>CM062817.1:1184765262-1185292281 GCA_031772625.1 Pinus tabuliformis | reverse complement strand
TTTGTAGTTTGTCATTCAAAACCTTTTCTCTTAACTATGGTAATCATTGGATGAGCCTTTACCACGGTATATCTCTCAACCCTTGGTCTCTTATAGTATTTCCCAAGGGGTATTTCGTGGAGAGTCACCCTAGCTTCTCCCAAAGCTCACACTTTAATTGAATCTTTCCATTGAATGAGCCATCTTTGCCTAACTTTGAACCCTAGTATAAACACATCAATCACAAGAGATGGATTTTGGATGTTTTGAACTTGGGCATTTATCAGTTTTGAATATTCCTAAACCCAAGGTCATCCTTCCCTCAAGCCTTTGATGGAGAGCCCTTCTTTTGCTTCTCAAAAAAGCAACCTATTATCTGAGCCTCTCTTGTGAATGGGCATTGGAAATCACACTGTGCATCGTTATTGACCTCATCATTCTAATGATTTCCTATACTAGGACTCCTCCCATCGGTGAAAGTTTGTAAAGAGCAAAGGACATTAACTGAGGTGACAATGGGTCCTTGTCCCATTGCTGCCAATTGATCTAGCAGCAGTCCCTTTGGAACCCCTCCTAGAACCCCTACTAAATTAAGTGGTAACATTTTTGGCGTCTTTGTCGGGGACACGAGACGTGTGTCTTGTTCCCCATACGACAATATTGACATATCATTCTTGGCGACTCCATTGGACAAATGAAGCCCTAGTTCTTTGTTGAAATACAAAGTCAATGCTTGTAGGGTGAAGCAAGCATTTGTTAAGGCAATTTCATTCACCCTAGCAACTCCCATGTCATTAATTTATAGAGCCCAACAACATGTTGACCACATATATTCTTACCCCCGACATGACAGGGACCCCGCCGTATCCCACAACAGAATGCATGAAGAATGTGCCAATATTCGATGGGGATCCACATCCAAAGCCAATCACGTTGTAAGGTTCATAAGGTATGTTTCAAGGAAAAATACAAAATCAACCTTGTGCGCAAATGGAAATGTTTGTCCTATCCATTGCCCCAAACATTGAATGGCTTGAGTTATGTGAACCTAAAAACATTTCTTCTCTCTCAATGTTGGTTGTGCACTACCTTTTGCATAAAGGGCCAGATTTGTAAACTAATGAAGACATATGCCAAATATTGAGCATGGCCCTTCAGGAGGAGGAAGTTATTGAATATGGTTATATGCTAGAGGAAGAGTATCATGATCCTTCTCCAAATCATCAAGATTGAGTGATTGATGAATACCTCGAGGATTGTGCTAAAAAAGAGACTCGTGAATTGGAAAGCATGTCCTCTGAGGATGATGAAGAAGATCTGGAATCCAAGAGCCTCCAGGTGTTGCAAGAAAGGATTACGGAATATAAAGAATCTTGCAAGCAACTTGTGGCTACATAGAACTCCAAAGATGTTTTCTCCCACTTATATGAGCAGTCGAAAAGGCTCTATAATATGAAATGTGAATATAACAAGAACACTATTGATGCCCTTGTCCTTGAAGTATTCTATCAAACTCATGTAATGGAGACCTTAGATAACATTCATCGAGAAAATATGAGAGAGGAAGAGTCCTCCCTGCCTAACAAAGAAGAGAATGAATTGTAGTTTAGCCAACATCAAATACATAGTGAAGAATGGGATGATTCTGAAGGAGATCATGATCATCAAATGGATGAAGAATCTATGAGTGATTTTTGGGCTACTGATTGAGGAATTGGGTATGATTATAAAAATGAAGGCCCCATAGTATCTCAAATCCATAAGAATGAGCCCAAGGAAGAAGAAAACTGTTGCAACCCTTTCAATTAACAATTTTGGTCCTTGTGAAGCCCTACCTAATGACTGGAAAGGTATCTTCTTTATGTTCCAAGATGGAAAAAAATTGGTCAAAGAAAAACTTTCCACCATTGTGGATAATTCCAATAGCCTTTATGCGAAAGGGATTAAGGAAGATGCTTCCTTTTGTTGAGAAATCTATAGGACAATGATTAGAATGATTTCTCTTTCCTTGATAATTGCTTGGGATGTATTTCAACCTTCTCTTACTTATTAACTTCTTTACTTATTATTATGTTTGTATATCATCAAACAGCTACCAAAACAAGAAGAACAAGAACACAGAATATAGGCTACAAGCCAGGGCCAAAAGCTCTCCAATTGAGAGGAAAACCCGCAAATATCTTCTATTCCTTATAGATTCTTCAATTGACGAATTCCAAGATCTCTAGACCAAGACCAATACCCCCCAAGACTAAGTCCAACCTCTTCGAATGATGTGCTTTCCTTGAATAAGTCAAACCTAGTCAAATCTCTTCCAGTAGCACAACTTTGACCCCTAGCTGCAGAATTTCAGCCTCCATTGCAAACTTGAAATTTTCGACCCTCTAGCAATTGTTGTTGGCACACGTGTGAGCATCATTTAGCCTTCCAAGGCTTCTTCAGACCTTCGCTTGGCTTTCTCTTCCTTCTGGAGCTTGAGGATGGCTTCTTGTGACCCTCGCTTGACCTTCTTTCCTTCCCTTCCTCAAGATCGAACTTGTAGAAGAAAACCCTATATTTGCTACGGAAACCCTAGCCTTCCTTCGCATGTGTGAGTGAGAAATAGCCCAAAAAAAGTCTCCTTTGTCCTCTTCTTTCTTCACTTGCCCTTTTTTTGTTCCTCCTTCACTTGGATGAGAGAGTGATGAATGTACTTCAAGGAGGTCGAGTTTCCTCCTTTATATATAAGCTTCTCAAGGTCGACGTGGCACCTGAAATTAGGTCGACTTGGTCTTGAAGGGTATTTTGACACTTTTAAGGACAAAAATAATTTTCTTTACAAGTTACAATGTGCCTGATGGGGTATTCAAATTATGCCAGTGACTCGTTTGACTTCTTGACCTAGGATCAACCCTAGAAGCACTCAATGGGTGCTTGACCTATAAAATAAAAGACCTAGAGCATGAAACCCATGCTCCAAAAATAATAATAATAATTTTCTTTCATTTTACAATTTACAAGAATCAAAGGTACATTTCATATTTATGAAGACTGAACCTAGTTACAAATTTTTCAACTCTCCCTCTTAAATAGGGAAGTATTCATAAATGGTACATGGACATTCTCAATCTAGATTGATCTCATAAGAAGAGTCAGATTGGTAACCCATCTGTTTAGCATCATAACAACCAGCATTGTCATATAACAAGGCCTTGACTAACAGCTCTATCTCTCCACAAGATCAGAGCACAACATTGGTGAGACCAATGATTTACAGACACCATCATCACTGTCTTTCAAGGTACATACCCCACTTGGGTGATCACAACGTATGACCTTCTTTGGACTATTCTTATCTTGGATAGCTAGTCCTCAAAGAATATCGGTCCACGACTACTCTTATCTTGGATGCCCCACCACATCCTCAAAGAGCATCAGATGCCAGATGTTTACCCAATCCTCCATTTTGTCTTCCCAAGTGAAGAAAAGAATGACGTGCTTATCTCTCCCTCTCAATGAGGGAAGATACATCAACCAAACCAATCTTGTCACTCAGATATACAAGCTTCTTATTAGGAAGAGAAGTCGTCAATATGTCAGCTACCTACTCATTGGTGGAGATACACTGTAGTTGCAACACACCATCTTGTACACACAAATGTAGTGATACTTGTTGTTGATATGCTTTGTCTTTCCATGAAATACTGGGTCTTCAGACAATCGTATACAACTGGTGTTATCACAATGTATCACTGTAGGGTCCATTAGTCCTTCAAAATAGGTCGATAGCAGCTTCCTTAACAAGACAGTTTCTCTGCTTACTTCACAGGCTGCAATGTACTCAGCCTCATCATTACTCAAAGCAACAGTGTCTTTCTTTTTGTTCATCCATGAGATCATGGAGGATCCCAAACTAAAACATCATCCTGTACTGCTTCTTCCATCCTGCTCACTGCCTCCCCAGTCGGAATTTGTATATCCAATCAAGTGGACATCATTCCTCCTATCATATTTTAGGCAGTAGTGGATTGTTCCTTGCAGATATCTTAATAAGTGTTTTGTTGCTATCTAATGGTCATGCTTTGGCTCCACTTGGAACTAGCTAAGAATATTTACTGCCAAACATATGTCTGGTCAAGTATTCACCAAGTACATCAGTGAGCCAATCAATTGCTTATACCTGGAAGGATCCACGTGGCTTGATTCAGAACTCCGTAGTCTTTTCAAGTTTGTGATCATTGGGGTTGTCATTGGTTTGCAATCCATCATGTCAAACCTCTTCAACATCTTCATCACATACTTTCTTGACATAGATAGATTTCACCAGGTCCTTGTCAGATCTCCAATCCCAAATAGTAGTGCATCAGCACTATATCCTTCATGTCAAATTCTGCTGCTACATGCTTCTTACATTCTTCAATTCAACCTTCCACACCTATCAAGACAAGATCGTCCACATACAGAAGAATTATTACTGCCTCTCCCTTCACAACCTTAACATAAAGGTTTGGATCAGCAAAACTCTCTGAGAAGCCTAAACTTTGAAGGTATGCATCCATCCTAGCATACCATGCCCTTGGTGCTTGCTTGAGGCCGTATAGTGCCTTCTTCAACCTGCAAACATATGCCTTTCTGTATTTAACTTCAAATCCCAAGGGTTTCTCTATATAGACTTCCTCATCAATTGTGCCATTTAGAAATGCAGTCTTGACATCCACTTCATGGATGTTCCATCCCATTAATGATACCAAAGAGACCAGCAAATGAATAGTTATATACCATGTTGTTGGAGCAAATGTCCCTTCATAATCGATGCCTTCTTGTTGAGAGAAGCCCCCAGCCACAAATCTTACCTTATATTTATCAATACTTCCATCTACTGCATGTTTGATCTTGTAAAGCCAGTTGGAAGTTACCACAGTTTTGTAGCCTAGGTATGATCTCACATACTCCATTCTTCATTATAGATTGATATCTTCGTTCATGGCATCCTTCCATTCTTGGTGATTGACAGCTTCTTCAAAAGGGGATGGCTCTGCTTCGATTAGTTTTGTCATGTAGGCTGCATACCTAGAATATCTTTTGGGCTTCGTGCTTTCCCTGAATGTACTTTGAGTTGTTCCATGACCTTCTACAACTAAAAGTGTAGACTTCAACTAGTTATGTCTTTTTTTGGTTTTGGGAATTACCACAGGTTGTATTGGTTCACAGGGACCTTCATCTTCATGGTTTGATTCTTCTTCTTCCCTAGTAACTTCTTCTTCGAATACTGGAAGTTCTTCATCATCAGAGTCCATAGGGAGATCCTTTGATTTCTTGAATGCAATACTTTCGTCAAATATCACATCTCGACTGACTTCTATTCAGTGTCCTTCCTTTATGTAGATCCTATAGGCCTTAGAAGAGTTATTGTAGCCCACAAAGGTTCCCTTCATGCCAGATGGATCCAGCTTCTTTCTTTTGTCCTTAGGTATATGTATATAAACATGACAACCAAAAATTCAGAGATGATCTATGGTTGGTTTCTTCCTAGTGAACACCTCTTCGAGAGTCTTGTTATCTAGAGACCTATCAGGACTTCGATTTTGTATGTATACAATTGTCTTTGTAGCTTCACCCCATAGAAATATCGGTAAGTCTTGATCTTGTAACATTACTTTTACACTTTCTTCAATGGATCGATTCTTTCTTTCTACAACTCCATTTTGTTTGAGATTATATGGGAATATCAACTCCCTCTTAATCCTAGAATCTTTACAAAAACCTATGATTTCCTTGGATGTATATTCTCCTCCATTATCGGATCTTAATATCTTGATTCTTTTTTCTATAAGGTTCTCTAATTCATTTCAAATCCTTGAAATTTTGTAAATACGTCATCCTTGGATTTCATTAAATAAAGCCAAGTCTTCCATGAATGATCATCTGTAAATGTGACATAATATAGATGACCTCCAAGTGATTTAGGAGTCATAGGACCACAGAGATCAGAATGAATAAGATCCAAGATTTATTTTGACTGTGAAGCACTGCTTCCAAATGGTCTCTTGGTTTTCTTACCCAATGCACATCCTTTGCATACTCCTTCGTGATCTTCTTTTAGTTCGGGGATTCCATCTACTATAGAGCTTAGAGTTGGAAGAATTTTGAAATGGAGATGACCAAATCTCCTATGCCAAAGTTCACATGGGCTGATTTCAATGTGAACTAAAGCTTGAGCAAGAGGGGATAGCAACCTGTAGAGTCTTCCTTCACGAATCCCAATTACTCTAGCATTTTCTATGCTTGATTTTTTACTCCATACTACAACTTTTCCATCAATGAAAGCCACTCTATCACCTTTATCTTCTAGACTTGAAATGGAGAGTAAGTTCTTATGCAAACCTAGAACAAATAGGATGTTGATGAGATGAATATTGCCTCCATTCTCCAGCTCTATTCAAGTCGATCCAATTCCGCTCACAGGATAGCTCTTATTATCTCCAAGCTCTACAAAGTAAGAAGACTTTCCTTTTGACAATGTTTTTAGTTGCTTGTGATGACTGATCATGTGCCTTGATGTTGTTGTAAATTGTAACTAGATTCGGTCTTCATAATGACATCTAATTATGATTTTATGTAAGAGATGTAAAGAAGAAAAATAAAATTATTGTAATGCTTGCATCATGACATTCATGAGCAATAGCTTTTATTTTTAGTATAGGCTCCCATTAAGATCTTTTGGGAATTCTTCCATCTAGTCATAAAAGTATAAAAATTCATTGTCATGTAATGAAGATATGTTACACATTGTAAAGAGTCACACTTGTCTATGTAAAGTCACCCTGCAAGACCTTCTCACTAGCCCTCAAGAAATTGGCCTACAACGAAGGAAGAATCAAGAAGATGAAGTCAGCTTCTCTCCAAGATAAAGTCAGCCTATTCCTTGAGATCATGTCGGCCTAAAGGACATGGGCAAACATGTATATATACAAGTACTAAGCCTCACTTGAAATCATGTCATTCAGTCAAGCAAGTCTACAAGGAAGTGTGAAAAACATATGACAAGAAGCCTCTATCTTACCAAGACAAAAAGTAAGAGAAGCGAAGTTAATTTGTGAATTGCTCTGGGTATTACATCCTCCAACATGCGAAGACAGAAGATATGAAGGCACTAGAAGTACGTCAAAGTGTTTGCAGCTGCATGAAAGTGATCATAAGTCGAGAACGGACCTTTGATAGAAAGGGACGAGAAGAAGAACATTAGGTCTCTCTTGTTGAAGAATCAAGGGCAATTATGTATAGTAGGATTCTTTTAGACTGATAACAACTTGTGAAGCACTTTTACAATTTATCTTTGTTAGCTTGATCTTCTTCTCTTACTATTAGTGTGTGTGCTTACTTCATCAAACTACTACCAAAACATTAGGATAAGTACACAAGATGTTGGCTCCAAGCTAGGGCAAAACCTCTCCTCTTGAGTCTTGAGAGTAAAACCCTTAAATCTCTTCTTATAGCTATTTAGATGATAAATACCAGGACCCTTAACCAAATAGATTCAAAGTTTCCTTCAAGATGTTTGTCAGTATCTTCTGCACTGTTTGATCTATGATTCACTGTCTTGACATCATTGTACTCCTTATGTTTTCATTATCCTGTCACTGTCTTCGACATCTTCTCTTCTTGACTTGCTATAGTTCTTTGATTCCTCGTCGGTTATACCAGAGATAAGTTATGCCACCAATTAACATTGCATTGAGCACTTGTTACTGTGTGAGTATATGCGCAGTCCTTTTATTAGTCCTAAGATATATACATTACAGTGGATGATTTTCACACTTCTAAAGGATGTCACTGAGGATCCCTTTCAGGCTTTCAAGATATATATATATATATATATATATCTATATATATATATATATATATATATATATCTATATATATATATATATATATATATATTATATTTATATATATATCGAGTATGATTGAGAGGTTTCCAAGATATCCTTACAGGCTTCCGAGAAACATACTGAGCTTCGCATATAGAATCTGAGAGACACACGGAGACTCTGCCTTCGAGATATGTTCGAGCTTTAATTACAGACCTTGAGAGATATATATCAAGCTTCTGAGAGATATACCGAGACTTTGTCCTTTGAGATATGCCCATTGTGTATTTGATTACTGTAATGTGTGTTCCGAAGACTTCTTCTTCATTGATTCTATGTGACGCTTATATGTATATAGGTCAACAATAATGCCTCAAGCCAACAAGAGACCCTTTGAATCTAAGCCGACATGTCAAGGAGATATACTGCAGTTTGTAGAGTGAATTTGCATGATGATAGTGACACTTATCTTGGAGCGTACCCTTTGATCTTTGACATTATGACTTTCATAATATTTATGATGAAACATAAAAATCCTAAAGACATCAAGAAGAAGTCTTTGACCTATTGTAAACTTATGAAACCGGGTTCGTCCTATAGGCCCCACGAATCCCGAATCCATCGTGTCCGACACAATTCTCTCGAGATTCATGTCCAAAAACCATGATACGTCGTGTCCTATTTTGACACGTCAAATCTGACTGCGTGTCACAATTTTGGCAGCGTATCCTGTTTTCCAGGACTCGTTAGGCGGCAGAAGTGACCTGCGCGGGTATGAAAAGGCCGCATTTGGTCATTACAGCCACGCATATTTTCATTTGGCAAGCGTTTTGGTAGCTTAATGATCAAGTCTAGGCCCTAGTATTGATATGCTATTCATGGTAATGTTAAATTCTTAAAGTAAAAGGATAAAAATGAAGATTAAGGAGAATCCTTTTATTTAAATTTTTAACATTACCATGAAATGACTCAGGATGTTTGAGAGTGGTTCCGACCTCATTAGATTTCAAATGGAGAAAGTAGAATTTTAGATTTCAATCAAAATCCAGCAGACTTATTAGTTTTTCAGGATTTTAGGATTGGGGGGTTGCAATGTTTCCACTGAATTTTGTCATGTATTAGGGTATGGAACTTGTATTTAATCAAGAGCACCAATCCCTCTATGTACCTTGACGTTAGTGACATTGGTTGTCGAACTCCTGTATCATGACCCTCCTAAAAATGTACGCATCACTCAAACAAAATCTTGACTTGACATGTTATGCTTGTTCTATCTTATGTTAATGCTTAAAGGGTGATATTAATGACAAAGATCCTATATAGATACAGAGGTAATGACAAAGATACCTCAGGATATTAATGCTTAGAGGGTGATATTAATGACAAAGATCCTGATTTTCCAACAAGACCAAAAAATTAGACATTTCTCATGGTGGCAAGAGGGCCAAGCATAAGAAATAGATAATAGATTGACATGTATTTGAATTTTGTATGTACTATGCATGCTAATAGCTATAGATGAAAATCTATATTTGAAATCAATAAATTTGTATCATTAATTAAAATTTGTGTAAGAAATATCTAATTAATATATATATATATATATATATATATATATATTAATAAAATAATATATAACGAATCCTACGTGTCCTGTTTTGGGTTGTCAACGTGTCCGAATCCGACACCATGAATCCCGAATCCCGTGTCAGGTGACTTAGTTGTAAACACATCTTGCTCATGAAACCCATGATGCAAGGAATAACAATTTTCTTCATAAAATTATTGTTACAAGTCATAATGAAAACCGAACCTAGTTACTTTTCCTTCAACACTCCCTCTTAACTAGGGAGGTATTCATTAAATGGTACATGGCTATTCAACACTAAAGAGATCTCATAAAAGGAGTTAGACTAGTAATCCATCTGTATAGCATCATTATAACCAACATTGTCACATAGCAAGGCCTTGACTAACAAATCTATCTCTCAATAGATCAGAGCACAATGTTGGCAAGACCAATGATGATAGACACCTTTATTATTGTCTATCAAGGTACATACCCACTCGGGTGTTGATTGAGTATGACCTTCTAGGACTATTCTTATCTTAGGTTCCTAGCCCTCAAAGAATATCGGTCCTCTTGCCTACTCTTGTCATGGATGCCCTGCACCTCCTCCAAGAGTATCGGATGCCAGATGATTACATAATCCTCCCATTCTTTCTTCCCAAGTGAAGACAAGAATGTTGTGTCTATCTCTTCCTCTTAATTGAGGAAGGCATGCC
Source organism: Pinus tabuliformis (assembly GCA_031772625.1). Taxonomy (NCBI): domain Eukaryota; kingdom Viridiplantae; phylum Streptophyta; class Pinopsida; order Pinales; family Pinaceae; genus Pinus; species Pinus tabuliformis. The sequence goes on along the minus strand of CM062817.1, from coordinate 1,185,282,166 downwards.
CAAGTTTCCTTCGACAAGGAACTTGTCCAAGCTCCTTTGTAATTGGGAACTTGTTATAACTCCCTCTTAGCTAGGGACTTGTCCATTCATCAACAACTTCTTCTTTGTGGGTCCTTTAGTTGCTTGATCTCCTTCCTTCCTTTGATGTCATGAAGTCTTTGTTTGAACTTCTTCTTGGTAGGGTACTGGCCATCGATCACTTTCCTTCTTGACTTGTCATGTCATTGCTCCTTCATGGAAAGTGGCCTTCTTGACGTAGGTCAGGTTCTTTCGTCATCTGGCTACTCCTTTGTCATCTGTCTATGCTTTAGAAAACTTATCACATAGATGCTTAGTTGTACTTGTTTGTTCCCATTCTTCGATTTAGTAGCCCTTCATGACTTTTATCTTGACATTGCTCCAACATTAAATAGTGCTTTTGTTGGATAGCTTCTTCATCATGACATCTTTGTAGAGTTGAATTAGTTATATGCACCTTAATATCTCCAAGGCCTTCATAGGTGTCAAGGGTCCTTTGATATTTTTCTTCCTTTGTCAGAGTTGTCATGCCTTCTTTTGGGAGATGTCTTTAATGGATCTTATCAGATAGTGATTCCTTATGACCATGGTGTTCTTCACATGCTTGATCTCTTTCTTCATTTTCTTCTTCTTGAATGGTTTAGATAACAACCTTATACTTCCTCATGAGAGCACTTTCTTCTTTACTTGCTTCTTAGACTAGTCAGAATTTCTTCTTTAACTTGCTTCTTAGTCAGCAATCTTATACTCCTTAAGGGAGTGTTTCTTTATGTTGACCTTTATTGTAGTACATGCCTTCGAGCAAGTCATTGGTAAAAGAGATTCCTTTTTATACTTGATCATGCTATAGAACTGTTCCCATGACCCAATAATATATATGACTTTAACACTTGATGCATACATACCTCATCTTGATTCTGCTTTGATCATCTTGGCTTCATTTGGTGGTCCTTCTTGATTGATGTAGCCTTTCATGCTTCATCTATTCTTGCCTGCATATCATCCTTCCTTGTATTCCATGAATGGGATTATTGTTGATACATCAGCTCTTATTTATGAACCCTCTTTTGAAGATTCTTGTCCTAGGATCTTGAAGATCCTCATCCTGCAAATGTTTCTTCCTTTTGATGATGGAGGCCTTCTAGGATTTACAAGATCAATTATTCTTTTATCATGGACGAGATACTATAATAGGTATGCTCCTTATACATGAATATTTTGAGCTATATGTACACCATGCTCCTATATTCTAGAAGATATTTCTACTTGCTCCTTCTATCTTGTCTAGTGACATGAATTTTCTTATAATGTTAATGATTCCTCTACTAGCTTTCCTAATGTCTACCTTCATGAACTCAAAGGAGACCTTATTCAATGACATCATTTGTCTACGAGGACCATAACTATCATCATTATTTCATGCAAGGATCTTGTCATGAGTATTATGACTATCCTCTAGCATTTTCATTCCCTTGCAAACCGAAGTTATTAAATCAAAAATTTATTAAACTGAGATACTTACTTGGCATGTGAAGAGGAGATCTTCACCTTGATGCTTGCTTGGGTTGCCCGTCATGAACCACTAGTATCCTTTTACCAAAACTTCTTTGGAGACCTTCTAGCATTATGACTTTTGTGATCGTGACATCACCAAAACTACTTTATGATGTTGAGATCATCTTGACTTGTTAAGTTATGGTATGTTCTATGCTTGTAACAGTTTACTTCTTTTTCTTATTATATTCCATAGATTAGCAATCACATGCACATAAAGTAAAGTGCAGATAGAACATTAAACGATCAACAGAAAACAAGCCAAGACAAGAGACACAAGATGTGGCAGCTAACCAGGGACAAACCCCACAATGTGTGGGCAAACTCTTTGATCAAATCTTCTTTTATCTTCAATAATTCAGCAGAGAGAAATAGTACAATAAATCTGATTTATATTAGTAGTAGCAAACCCTAGATCAGCAGCATGAGCATTAGTGGCTTCATCATCAAACTAGGGCAGACGATATCTCACAAACCAACTATCGGATCGGCTTGATTCCACCACCAAAAGTTGCGGCTTCCAGAGGAGGTTCATATGAACCTACACCATAGTTCAGATGAAGAGATCTTCTGGTCCACGTAGGTCAAACTTCACTTCTGCAATTGCAGCTTCAGTGTCAGCAACGTCCTTCAAACTAGGGCAGTCGATATCTTGCAAACCATCCATCGGATTGACTTGATTCCACCACCAAAAGTTACAGCTTTCAAAGGAGGTTCAAATGAACCTACAGCACAGTTCAGATGAGGAGATCTTCTGGTCCACGCAGGTCAAAATTCACTTCTGCAATTGCAGCTTCAATTTCAACAGCTTCCTTCAAACTAGGGCAGTCGATATCTTGCAAACCGTCCGTCAGATTGACTTGATTCCACCACCAAAAGTTGCGGCTTTCAAAGGACGTTCAGATGAACCTACAATGCAGTTCAGATGAGGATATCTTCTAGTCCACGCAGGGCAAACTTTACTTCTGCAATTGCAGCTTCAGTGTCAGCAACTTCCGGCTTCACATGTGTGAGGGAGAGACCCTTTTCTGCACAATAAAGAAGAGACTCTTTTTTGCGCAATAGAGAGAGAGAGAGATGTGATGAGATGAGTGAGTCCAAATGAGCAAAAGTCCTCCTATATTTATACACAACATTGGTGTTTGAATAGATGCCACTGTTGGGCTTTTGAGCCTACATGAGTTGTAAGTCGGCTTGATAATAATTCCATAATCAAAATAAATTCATATCTCCATGAATACTTATCGAAATCGGATGATCTTTATATAAATCCTACACCTCTCGACGAGAGGAATCTAATAAAAATATTATCAGCCATGAATAAGATGACCCACATGAAGTTTGGCCCTAGTTGTTAATTTTAACATGACTCTTAATCATCTTCAAGGTACTTTCGACTCCTTTTATGCTAGAGATATTGCTATCTCACAAGTGGACTTTATCACACTCAATGTTCCCAGGAGTGTATGAGCATCATTCAAACTATGATTGTGATATTGAGAGATTCATATTCTGATCTGAGCACCATGCTATTGAGATCATGTTTAGATCTGAGACCAAGAAGATTTGACTATGATATCTCCAAAAAAATATGAAGACTCTGATGGAAGTCGGGAAAAGATGGAGACCCCTGACAATTCATATCTTTGGAGATGTCTCAACATATATGCAGGATGTTGATGCCTATAGGACGATGTCATGATGAAAAGCCTTCACACAGGTAATTATGATTTAAGTGTTCATTTCATATTTATGAACTAGTATCTAGATGGGCTTATGCAGGACTACCAAAGGGAAGAACTATGGAAATATTCCTAGATAACCACATTGAAATATGAAAGACATTTCCGGAAAGGAAAGCATGATCAAGGTAGCATAACATGAAGCAATACCAGATATAGACCAACAGTTCACTTTCTGATGAGTGGGATGATGACCTGACTAACTCGTGGATGAAAGTGATAGATGGTATGTGCCCTATGTAGAAGTCCCCAAAGCAAGAAGACTCCTTGAATAAAGGAAATACATGACATTGGAAGAAGGAGTTCCTCTAGCAGCTAGTTGTCCCAACATAGGAGTTGTTGTAGGTCCCTAATTAAGAGGGAGCTTGGAAATTCCTAAGCCACAAAGGAGCTTAGGTATGGGTAAAATTTGTCCTCCCTAATTGAGAGGGAGAGAGATAGACGCATTATTCTTGTCTTCACTTGAGAAGACAGAACAGAGGATTGGGTAATCATTTGGCATCGGATGCTCTTTGATGATGTGATAGGGCATCTAAAATAAGAGGAGTCGTGGACGACCAATATTCTTTGAGGGTTGGGGAGCCCAAGATAAGAATAGTCCTCATGGAACACACCCTGAGAACGAGGGTGGGGTATGTTTCGAGAGAGACAATGATGATGAGTGTGTCTATAAATCATTAGGTCTCGCCAGCATTGTGCTCAGATCTCATGGAGAGATAGGGTTATTAGTCAAGGCCTTACTAGGTGACAATGTTGGTTGATATGATGCTAAACAAATGCGTTACCAATCAGATTCTTCTTATGAGAAATTCTTCAAATTGAGAATGACCAAGTACCATTATGAATACCTCAACAGTTAAAAGGGAGTGTTGTAGAGTGTAACTAGGTTCGGTCTTCATAATAACATGTAATTATGATTTTATGTAAGAGATGTAAAGAAGAAAAATAAAATTATTGTAATGCTTGCATCATGGGTTTCATGAGCAAGAGATTTTATTTTTAGTATAGGCTCTCATTGAGAGCTCTTAGGAATTTTGTCATCTAGTCATAAAAGTATAAAAATTCATTGTCATGTAATGAAGACATGTTACACATTGTAATGAGTCACCCCTATCTATGTAAGTCGTCCACCAAGACCCTATCACTAGCCCTCATGAAATCAGCCTACAAAGAAGGAAGAAACAAGAAGATGAAGTCGTCTTCTCTCCAAGGTAAAGTTGGCCTGTTCCTTTAGATCATGTCGACCTAAAGGACATGGGCAAACATGTATATACAAGTACTCTATCTCACTTGAAAGCATGTCATTCAGTCAAGCAAGTCTACAAGGAAGTGCAAAAAACATATGACAAGAAGCCTCTATCTTACCAAGACAAAAAGGAAGAGAAGCGAAGTTAATTTGTGAATTGTTCTAGGTATGACATCCTCCCACGTGCGAAGCAGAAGATACAAAGGCACCAGAAGTAGGTCGAAGTGTTTCCAGCTGCATCAAAGTGATCATAAGTCAAGAAGAGGACCTTGCTACAAAGGGCCGAGAAGAAGTACATTAGGTCTCTCTCTTGAGACCTCAAGGAAATCGAGATTCTCAAGGAGACCGAGATCCTAAGGGTAGCTGAGAAGAGGAACACTGAGATTCTAAAGAAAGCTGAGAAGAGCATGAACAAGAAGGGCAAGTGTTGGAGTGTAGTGACCTGGTCTTGGGAGGACTCTAGTGTCAAGGGTCATTGTCATGGTCTTGGTGTTCATCAATTGAAGATCTAGAAGAAGAATTTCGTTTGGGTTTTCCTTTCAAAGAGTGAGAGGTTTCGGCCTCGGCTAACAAGCCTATATACTATGTCTCTTGTCTCTCTATTTGGTTCATGATATGGTAATTGTCTTGATGAAAATAACACAATAATAATTACAAGAAAAGGGAAGATTCTAATTAAGATTCAAAAGAAGAGAAATCACTTAACCATTGATGCCCTAGATTTCTCAACATGGTATCAGAGCTAAGGTGCTAAAGTCAAGAAGGGGAATCTAATCAAGAAGACACACAAAGATCGAGTTTCAAGGAAGGATCAAAGCGAGACAAAAGATATCAAGCAAAAAATCAAAAACCCTAGATCGGAGGAAGCAGAAAGAAACCCTAGTCGCATCTTCGAGATCATCATTCGTCCATCATCTAAGAAGTGGAAGCTTTCTTATCCTTAAAATGAATCATCCAAGAAGCATCAAGTTCATCTCCACCAAGGAAAATTGGTTGAAGATTCTATCTTCTCAAGTAAGTACCTTTTCTCTTATAATCTAGTAAAATGACTTCATGTTTCAAGGAAAGTCAGAAGTTGGTTGGGATATCAAACTTCCTTGCATGGAAAGGAAGGATGGACATAGTCCTCGAAGTAAATGAAGTCATCGATCATGTCCATGGAAATATCTCCAAGCCATCCGAAGATCAAGCTCTATCTGAATATATGGAAAAAGATCTAAAGGCTCAAAATATTCTTAGGGAATCCATCAAAGATTCCCTCATTCCTCATATAGCCGAGCTGGAGACATCAAAAGAGATATATGATAAGCTGATAGAACTATTCTCTGAAAATACAATGAGAAGGATCATATCACTTAGATCTGATCTATATAAATTGAAGGTATCAAAGAATGAAGGGATATCTTCATGCCTTTCAAAAGCATCTCAAATAAAAACTCAATTGCAAGGCCAAGGAGAGATGGTATCTAATAAGGAAATGATCTCCATCATTCTAAATACACTAACTGATGAACAAGGTATCCTCATATCCAATAAGAAAGAGGAAGCTATCCCTTTCACCAATTTATGGATTCTATGCAAGATAGAAGAAAACAGGTTGAAGAGACAATATGTTGACGAACCTAGAAAAAGGAGTCGAACAATTACTAAAGGAAAAAGGAAGTTCGCAAATATTTAATCCTCAAAAGAAAATTAAGAAATGGCTAAGGCTCAGTGCTATCTATGTCAAGAATATGGACAGCATAAAAGAGATTGTCCTCGAAGGGACAATAACAAAAGAAATCAAGAAAAATCCCATATTTCCGAAAGAGGGGAATAGCCTGAAACAAAGAAGCCAAAGAAGGAGAAAGTAAAAGATCTCTACTACATCAATCTATGTTAACATCTGCAAGATAGGACATGCAATATCCTCAAGATTATCTGATAGAATCTTCACTATAAGGTTCACCGATCATGAAGGGAGGCAAGTGTCTCATCAAGAATTCAAACTTGTGGAATTCAAGGTATGATGGTATGATAACATAACAGTGAAGCAGATCAAGGGGATAAAGCTACTTCAAAAGAAATTGTTGCAGAAGTCTGGATGACCCAAAGGAAAGATGAGGTATGTATATATTATGGAAGGCATGTCATATGGTTGCACACAACATATATCATTGCTCTATCTTAAGAGGCATAGAAAAAGAAAGGATCTCCTCCCTCAAAAGGATTCAAGAATGCATGGATCACATATTTACTAGATGAAATCAGCATAATATGTCCTCATATGGTGGGTGTATGCTATGTCACAACGTTCGTCAAAATTTAACCTTGAGGTTCGAATTTTGGCGAACCTTATAAATTTCTTTAGGTTCGGCGAACCTCATCAAACCTCATAGCCATTGACCAAGTCCATAGATCAAAACTCATAATTTGATGTCACAACTCAGGCTTTTAATTTATCCCTATATTTTCTATGTCTGTGATAGCATTTTTTATGTTTACCTATGTTGATTTCTTACTATTTTATCTTATAGTTCATTTATATATATATATATATATACACGCACCTAATGGCGAACCTCATCAAAAAATTCGAACTCAAACTGAACCTAATCATTGTTGAACCCGAACTCGAACCCAAACCATGTGACATTGGGTGTATGAGGTGGTTGACCACAATAGAAAAACTCTGACGCTCCTGGCAATGGAATGTGTGAAGAAAGGAAGGGAGAGATTGAGAAATATGCAACAATAGGTAAAGGTAGTCGACATCCAAAAGACCAAGAAGATTTGACTATGATATCTCCTAGAAAAATATTAAGACTCTGATGAAAGTCTGGAAATGAAGGAGACCCTTAATAATTCATAGCTTTGGAGATGTGTCAACATATATGCAGGATGTTGATGCCTACAGGAAGATGTCATGGTGAAAATCCTTCACAAAGGTAATTATGATTTAAGTGTTCATTACTTATTTATGAACTAGTATCTGGATGGGCTTATGTAGGACTACCAAAGGGAGGAACTATGGAAATCATTCTAGATAACCACATTGAAAGATGAAAGACCTTTCCGAAAAGGAAAGCATGATGAAGGTAGCATAACATGAAGCAATACTAGATATAGACCAATAATTCACTTTCTGATGAGTGGGATGATGACCTGACTAACTCATGGATGAAAGTGATAGATGGTTTGTGCCCTATGTAGAAGTCCCTAAAGCAATAAGACTCCTTGAATAAAAGAAAATACATGACATCGGAAGGAGGAGTTCCTCTAGCAGCTCGTTGTCCACTTGAGGAGCTTTTTGTAGGTCCTTAATTAAGAGGGAGCCTGGAAGCTAGTTTCTTACTTGATAGAAATTTGAAAATTCCTAAGCCAAGAAGGAGCTTAGGTATGAGAAAATTGGTCCTCCCTAATTGAGAGGGAGAGAGATTGACGCATTATTCTTGTCTTCACTTGAGCAGATAGAATAGAGGATTAGGTAATCATTTGGTATCCGATACTCTTTGATGATGTGATAGGGCATCTAAAATAAGAGGAGTCGTGGAGGACCGATATTCATTGAGGGTTGGGGACCCTAAGATAAGAATAGTCCTCATGGAACACACCCTGAGAACACGGGTGGGGTATGTTCTGAGAGAGACAACGATGATGAGGGTGTCTATAAATCATTATGTCTCGCCAGCATTCAGCTCAGATCTCGTGGAGATATAGAGTTGTTAGTCAATGCTTGGGTATGTGACAATGGTGGTTGATATGATGCTAAACAAATGGGTTATCAATCAGATTCTTCTTATGAGAAATTCTTCAGATTTAGAATGACCAAGTACCATTATGAATATCTCCCTAGTTAAGAGGAAGTGTTGTAAAGTGTAACTAGGTTTGGTCTTCATAATGACATGCAATTATGATTTTATGTAAAAGATGTAAAGAAGAAAAATAAAATTATCATAATGCCTGAATCATGGGTTCTATGAGCAAGAGATTTTATTTTTAATATTGGTTCCCACTGAGAGCTCTTAGAAATTTTGTGATCTAGTCTTAAAAGTATAAAAAGTTGTTGTCATGTAATGAAGACATGTAACACATTGTAAAGAGTCACACTTGTCTATGTAAAGTCATCCCCCAAGACCTTGTCACTAGCCCTCATGAAATCGGCTTACAACAAGGAAGAATCAAGAAGATGAAGTCGGCTTCTCTCCAAGGTAAAGTCGGTCTATTCCTCAGATCATGTCAGCCTAAATAACATGGGAAACAATGTACATATACAAGTACTCGGCCTCACTTGAAAGCATGTCATTCGGTCAAGAAAGTCTACAAGGAAGTGCGAAAAACATAACACAAGAAGCCTCTATCTTAGCAAGACAAAAAGGAAGGGAAGCAAAGTTAATTTGTGAATTGTTCTGGGTATTACATCCTCCCACGTGCGAAGGCAGAAGATACGAAGGCACCAAAGGTAGGTCGAAGTGCTTGCAACTGCACCACCCCTCTTCCGCCTAAGTGACATCCCATTCCTAGAAAACGGGAAGTCCCAACTCATATTCGCTGAGATGAAGCGAATTAGTGGTTACCACTTGTTCCTGCCATGCAACTCTAGAGACAGAACCGAAACCATCTACTACTGGTTTGATCATAAGTTGAGGAGAGGACCTTGCTAGAAAGGGTCGAGAAGAAGTACATTAGGTCTCTCTCTTGGGACCTCAAGGAAACCGAGATTCTCAACGAGACTGAGATCCTCAAGGTAGCTGAGAGGAAGAAGACTGAGATTCTAAAGGAAGTCGAGAAGAGCACAAAGAAGAAGTACAAGTGTTGGAGGCTAGTGACTTGGTCTTGGGAGTACTCTGGTGTCAAGGGTCATTGTCATGGTCCTGGTGTTTGTCAATTGAATATCTAGAAAGAGAATTTCGTTTGGGGTTTCCTCTCAAAGATTGAGAGGTTTTGGCCCTAGCTAACAAGCCTATACACTGTGCCTCTTGTCTCTCTCTTTTGTTCACGATATGGTAATTGTCTTGATGAAGAGAACACAATAATAAGTACAAGAAAAGAGAAGATTCTAATTAAGATTCAAAATATTATCACAAGCAGTTACCATAGGAAGTGAAATCACTTAACCATTGATGCCATAGATTCATCAACAGGGTATCAAAGCTAAGGTGCTAAAGTCAAGAAGGGGCGTGTAAATAAGAAGACACAAAAGATCGAGTTTCAAGGAAGGATCAAAGCAAGACAAAATATATCAAGCAAGAAATCAAAAACCCTAGATTGGAGGAAGAAAAATGAAACCCTAATAGCATCTTCGAGATCATCATTCTTCCATCATCTAAGAACTGGAAGCTTTCTTACCCATAAAAAGGATCATCCGAGAAGCATCAAGTTCATCTCCACTAAGGAAAATTGGTTGAAGATTCTATCTTCTCAAGTAAGTACCTTTTCTCTTATAATCTAGTAAAATGACTTCATGTTTCAAGGAAAGTCAAAATTTGGTTGGGATATCAAATTCCCTTGCATGGAAACGAAGGATGGACATAGTCCTTGAAGTAAATGAAGTCATCAATCATGTTCATGGAAAGATATCCAAGCCATGCAAAGATCAAGCTCTATCTGAATAAATGGAAAAACACCTAAAAGATCAAAAGATTCTTAGGGAATCCATCAAAGATTCCCTCATTCCTCATATAGTTGAGTTGGAGACATCAAAAGAGATATATGATAAGCTGATAGAACTATTCTCTGAAAATACAATGAGAAGGATCATATTACTTATATCTGATCTATATAAATTGCAAGTATCAATGAATGAAGGGATGTCTACATGCCTTTCAAAAGCATCTCAAATAAAAACTCAATTGCAAGACCTAGGAGAGATGGTATATGATAAGGAAATGATCTCCATCATTCTAAATGCACTAACTAATGAACAAGGTATACTCATATCCAATAAGGAAGAGGAAACTATCCCTTTCACCAAGTTATGGACTATATGCAAGATAGAAGAAAGAAGGTTTAAGGGACAATATGATGAAGAATCTAGAAAAAGGAGTCGAACAGTTACTAAAGCAAAAAGGAAGTTCGGAAAAATTTACTCTGCATAAGAAAATTAAGAAAATGGCTAAGAGCTCGGTGCTATCTATGTCAAAAATATGGATACTATAAAAGAGATTGTTGTCGAAGGGACAATAACGAACGAAATCAAGAAGAAGCCCATATTACCGAAGAAGTGGAAGAGCCTGAAACAAAGAAGCCAAAGAAGGAGAAGTAAAAGATCTCTACTATGACTAAGATGATCTCCTTCAAATATTCTTCTATATAGGTAGGAAGCTTTATAAATAGGATGAATCATATTAGAGAATGGCATCATAGTAAAAGAATTAATGATATAGGTAACATGTAGAATGTCTAAGATAAAAATCTATAGCTATATAGGGTATAGCTCTTGAAATCCTCATTGAAAGATACTTATGAAGAAGGAAGAGGTCATCTAGGACAAACTCATCATACATCAGTCTAAAAATAACATCTGCAGGATAGGATTTGCAAGATCCTCAAGATTCCTTGATCAAATCTTCACTGTAAGGTTCATCGATCATGAAGGGAAGCAAGTGTCTCATCAAGAATTCAAACTTGTGGAATTCAAGGTATGATGGTATGATAACATAACAGTGAAGCGGATCAAGGGGATAAAGCTCCTTCAAAAGAAACTGCTGCAGGAAGTCTGAATCACCCAAAGCAAAGATGAGGTATGTATATATTATGGAGTTCATGTCATATGGCTGCAGACAATATAGATCACTTCTCTATCTTAAGAGGAATAATAAAAGAAAGGATCTCCTCCCTCAAAGGGATGCATGAAAGCATGGATCACATATTTACAAGATGAAATTAACATAATATGTCTTCATATGGTGTATGAGGTGGTTGACCACAATAGATAAACTCTAAAGCTTTAAGGAATGAAATGTGTGAAGAAAGGAAGGAAGAGATCATGAAATATGCAACAATGGGTAAAGGCAATGAACATCCAAAAGACCAAGAAGATTTGACTATGATATCTCCCGGAAAAATATGAAGACTCTAATGGAAGTCTGGAAAAGATGGAGACCCTTGACAATTCATATCTTTGGTGATGTGTCAAAATATATGCAGGATGTCGATGCCTATAGGAAGATGTCATGGTGAAAAGCCTTCACAAAAATTATGATTTAAGTGTTCATTGTTGAAGAAAGTGTAACTAGCTTCGGTCTTCATAATGACATGATCTTTGTATTTGATGTAATAAAAGAGAATAAATTATTTTTGTAATCTTGCTACATGGGTTTCATGAGCAAGAAGTGTCACTAGGTAAAAGACTTCTTCTTGATGTCTTTAGGATTTATTTCTATGTCAAAGAATCATGTCATGAGTCCATGTAAATGTATACAAGTCTTCAACAAGTGTAGCAGCCCTCCAAGACCAAGATCAATGCCTCAAGAACAAGCACAAGAAGTCTGCAAGCGAAAACAACCAAGGAAGTTCATGTCGGCTCAAAATATGAATTAAATACATGAAAGTGATGTCGGCTTGGGAAAAGAGACACATCGGTTCACAAGTATATGTCGGCTTGAATATATGCACACAACCACTATAAATACCCTGTTGGGTATCCGCAAATGGGCAAGAGAGAGAATCCACATATACCTCTATAATCTTCGTGAATGAAGCCGCAGTCAAGGTGAATGGAGCCGCAGTAAGGTGAATGAAGCCACAGTCAAGGTGAATGGAGCCGCGATAAGGTTAATGGAGCCGTAGTCAAGGTTAGGGCAGTCATAGTCTAGAAGGCAGAAATCACACATGCTAGATCTCCCATGGAGAAGCAGGATCTGACTGTACCTCGGTTAGGGTATGAGGTGCAGTCATGACCATAACTCATAAGTATGATATGGATGCATATCAGATCAATATTCTACCTATGGATCCATGCTCGGATGAACGAAGAAGTATAGATCTCGAATGGGGTAACTGCAGTAAGGTCTAAACTACATCGAGACCTAGCCCTTGCTACGACAATCTTCGTATTACATGGATAAGGTATGACAATGTGCAATCGTGATACTCCTATAGAATACCTAGTATAAGGATGACCATGTCATGGATCTATTCTATAGATCACATGCCTGTTTATAAGGAAAAGCAGTACCAAAGCTACAACAATCTAATAATCATTGTCTCAGTAATGATAAGGATATAAGATATAGTCATCATGCTGAAGACCTCATTGGAGACCTTGTTGACATAATGAAATGACTGTCATAATAGAAATCTCAGTATATCAATGAGAGCATAAGTGAAGATCTCAATGGAGCACGTTGACATGGTGATGAAGCAACAATGAAGATCTCAGTGATACTAATGGCTTCAATGGTGTAGCAATGAGGATGATCTCAATAAGCTACAGAAAGGAGGATTGATATCTTGGTCTTGGAGAGGCAGAATGTGTCAAGGGTCATGGTCTTGGTATTCGTCAATGGAATCTCTATAAGAAGAATTTACATATGGGTTTTCCTCTCCAAGAGGGAGAGGTTTTGACCCTGGCAGAAAGCCAATCATTTGTGTTCTTGTCTCTTTTGTTTTTGATAGAAGTTTGATGAAGCTAACATACACATGCTAATAATGAAGAAAACATCAAGCTAAGATAAATTGTTTAAATACTTCACAAATTGTTATCATGTAACGAAGAATCAACTTAACTATGCATGCCCTAGATTTTTCAACATTCATCCCTTATTTATTAAATAGTATCTGGATGGGCTTATGCAAGACTACCAAAGGGAAGAACTATGGAAATCTTCCTAGATAACTGCATTGAAAGATGAAAGACCTTTCCGGAAAGGAAAGCATGATGGAGGTAGCATAACATGAAGCAATACTAGATATAGACCAATAGTTCACTTTCTAATGAGTGGGATGATGACCTAACTAACTCATGGATGAAAGTGATAAGATGGTCTGTGCACTATGTAGAAGTCCCCAAAGCAAGAAGACTCCTTGAATAAAGGAAAATACATGACATCAGAAGGAGTTCCTCTAGCAGTTGGTTGTCCCACCTGAGGAGTTATTGTAGTTCCCTAATTAAGAGGGAGCCTAGAAACAAGTTTCTTTCTTGATAGAAACTTGGATATTCCTAAGCCAAGAAGGAGCATAGGTATGAGTAAAATTTATCCTCCCTAATTGAGAGGGAGAGAGATAGACACATTATTCTTGTCTTCACTTGAGAAGACAGAATAGAGGATTGGGTAATCATTTGGCATCCAATACTCTTTGATGATGTGATAGGGCATCTAAAATAAGAGCAGTCGTTGCGGACTGATATTCTTTGAGGGTTGGGGAGCCCAAGATAACAATAGTCCTCATGGAACACACCCTTAGAACCCGGGTGGGGTATGTTCCGAGATAGACAATAATGATGAGGGTGTTTATAAATCATTAGGTCTCGCCAGCATTATGCTCGAATCTCATGGAGAGATAAGAGTTGTTAGTCAAGGCCTTGCTATGTGACAATGTTAGTTGATATGATGCTAAACAAATGGGTTACCAATCCGATTCTTCTTATGAGAAATTCTTCAGATTGAGAATGACCAAGTACCATTATGAATACCTCCCTAGTTAAGAGAGAGTGTTGTAAAGTGTAACTGGGTTCAGTGTTCATAATGACATGTAACTATGATTTTATGTAATAGATATAAAGAAGAAAAACAAAATCATTATAATGCTTGCATCATGCGTTTCATGAGTAAGAGATTTTATTTTTAGTATAGGCTCCCATTGAGAGCTCTTAGCAATTTTTCCATCGATTCATAGAAGTATAAAAAGTCATTGTCATGTAAAGTAGACGTGTTACACATTGTAAAGAGTGATAAAGGAAAAGATCGTGAAATATGGAACAATAGGTAAAGGCAGTCCACATCCAAAAGACCAAGAAGATTTGACTATGATATCTCCCAGAAAAATGTGAAGACTCTGATGGAAGTCTGTAGAAGATGGAGACCCTTGACAATTCATATCTTTGGAGATGTCAACATATATGCAGGATGTTCATGCCTACAAGAAGATGTCATGACGAAAATCCTTCACAAAGGTGATTATGATTTAAGTGTTCATTACTTATTTATCAAGTAGTATCTGCATGAACTTATGCAAGACTACCAAAACGAAGAACTATGGAAATGTTCTTAGATAACCACATTGAAGGAAAACATTATGGAGGTAGCATAACATGAATCAATACCAGATATAGACAAATAGTTCACTTTTTGATGAGTGGGATGATGACCTGACTAACTCATGAATGAAAGTGATAGATGGTTTGTGCCCTATGTGGAATTCCCCAAAGCAAGAAGTCTCCTTGAATAAAGGAAAATACATGACATCGAAAGGAGGAGTTCCTCTAGCAGCTAGTTGCCCCACCTGAGGAGCTATTATAGGTCACTAATCAAGAGGGAGCCCGGAAACAAGTTTCTTACTTGACAGAAACTTGGAAATTCCTAAGCCAAGAAGGAGCTTAGGTATGAGTAAAATTTGTCCTCCCTAATTGAGAGGGAGAGAGATAGACACATTATTCTTGTCTTCACTTGAGAAGACAGAATAGAGGATTGGGTAATCATTTGGCATCTGATACTCTTTGATGATGTGATAGGGCATCTAAAATAAGAGGAGTCATGGAGGACCAATATTCTTTGAGGGTTGGGGAGCCCAAGATAAGAATAGTCCTCATCAAACACACCCTAAGAACCCGTGTGGGGTATGTTCCGAGAGAGACAATGATGATGAGCGTGTTTGTAAAACATTAGGTCTCGCCAGCATTATGCTCAGATCTCGTGGAGAGATAGAGTTGTTAGTCAAGGCCTTGCTATGTGACTATGCTCGTTGATATGATGCTAAACAAATGCGTTAACAATCTGATTCTTCTTATGAGAAATTCTTCAGATTGAGAATAATAAAGTACCATTATGAATACCTCCCTAGTTAAGAGGGAGTGTTGTAAAGTGTAACTAGGTTTGGTCTTCGTAATTACATGTCATTATGACTTTATGTAAGAGATGTAAATAACAAAAACAAAATTATTTTAATGCTTGCATCATGGGTTTCATGAGCAAGAGATTTTATTTTTAGTATAGGCTCCCATTGGGAGCTCTTAGGAATTTTGTCATCTACTCATAAAAGTATAAAAAGTCATTGTCATGAAATAAAGACATGTTACACATTGTAAAGAGTCACACTTGTCTATGTAAAGTCATCCTCCATGACCTTGGCACTAGCCCTCATGAAATCGGCCTACAATGAAGGACGAATCAAGAAGATGAAGTCGGCTTCTCTCCAAGGTAAAGTCAACCTATTCCTAAGATCATGTCGGGCTAAAGGACATGGGAAAACATGTATATATACAATTACTCAGCCTCACTTGAAAGCATGTCATTGGTTCAAGCAAGTCTACAAGGAAATGCGAAAAACATATGACAAGAAGCCTCTATCTTAGCAAGAAAAAAAGGAAGAGAAGCGAAGTTAATTTTTGAGTTCTTTTGGGTATTACATCCTCCCACGTGCGAAGGCAGAAGATACGAAGGCACTAGAATTAGGTCGGAGTGTTTACAGCTGCATCTAAGTGCTCATAAGTTAACAAGAGGACCTTGCTAGAAACGACCGAGAAGAAGCACATTAGGTCTCTCTCTTGAGACCTCAAGGAAACAAGATTCTCAAGGAGACCGAGATCCTCAAGGTAGTCGAGAAGAGGAACACTGAGATTCTAAAGTGAAGAAGAGCACGAAGAAGAAGGGCAAGTGTTGGAGGCTAGTGACTTGGTCTTGGGAGGACTCTAGTGTCAAGGGTCATTGCCATGGTCTTGGTGTTCGTCAATTGAAGATCTACAAGAATAATTTCGTTTGGGTTTTCCTCTCAAAGAGTGAGAGGTTTTGGCCCTGGCTAACAAGCCTATATATTGTGTCTCTTGTCTCTCTATTTTGTTCAAGATATGGTAATTGTCTTGATAAAAAGAACACAATAATATGTACAAGAAAAGAAAAGATTTTAATTAAGTTTCAAAAGACTATCACAAGTAGTTATCATAAGCAAAGAAATCACTTAACCATTGATGCCCTAGATTTCTCAACATGGTATCAAAGCTAAGGTGTTAAAGTCAAGAAGGGGCATCTAATCAAGAAGACACACAAAGATCTAGTTTCAAAGAAGGATCAAAGCAAGACAAAAGATATCAAGCAAGAAATCAAAAACCCTAGAATGGAGGAAGCAGAAAGAAACCCTAGTAGCATCTTCGAGATCATCATTCATCCATTATCTAAGAAGTTGAAGCTTTCTTATCCTTAAAAAGAATCATCCTAGAAGGATCAAGTTCATCTCCACGAAGGAAAATTGGTTGAAGATTCTATCTTCTCAAGTAAGTACCTTTTCTCTTATAATCTAGTAAAATGACTTCATATTTCAAGGAAAGTCAAAAGCTAGTTGGGATATCAAACTTCCTTCCATCGAAAGGAAGCATGGACATAGTCCTCGAAGTAAATGAAGTCATCGATCATGTCCATGAAAAGATCTCCAAGCCATCTGATGATCAAGCTCTATCTGAATATATGGAAAAAGATTGAAAGGCTCAAAAGATTCTTAGGGAATCCATCAAAGATTCCCTCATTCCTCATATAGCAGCGTTGGAGACATCAAAAGAGATATATGATAAGCTCATAGAACTATTCTCTAAAAATACAATGAGAAGGATCATATTACTTAGATATGGTCTATATAAATTGCAGGTATCAATGAATGAAGAGATGTCTTCATGCCTTTCAAAAGCATCTCAAATAAAAACTCAATTGCAAGACCTAGGAGAGATGGTATTTGATAAGGAAATGATCTCCATCATTCTAAATGCACTAACTAATGAACAAGGTAACCTCATATCCAATAAGGAAGAGGAAGCTATCCCTTTCACCAATTTATGGACTCTATGCAAGATAGAAGAAAACAGGTTGAAGGGACAATATGATGAAGAACCTAGAAAAAGGAGTCGAACAGTTACTAAAGGAAAAAGGAAGTTCAGAAAATTTAATCCTCAAAAGAAAATTAAGAAAATGGCTAAGGCTCAGTGCTATCTATGTCAAGAATATGGACACTATAAAAGAGATTGTCCTCGAAGGGACAATAACAAAATAAATCAAGAAGAAGCCCATATTACCGAAGAAGTGGAAGAGCCTGAAACAAAGAAGCCGAAGAAGGAGAAAGTAAAAGATCTCTACTATGACTAAGATGATATCCTTCAAATATTCTTCTATATAGATAGGAAGCTTTATAAATAGGATGCATCATATTAGAGAATGGCATCATAGTAAAATCATTAATGATATAGGTAACATGTAAAATGTTTGGGATAAAAATCTATGGCTATATAGGGTATAGCTCTTGAAAACCTCATTAAAACATACTCATGAAGAAGGAAGAGGTCATCTAGGACAAACTCATACATCAGTCTAAAGATAACATTTGCAGGATAGATATGCAAGATCCTCAAGATTCTCTAATAAAATCTTCACCTTAAGGTTCACCGATCATGAACGGATGAAAGAGTCTCATCAAGAATTCAAACTTGTGGAATTCAAGCTATGATGGTATGATAACATAACAGTGAAGCAGATCAAGGCGATAAAGCACCTTCAAAAGAAGTTGTTGCAGGAAGTCTGGATGACCCAAAGAAAATATGAGGTATGTATATATAATGGAAGTCATGTCATATGGTTGTAGACAACATAGATCACTGCACTATCTTAAGAGGCATAATAATAGAAAGGATCTCCTCCCTCAAAGGGATGCAGGAATGCATGGATCACATATTTACTAGATGAAATCAACATAATATGTCCTCATATGGTGTATGAGGTGGTTGACCACAATAGATAAACTCTGAAGCTCCTGGGAATGAAATGTGTGAAGAAAGGAAGGAAGAGATCATGAAATATGCAACAATAGGTAAAGGCAGTCAACATCCAAAAGACCAAGAAGATTTGACTATGATATCTCCCAGAAAAATATGAAGACTCTGATGGAAGTCTAGAAAAGATGGAGACCCTTGACAATTCATATCTTTGGAGATGTGTCAACATATACGCAGGATGTTGATGCGTACAGGAAGATGTCATGGTGCAACGCCTTCACAAAGGTAATTATGATTTAAGTCTTCATTTTTTATTTCTGGTAGCATCGGATGTGCTCTAAGTCTCAAATTTTGTAGGGATGATTGGGCACATGTATTCCAAAGAACCCAGTAAGTGTTTTGGGAAATTCCACCCAGAAACAGTTGTATTAAAATAATTAATTATTTTTAATGGGACACTAAGTCTAAACTTAGGAAAATAAAATAATTAAAGGGTATTAATATAAATTGTGAGTGTAACTTCTAGAAGAAGACAAGGATCAAGAAGAAATGATCTTAGCCATTGATTAGCATCTAATCTGGGTCGTTGAATGTCAACAAGGAGATTATTTAAGGAGGCTTGAGTGTCACTTAGAAAAACACACACACAGAATTCAGAAGATCGAATTTCTGAAGACAAGCAACTGCTGATGAGAAATTCGAAGTGAGCTTTTGCAGTGAGGTGTAGGGATAGCTTTGGTTGGAGATTTCTCCTGATCTAGGAATACTCAGCAGAGGAGGCGAAGAGACATCCGGGAGAGGCAGCACTGAGCTAGAAGAGGCTAATGCAGATCTATGCAAGCCCATGCAGAGGTAGCGTAGGCTGCGCAGAGGCAGCACAAAAGCCTTCAGGGAGTACGAAATTTGCTAGAGGATTCGATTTCTGTAGCTGGAAGCCGGGATGTGAGACCGGGAGAGCAGAAGTCAGAATCTCAGAGGACAATCGATCAGTTGGAAAGAGTAATGCAAATCCTAGACAATGTGACGTTGGGCTGACGCAGACACTATGCATAGGCAGCCAGCAGTTGTTCATTCAAGGGTTGGATCAGCGAGGACTTCTAGTGATAGTGTGAGGTAATCTCACAAATCTCTTTGTCAGTGATATTCTCTGTAATAGGATTGTCAGGAAGGCATCCAGAAGTTGTGTTCAGAATTTACTATTGCATAATAATAAATCCCTCAGAGTTGTTGCACCGGTTTTCCCGCATTGGGTTTTTCTAGGGACATTTGTCCAAAAATCAATGTGTAGATGTGTGTATGATTATTTCTCTCCTATGTTGCATTTAGTTTCCGCAGTTTTATTTTGGTGTAGGCTACAGTGTATGTGTTAAGTTTAGGTATGTTCTATGCTTAGAGCAATTTATTTCAATTTTCATAGTTAGCTCAATAACGTTTCCAAATTAGCAATCACATCAGCATTAAAGTAAACTGCAGATAGAACATAAACATAAATTGCAAAAGACAAGCCAAGACAAGAGGACACAAGATGTGGCGCATGCCAGGGACAAACCCCAACATGGGGAAACCCTTGATGAATTCTTCTTATATGTTCTTCAATAGTTCAGCAAAGAGAGAGAGAGTACATTTACAACAGAAGTCAACACTCTGACTTATCTAGATAAGAGCATAGATCATCTCTAAGATGATGATACATGAGATCATTCAAGACAAGCTGCTTCAACTGATTCTACATCGTGCTGCATCTCGTCATCAAGCTGCACCCATTCACTGAGTTGCTCTTGTCACGGAAATGCAACTAGTCATGGTTGTAACCATCACAGTGCACTATGCTGCACCACTCACAATTGTACCCATACATGTTGTTGTACATACTGCCCCCCCTATACTGCAATCATTACAATTGTACCTATACATGTTGTTGTACATACTGCCTCCACTATGCAACAGTTGTACCTATACATCTTGTTGTACATATTGTTTCCACTATAACAATTGTACCTATACATGTTGTTGTACATACTGCTTCTGTCCCATAATATGTCCATCATATCATACCCAAACATGGCCCTGCAGTCACCTACAACAATAGCAGCTAGGTGACCTTTCAGGACAACAACCAACTGTAGTATTGATCCTAAACTAGGATCCAACACCCTTGCAAAACACTATTGAACTGATGGTTGCTTCTACGTTTGTGACAGCCCTGGTTAGGGCACGTGTTGCAGCCCTAAACTCTTATGACAGTCCACAAACCAACCCTCAAAGGTTTGCAGCATTCCTAGTGAAGCCTCCTCTTTGTCCACGCTGCCTTCTGAGGGGTTAGTCCACCTTAACAGCCCTCTACGCAACTCTTTCTGTGTGCTACGGCCTACGGCCTAGCACTGTCATGAGACAGTCCCTACGCATGCCCAAAGACACCTTCTTCTTCAGCGTTTTGTCCCTCTAGCTCTTCGACCTTCACTACCCAGCAATTTGGCCCTTGAATAGCAACTCGGACTTGTCTTGATAGCCCTCAAACAGTCCTAGGATAGTCCGCAAATCAACCCAGCAAACTGTCCTCTTCTTGATCCTCTCTTGCTGCGGCTAGGGCATCTTCATACCACCCTTAAGTAGGGCAGCGTAGGGCTTTGGGCTTCCTCTAGCTACGGATTAGGGCCTTCCCTTTGCTGCAGATTAGGGTTCCCTTTAGCTGTGGATTAGGGCCTCTTAGATCTATGCCCAGATCTCCTACAAGTTTGTGCCTAGGACTCTCCTAGATGGCCCTTCTTTAGGCTGCATAGAAGGCATCTCCTCTAGAACTCCTCTTCCACCAAAAACCCAAAACAAGTGGAGAGTGAAATCACAAGAGATGAGTGTTAAATGACTTGAAGTCCTCCTTTATTTATACTAAAACATTGAGCACAAGTGGGGTTTATTTGGTTGCTGGCCGACCTTGACGAATTGTCCCATAACACTAATAAATTTATATCTCCATGAATACTTATCGAAATCGGATGATCTTTAGATCAATCCTACAACTCTCGATGAGAGGGATCCAAGAAAAATATCAGTTGCCATAAATAAGATGACTCACATGGAGTTTGGCCCTAGTTACCAATTTTAACACTCCCTCTCAACTAGGGAGAACTCCATCCGCTAATCCATATGTCCGACTGTACTCTCTCTACCATCAGTGCCCTGCACTGCTATGCTCTGCTCTGCTGAACCATGAAGAAGAAGATTTGATCGAGAATGTCTCATACCATTCTCTACTGACCCGAAGTTAGTTTCATCTTACTGACCGGAAGTCAATTTTATTGATCCCAGATCAATATCACAAGAGAGTGTCTCAAACCACTCATACTGATCCCAGATCAGTTTCGTTGATCCCAAATCAGTTTCGTTGATCCCAGATCAATGGAAGTCATCTTAGCATAGGGAGTACGATAGATACAATGATGTGTCCATCGATAGTACTATTATGGTCCCTAACTCCATTTTCCTGCTCATTGATCAAATGAGAGGTAGTTCCCATGAGTCCCAAATTGCAAGGGTAGGATGCCTCGACAGGAGAACTAATCATCTTGTTCACAGGAGAATGAATCATCCTGTCCATTGGTCGCCACAAGAAAACTAATCATCCTGGCCCACAGGAGAACTAATCATCCTGGCTCACAGTCGCCACGAGGTATCATAGGGAAAGGTTGAACCTGTCACCCTATACATAGTGCACCACCAGGGGAGGGTGAGTCACCCTATGGTCGTATGTCGCTCCTGTAAGTACCCCAAGCCCCCTAAAACTCCTAGAGCTCAATGCATGCAACATGTAGGACCCTTATACAAAGGTCTCTCAACGACTCCAAGTCATTCAGAAAAATCACAGATTTGACCTTTCCCTAGGGCTTTGACAAAGTGTCTGCGACCTATACATTAGTCTCAATGCGATGGAGTCTCCTCGCTCATCGACTTACCATATCCCAGATAAGGTAGTATTTGATGTCTATCTGCTTGAGCAATCATCGAATACGAGATTCCTCAATAATCGAATCCTCCCCTAGTTGTCACAAAGAATCACAGTGGTATTCATCATGTGTACAAACAGCTCACTGATGAGCTTCCACAACCAGGCAGCTTCACACGAGATCATACTCGTAGCTATGTATTCGGTCTCGGCGGTGCTTATAGCAACCGACCTATGCTTCCTGCTCATCCATGATATCGAAGCAAAATCCAGAGAGAACCACCACTGAGAAGTGCTCTAGCGATCCTCCACACTGCCTGCCCAGTCAGCATTCGAATAATCATATAGCTTCATATTTCCGACAAGTGTATCTCAATCCATGAGAGATTGTGCCCTGAAGATATCTCAGAAGATTTTTGGCACTAATCTAGTGAGGCTCAACCAAATATGAACTTCACTAGACTAACTGCAAAGCATATATACAGACGAAAGTTCACCAAGAACATCAATGCAGATGAGTTTATGAAACTCAGAGGCATTTCCCAAATCTGGTCTGGCATCACCACCATATAATGTTTGAAAGTTAAGATCCTCGAGGTAGTCACAGGCTTGCAGTTTACCATTCCATATCTCAAATCCAACGCCCTCTTACTTCTGCAAGTGAGAGGGTCTGCACCTATCAGAAATAGGTCGTTTCTCAGAAGGTGCCGGTATGAGAGGTCTATCATCCACAACCTTCAAAAAATGCTTTGGATCGGCTTCACTTTTAGTGAATCTTAGCGTCATCAGACAACTATCAATCCTCTCATATTAGGCCCGAGGTGTTTTACTTCAAGCCATAGAGGGCTTTCTTCCACCTGTATACATGAGATTCCCAATCGGGTTGTCCCAAACCTGTGGGTAATGGTCCCCGTTTAAGATTTTCCTTCGGTACATCTCAGACATGTACCTTCATGCTCTTCTTGAATTCAGGTATCTGAGTCACCATCTGACTCACATCGATTAGGGCCTCATAAAGTAGATCTCAGGTGTTATAGATGAGATATGTCATGATTCCCAATGGACCATCCTGCAACTTGACACAAATTGCCAACCCTAAACCCATGAGTAAAAGCATCTTTGAAAATTTCATTTTCAAACACGTACCTTCCATCGATGAATGGCACCCTATAACTGTTGACTTCCATTGCCAAAATGGACACCAGGTTCTTCTTGTGATCAAGTACATAAAAGAGATTCTGTAAACGAATCAAGTTACCCTCATTCAATTGAGGGGTAACATTCCATGCACACTTTCCGGGATAGGTGGCATCGGCTCCAGGTATAATCCCACGATTGTTTCCATCTCTACCAAATTAGAGAGAGCACCCTTTTATTTGATGAAGTGCATTGAAGCACTATAATCGATAAGCCACATTCCCAAAGAATCTGAAGGAGAGGGCCAATACAAGATAGTGCTTCTTTATCTTATCATAAACAACATTTGATTCTTCATACCTAGGGTTCCTTGCTTTCTCTGAACAGTCGGTCATTTCCTTGATGACCTGCATTACCTGTCATTCCTCTAACCATTAAAGATGTCCCTGGAATGATTGTTGTCATCATCAAGTGATGTGTCCCTACCATTCGAACACTCCTTCGCATAATGGTTGATCTAGTTATCTGCCTTTCCTTCCACCCTGAGATCCGGTCTTCCCAACGAAGTGATCTTTAGGTAGGCAATATTTCATTGCGCCATTCTGATAATATTCTCTACTTCAATTTCACCCTCAGTGAATTTAAAGAGGGATGAGGAACCCATTGATCCTAACTGTCTTTGGTGATTGCTCTTTCACTCTTGCTTCGGCATTGTCTTCACCTCACCTCTGGTACCATGTTAAGTTTAGGCATGTTCTATGCTTAGACCAATTTATTCCAATTTTCATAGTTAGCTCAATATCTTTTCCAGAATAGCAATCACATCAGCGTTAAAGTAAACAGCAGATAGAACATAAACATAAATCGCAAAAGACAAGCCAAGACAAGAGCACACAAGATGTGCCACTAGTCAGGGACAAACCCCATTGTGGGGAGACCCTTGATCAATTTTTCTTATATGTTCTTCAATAGTTTAGCAGAGAGAGAGAGAGAGATAGTACATTTAAAACAAAAGTCAACACTTTGACTTATCTAGATAAGAGCATAGAACAGCTCTAAGAAGATGATACATGAGATCAGTCGAAGACAAGCTGCTTCAACCGATTCTCCATCGTGTTGCATCTCGTCATCATGTTGCACCCATTCATTGAGCTGCTCTTGTCATGAAAATGCAACCAGTCATGATTGTACCCATCACGATGCACTATGCTGCTTCACTCACAGTTGTACCCATACTTGTTGTTGTACATACTGCCTCCACTATGCTGCAATCATTACAGTTGTACCTATACATGTTGTTGTACATACTGCCTCCACTATGCAACGGTTGTACCTAAACATGTTGTTGTACATACTGCTTCCACTTCAACAGTTGTACCTATATATGTTGTTGTACATACTGCTTTTGTCCCATAATATGTCCAGCATATCATACCCAAACATGGCCCTGCTGTCACCTACAGCAACAGCAGCTAGGTGACCTTTCAGGGCAGCAACCAACTATAGTATTGATCCTAAACTAGGATCCAACACCCCTGCAAAACACTATTGAATTGATGTTTGCTTCTGCGTTTGCGATAGCCTTGGTTAGGGCACGTGCTGCAGCCCTAAACCCTTATGACAGTCCACAAACTAACCATCAAAGGTTTGCAGCATTCCTAGTGAAGCCTCCTCTTTGTCCACGCTGCCTTCTGAGGGGCTAGTCCACCTTAATAGCGCTCTATGCAGCTCTTTCTGCATGCTAAGGCCTACGGCCTAGCACTGTCATGAGACAGTCCCTATGCATGCCCAAACACACCTTCTTCTTCAGCGTTTTGTCCCTCTAGCTCTTCAACCTTTGTTACCCAGCAACTCGGCCCTTGAACAACAACTCGGACTTGTCTTGATAGCCCTCAAACAATCCTAGGATAGTCTGCAAATCAACCCAACAAACTGTCCTCTTCTTGATCCTCTCTTACTGCGGCTAGGGCATCTTCATACCACCCTTAGGTAGGGCAGCATAGGGCTTCCTCTAGTTGTGCATTAGGGCCTTCCCTTTGCTGCGAATTAGGGCTCCCTTTCGTTGCGGATTAGGGCTCTCCTAGCTGCGGATTAGGGCCTCTTAGATCTGCAGCCAAATCTCCTACAAGTCTATCGCTAGGGCTCTCCTAGATGACCCTTCTTTGGGTTGCGTAGAAGGCATCTCCTCTAGACCTCCTCTTCCACCAAAAACCCAAAACAAATGGAGAGTGAGATCACAAGAGATGAGTGTTAAATGACTGGAAGTCCTCCTTTATTTAGACTAAAACGTTGAACACATGTGGGGTTTATTTGGTTGTTGGCCGACCTTGATGAATTGTCCCATAACACTAATAAATTCATATCTCCATGAATACTTATCGGAATCGAATGATCTTTAGATCAATCCTACACTTCTCAATGAGAGGGATCCAAGAAGAATATCAACTGCCATAAATAAGATGACCCACATGGAGTTTGGCCCTACTTGCCAATTTTAACAATATGTATTTCAATGTTTGTCATAGAAAATTGCAAATAACTTGTTCAAATAATTTAACAAGTAGGTGAAATATAATCAGTTTGTTGCAGTAGGAATCGGGTAGCTGATTTTTCACATTGTATCAAAGGACAGATAGTGAACAGAAGAGCTCAGAAGCAGAAAGGAAGAGGGAGTTTGAAATTCCTGGAAAGGCAATAATTCGAAACCCCAGGAGGCAGCGCAGTTCGAAGGCCTAAAGGGCGAAGTCTGAGGAGAAATCAATTTCTCTGAGAGAGTTGATAGAGAAATTCAGTTTCCAGTTCAAAAACTTCCAAAGGCAGAACCAACAGCGTATTTTCCTTGCAAAGCAGATCTTCAGCTGGAACATAGATATTTTGAAGCGGCTGTCAGGAGAATAGCATCAATGGGAGAGGAGACACACTGAGGGAATTTCTTCCTCAGAGAGTTCCTAGCCACGTAATTTGAATTCTCATTTGCTGAGCAGCAGCAAGGGGCAACAGATTTACTGACTCCAGCAGGGAGTGCATAGGCTAGCCCAGAGGAGAGAGGAGGCAATTCGACATTTTTGCAGAGATGGCCACGGATAGGCAGGATCCATGGAAGAGTAGCAAATTAGACCTAGTTGCTGCAGATTTCTCACATGGATCAATATCCTTGCTACTGGAGCCCAACAGAATCAGCAGCAGGAGAATCACAGTGTCGGCGGACGTAGCTAGTCATTCAAATGACAGTTGCATAGCTAGTTGTAGTCAATTTCCGGAAGACAGTGGCAGAACTAGTTGCAGTGACAGAGGCAGTGTGAATTTCCTAGTAGCGGTATGCAGGTACAGTTCCAGCCAAGAGATTCCCAACGCAGAGCTTCGCATTCCAGTTTCCAGTGCAGGAGGACTATGTGAGTTGCCAACAGGGAATAGAGAGATTTCCCATAGGGAGATCAAGACTCGAAGGGAGTCTAGTTTCAAACGGAGCAGCGCTATGGAAGCTAGTACTCCTGCATCTGGGGAGATTAGACTCATTATTGCAATAGTTGTAGCAGCAATGCAGAAGCATCAACGGAGCAGTAGCAGTCGCAGTATGAGTATATCATATTTTTCCATGTTGACAGCCATACCTCTAGGAGTGAGGTGGGGTGATTTGGCTTCATAGCCCCAGAGAGCTACAGTTGGGCAGGATCCTTGAGGAATCCACCTCTCGGATCAATTCCTTGCTACAGGAGCCCAAATTAGAAGCAGCAAGATGGACCAATGTCAATTGTTGCAGAGGAGTGCAGGAGTGACAGTTATGGTGGCTAGGAGCGCCAGAAACTGAGCAGCGCAAAGCAGAGTTGACAGCAGTGCAGTTGGCACAAAGCAGAGGTTAGTAGCAACGCAAAGGATTCAAAGGGTCAGTGTAGACACTAGCAACAGTCAAACTCCAGCAACGAGATGCATCATATTGAACACCAATTTAGTAATTTGGGATGCTTTTCCGTTACCGATGCAGTAGAAGCAACAATTTACAGTGCAGTTGCAATTGGCAGTGGCAGTGCCAGCAGCAGCACAGATGCAAAAATTCAAAGGGACTTGCCATATGGATGTAGTGTTAACAATGGCAGGATCAACAACTGTACAAATGCAGCATTTGTGCAGAGGTTGGTGGACAGCATGTCAGACATCAGCAACACAAGGGGAGATGTTACAGAATAGTGTGATGTTTCAGTTGGAAGCATTACTAGAGCACATTCCTCACTAATAGAGAGTCTTGATTTCTAGTAGCATCAGATGTGCTCGAAGTCTCAAAAATTTGTAAGGAGGCTTGGACACATGTATTCCAAAGAACCCAGAAAGCATTTTGGGAAATTCAACCTAGAAACAGTGGTATTAAAATAATTAATTATTTTTAATGGGACCCTAAGTCTAAACTTAGGAAAATAAAAAAATTAAACGGTATTAATATAAACTGTGGGTTCAACTTCTAGAAGAAGACGAGGCTCAAGCAAAAATGATCTTAGCCATTGATTAGCTTCTAATCTGGGTCGTTGAATGTCAACGAGGAGATTATTAACGAGGCTTGAGGGTCACTTGGAAAAACACAGAGAGAGAGTTCAGAAGAGTGAGCTTTTGCAGTGAGGGGCAGGGATAGTTCCGGTTGGAGATTTCCCCTGATTCGAGAATACTCAGCAAAGGAGGCAGAGAAAGGTCCAGGAGAGGCAGTGCTGAGCCAGAAGAGGCTGACACAGAGCTACGCAGGCCCACGCAGAGCTAGGGTAGGCTGACGTAGAGGCAGTGCAGAAGCCTTGAGGGAGTCCGAAATTTGCTAGAGGATTCGATTTCTGCAACTGGAAACCAGGGGTTGAGACTCGAAAAGCAAAAGTTTGAATCTCGGAGGCAAATCGATCAGCGAGGAAGAGTGACGCAAATGCTAGACAGTGTGATGTTGGGCTGACGTAGACACTAGGCAGAGGCAGCCAGGGGTTGTTCATTCAAGGGTTGGATCAGCCAAGACTTCCAGTGATAGTGTGAGGTAATCTCACAGATCTCTCTGTCAGTGATATTCTTTGTAATTGGATTGTCGGGAAGGCATCTAGAAGTTGTATTCAGAATTTACTACTGCATAATAATAAAACCCTCAGAGCTGCTACACTGGTTTTCCCGCATTGGGTTTTTCCGGAGACATTTTTCCAAAAATAACTATGTAGATGTGTGTATGATTATTTCTCTCCTGTGCTGTATTTAGTTTCTGCAGTTTTATTTTGGTGTAGGCTGCAGTGTATGTATTTTAGTGTTTGTCGTAGAAAACTGCAAATAACTTGTTCAATTAATTTAACAAGTAGGTGAAATATAATCAATTTGCTGCAGTAGGAATCGGGTAACCGATTTTTCACATCGTATCAGAGGACAAATCGTGAATAGAAGAGCTTAAAAGCAAAAAGGAATAGGGAGTTCAAAATTCCTACAGAGGCAATAATTTGAAACCCTAGGAGGCAGCGCAGTTCAAAGGCTTGAAGGGCGAAGTCTAAGGAGAAATCAATTTCTCTGAGAGAGTCGATAGAGAAATTCGATTTCCAGTTCGAAAACTTCTAGAGGCAGAACCAGCAACGTATTTTCCTTGCAAAGAAAATCTTCAGCTAGGATGCAGATATTTTGCAGCAGTTGTCAGGAGAACAACGTCAGTGGGAGAGAAGGAGACACAACGAGGGAATTTCTTCCTCAGAGAGTTCCTAGCTAGGCAATTTGAATTCTCATTTACTGAGCAGCAGCAAGGGGCAGCGGATCCACTGACTCCAGTAGGGAGTGTGTACGCTAGCCCAGAGCAGAGAGGAGACAATTCAACATTTTTGTGGAGATGGCCACGGATGGGCGGGATCCATGGAAGGGTAGCAAATTAGGCACAGTTGCTACAAATTTCTCACATGGATCAATATCCTTGTTACTGGAGCCCACCAAAATCAGTAGGAAGAGGATCACAGTGTCAGCAGACACAACTAGTCATTCAAATGACAATTGCATAGCTAGTTGCAGTCAATTTCAGGAAGACAGTTGCAGAACTAGTTGCAGTGACACAATCAATGTGAATTGCCCAATAGCAGTATGCAGGTGCAGTTTTAGCCAAGAGATTACCAGTGCAGAGCTTCGCAGTCCAGTTTCCAGTGTTGGAGGACTGTGTGAGTTGCCAGGAGGGGATAGATAGATTTCCCATAGGGAGATCGATACTCAGAGGGAGTCTAGTTTCAAAGGAAGCAGCCCTATGCAAGCTAGTACTCCTGGACCTGGGGAGATTAAACTCATTACTGCAATAGTTGCAGCAGCAGTGCAGAAGCATCAATAGAGCAGTAGCAGCCGCAGTATGATTATATCATATTTCGCCATGTTGACAACCATACCTCTAGGAGTGAGGTGGGCTGATTTTTTTTTGTAATCCCAAAGAGCTACAATTGAGTAGCATCCTTGAGGAATCCACCTCTTGGATCAATCCCTTACTACGAGAGCCCAGATCAGAAGTAGCAGGATGGACCAGTGTCAGTTGGTGCAGAGTAGTGTAGGAGTGACAGTTGCAGTGGCTAGGAGCACCAGAGACTAAGCAGTGCAGAGCAGAGTTGACAGTGGTGCAGGTGGCACAGAGCAGAGGTCAGCAACAGCGCAGAGGATTTAGAGGGTCAGCGCAAAGACTAGTAGCAATCAGACTCTAGCAGCGCGATTCATCATACTAAACACCAGTTCAGTAATTTGGGATGCTTTTCTGTCACTAATGCAATAGAAGCAGCAGTTTGCACTGCAGTAGCAGTTGGCAGTGGCAGTACCAGCAATAGCACAAATGCAGAAATTCGAAGGGAGTTGCAGTACGAATGAAGTGTTGACAGTGGTAGGGTCAGCAGCAGTACAGATGCAACATTTGCACAGAGGTTGATGGACAGCATGTCAAACATCAACAATGCAGAAGGAGATGTTACAGAACGGTGTGATGCTTCAGTTGGAAGCATTACTAGAGCACATTCCTCGCTAAGAGGGGGTGTTGATTTCTGGTAGCATTAGATGTGCTCTAAGTCTCAAATTTTGTAGCGAGCTTTGGGCACATGTATTTCAAAAAACCCAGAAAACATTTTGGGAAATTCCACCAAGAAATAGTTGTATTAAAATAATTAATTATTTTTATTGGGACCCTAATTCTAAACTTACGAAAATAAAATAATTAAAGGGTACTAATATAAATTGTGAGTGTAACTTCTAGAGGAAGAGGAGGATCAAGCAAAAAAGATCTTAGCCATTGATTAGCTTCTAATATGGGTCATTGAATGTCAACAAGGAGATTATTTAAGGAGGCTTAAGTGTCACTTGGAAAAACACACACACACAGAGTTCAAAAGATCGAATTTCTGAAGCAGAGCAGTTGCCGGTGAGAAATTTGAAGTGAGCTTTTACAGTGAGGGGCAAGGATAGTTCTGGTTGGAGATTTCTCCTGATCCAGAATACTCAGCAGAGAAGGCAGAGAGAGATCCGAGAGAAGCAGCGCTGAGCCAGAAGAGGTTGATGCAGAGTTACGCAGGCCCATGCAGACGCAACGTAGGCTGACGCAAAGGCAGCGCAGAAGCCTTGAGGGAGTCTGAAATTTGCTGGAGGATTTGATTTCTGCCGCTGGAAGTCGGGGTGTGAGACCAGCAAAGTAGAAGTTTGAATCTCAGAGGCAAATCGATCAGTCGGGAAGAGTGACGCAGATCTTAGACAGTGTGACGATGTGTTGACGTAGACACTGTGCAGAGGCAGCGAGGGATTGTTCCTTCAAGTGCTAGATCAGCTAGGACTTTCAGTGATAGTGTAAGGTAATCTCACAGATCTCTATGTCAATGATATTCTTTGTAACTGGATTGTCGGGAAGGCATGTAGAAGTTGTATTCAGAATTTACTACTGCATAATAATAAAACCCTCAGAGTTGTTGCTCCGATTTTACTGCATTGGGTTTTTCCGGGGTCATTTGTCCAAAAAGAACTATATAGATGTGTGTGATTATTTCTCTCCTGTGTTGTATTTAGTTTCCGCAATTTTATTTTGGTGTAGGCTGCAGTGTATGTAATATGTATTTCATTGTTTGTCGTAGAAAACTGCAAATATCTTGTTCAATTAATTTAACAAGTAGGTGAAATATAATCAGTTTGTTGCAGTAGGAATCGGGTAACAGATTTTTCACATTCATTACTTATTTATGAACTAGTATCTGGATGGGCTTATACAGGACTACCAAAGGGAAGAACTATGGAAATCTTCCTAGATAGCCACATTGAAAGATGAAAGACCTTTCCAAGAAGGAAAGCATGATGAAGCTAGCATAACATGAAGCAATACTAGATATAGAACAATAGTTCACTTTCTAATGAGTGGGATGATGACCTAACTAACTCATGCATGAAAGTGATAGATGGTTTATGCCCTATGTAGAAGTCCCCAAAGCAGGAAGACTCCTTCAATAAAGGAAAATACATGACATCAGAAAACGGAGTTCCTCTAGCAACTGGTTGTCCCACTTCAAGAGTTGTTGTAGGTCCCTGATAGAGTGGGAGCCTAGAAAAAGTTTCTTACTTGATAGAAACTTGGAAAATCCTAAGCCAATAAGGAGCTTAGGTGTGAGTAAAATTTGTCCTCCCTAATTGAGAGGGAGAGAGATAGACACATTATTCTTGTCTTCACTTGAAAAGACAGAATAGAGGATTGGGTAATCATTTGGCATCTGATACTCTTTGATGATGTGATAGGGCATCTAAAATAAGAGGAGTCGTGGAGGACCAATATTCTTTGAGGGTTGGGGAGCCGAAGATAAGAATAGTCCTCATGGAACCCGGGTGGGGTATGTTCCGAGAGAGACAATGATGATGAGCGTGTCTATAAATCATTAGGTCTCGTCAGCATTGTTCTCGGATCTCGTCGATAGATAGAGTTGTTAGTCAAGGCCTTGCTATGTGACAATGTTAGTTGATATGATGCTAAACAAATGGGTTACCAATCTTATTCTTCTTATGAGAAATTCTTCAGATTGAGAATGACCAAATACCATTATGAATACCTCCCTAGTTGAGAGGGAGCAATGTAATGTGTAACTAGGTTTGGTCTTGATAATGACATGTAATTATGATTTTATGTAAGAGATGTAAAGAAGAAAAATAAAATTATTGTAATGCTTACATCATGGGTTTCTTGAGCAAGAGATTTTATTTTTAGTATAGGCTCCCATTGAGATCCCTTAGGAATTTTTCCATCTAATAATAAAAGTATAAAAAGTCATTGTCATGTAATTAAGACATGTTACACATTGTAAAGAGTCACACTTGTCTATGTAAAGTCATCCTCCAAGACCTTGTCACTAGCCCTCATGAAATCGGCCTACAATGAAGGAAGAATCAAGAAGATGAAGTCGGCTTCTCTCCAAGGTAAAGTCAGCCTATTCCTGAGATCATGTTGGCCTAAAGGACATGGGAAAACATGTATATATACAAGTACTTGGCCTCACTTGAAAGCATGTCATTCGGTCAAGCAAGTCTACAAGGAAGTGCGAAAAACATATGACAAGAAGCCTCTATCTTAGCAAGACAAAAAGGAAGAGAAGCGAAGTTAATTTGTGAATTGTTTTGGGTATTACATCCTCCCACGTGCGAAGGCAAAAGATATGAAGGCACTAGAAGTAGGTCGAAGTGTTTGCAGCTGCATCAAAGTGATCATAAGTCAAGAAGTGGACCTTGCAAAAAAAGGTCGAGAAGCAGTACATTAGGTCTCTCTCTTGAGACCTCAAGGAAACTGAGATCTCAAGGAGACAGAGATTCTCAAGGTAGTTGAGAAGAGGAAGACTGAGATTCTAGAGGAAGTCGAGAAGAGCACGAAGAAGAAGGGCAAGTATTGGAGGCTAGTGCCTTGGTCTTGGGAGGACTCTAGTGTCAAGGGTCATTGTCATGGTCTTGGTGTTCGCCAATTGAAGATCTAGAAGAAGAATTTCGTTTGGGTTTTCCTCTCAAATAGTGAGAATTTTTGGCCCTGGCTAACAAGCCTACATACTGTGTCTCTTGTCTCTCTATTTTAGTCATGATATGGTAATTGACTTGATGAAAAGAACACAATAATAAGTACAAGAAAAGAGAAGATTCTAATTAGGATTCAAGAGACTATCATAAGCAGTTATCATAAACAAAGAAATCACTTAACCATTGATGCCTTATATTCCTCAACAGATGCTCCACTATCGATTACCCAAATGTTCTCATCTTGAAATGTGTAAGTTAGTGCTGAGAAGAGTCCTTCATCCTTTGTGTTGGTTACTTTCTTCTTTGGAGTAAATAGGAGATTCCATGCTTCTTTTATACCCTTCTTGAAATGACTTGCTACCTTTGAACACTTCTCGTTTAAGTACGATCATGCACTCTTTTGAGAGATCATGTCCCAGTTGGAGCCAGATGTTACCCACCACCCTGTGGGTGATGTCAATAAGAAAAAAAAAATCTCCTGGACTGTCCTCAGTCGGCAGCCAGCAGCCACCAAATAGCTCGAAATGCCACCATCTCTGCCACCTGAGCCAGCCATTATTCTCGCTCGCCCATCAGTTATGATCGTATGTTTGAAAGTGGGCCTTCCAACCCCGAAGGTATGGCTTTTCATTGTGTAGTTAAGTATTTTTGTTTACTTATCATGGACACTTTTGGGCATGGATTAGTGGGGGGATTTGGAGGAAAGGGTAGGCTTGGTCTGTATTCTTGTCTCCTTTATCCAATTCGATGGTTAACCTTGAATACTAGTCCCGTGTGACCTCCTTTATTGGCTACTAGATTTAGGGGTGGCACTACATGAGAAATACTTGGAGCAGATACTTGGAGGGGTCCCATTTGAAGTATGTTTCTTGAGGATGCTTCCACTATTGAAGGACCTATTGACCCTACCACCTACACCTACCCACAAGTCAGTGAGAAAAGCCTTCAACCCCACAAGGTGTGGTTGGTGGCAGGGAACTCAGAGAAGGGGTTGTCACACTAATCCCGAGTCTTTCCATTTGAGCTATCTCCTAGGTTAGCTAAGGGAAGTGATCCCTAATCAAAACTTAAGTTAAAAGATGTGAGCTTCTAGGAGAGTGTTATAGTGAAAATGGATTACTTTTAAGGATTTATGAGCAAATATGAAGTGAGCAACATGAAATAACAATGCCAATCTAATATGATTAAAAACCATAAGTGCCTTATAAGGAATTTTCTCAACAATTTAAAAATATATTTGTTCAAAGTAAAATGCAATGCTCTCAAAAGAGAAAACAAAGTAACCCTGAAATGTAAATAAGAATTGTTAGCACAAGATATGTAAGATACAAAATGCTTTTGAGATAATCAACTTTATAAATTTAAACATGTGAAACATATCTTGCCAAAACCCAAAAATTAGTAATTAACTTGGAAATGTAAAAGAAAAGAAGTGTTAAACCAAGACATCAATATGCAATTAGACATGAAACATGAAAAGAAAACACTTGTTTGAAATGATTACAATAGACTTTGCATATGAAAACTCAAACCATCAAGAGACAAGTAAATGTAATGTAAAGTGCCATTGGTTAATTTTATTAATTAGCTTTACAACAAAATTACAATTTAACTGTTCAATCCTCAGACCTCACCCTCGCCCAATGATATGGATCTCACAGTGAGAAGTCAATAGAGGAGTAGAGGATCCCGAAGATGTCTACTTCAACCAACTTATGTTGGAGGTAAAATTTTAATGAGGCTTGGGGCCTTCCTACATTAAAATTCCTAGATGAAATGCAAATTGTGTTAATTCCCCAAATTAAAATAATGATACACACAAATGCTTCAAAGAGATTGATTTGCAATGCTTGAAAATGAAATAGTGTTCAACATAAGTTGCAATTATAACTTCAATTGGAGGAATAAAATTAGCTTACAAGTGTTGCATGTGTTTCATCAATGAATTAAAATGATACAAGTAATGTTCTTATTGCTCCAATATTAAAGATAACAATATAGCATCAAATTGAAGCATGTATTCAAGTGCTCATGAAACAATTTACCAAAGTAAATGGAAACGAATCAAAGTTCGTTAAGAATATAAAATGCTTGCATGTAAATAATGAATTTCCGAAAGTAAAGCGTAAGCTTGTAGCTCCAAGCAACAATGAGAAAGAAAATGCAAATCTCAAATGAAATTGTAACAAACTTTAACTTAATGAAATGTGATAGTGAGGTTGTGTTAATTCCCAATTAAAGCATGCATGTAAGTGAATGAAGTATGAAAGCTTAAACCATGCAAATGTCAATCCACCCAAGAGAAGACTCCCTCTAAATGGGGAGATAAGATACCATGGGAGAAATCCCAAGCTCCCACAAGCAAGTTAGATATTTTATTTATATTACAATGAGAAGAAGGCCCTTCAAAGTTCTCAACTATACTTCAAGGAGAGTCCTCACAATAATTGCTTGAAACTTGGACACTAGACCTCTTTTCTTGAGAAAGTAGTGACAAGATCTCACAAAACTTATGCAAGGGAAACAAGATGTGAGTTTCCTCCAAATGCCCGTGGCTTAAAAAGGAAAATGGACAGCCCTCTAGTGAACTCGACTTGGCCAAAACAAGCCTCAAAAGGGCTCACGACATCCTTGGAAATCGAACCCCCAACACTTGCCAAAGGTCCTGCAAACACTTGTTAGATTTTGCAGGAAGTTGCTCTTCAAAATTTGCCACACAAGAGTTAGCAAACAATCCAAGCTCGCTGCAAAATAAGTTAAGTATTAATGGAAAAATCAGCAAGATAAAATGTATATGTACAATTATAATTTACAAAAGGCTAAGTTAAAGAGTGAGAGTAAACTCTCGTCTTTGCTTAGCCATCTTCAAACTCTTAGATAGCAAATTAAAGAAATGAAGTACAATGTTTTTTTTAAAAGAGATTTAAATTTAGAAGTTCTCGGCTTGTGTACAAGCTATGTGCCGAAATCCCTGCAAAACCACTTTGTAAGATAAGACTATGAAGGTTCAAAGAATAAATAAGAGCTTCTTTAAGAATGTATCAAGAGTGGGTTGGTCTCTCCAAATACTTCCCCTCACGCTTGATTCTATAATTCCAACAAGATGTTCCCTCTACAAAACTTCAATCAAGAATTAGTTCCATATAGATTTAGTAGTAAACAATGATAAGAAACTCTAGAGATTTATTTAAAACCAACTAGAGCATTTTATACCTAGAGCATACTTCTAAATCAAATGTCAATGTAAGATAGCTCTACATTAACAAATCTACAAGAGCATATGGAAGCAATTAGATCAAAGCATGAGTAAAAGGAATTATACCAAAGCTCAACAATTCATCACACTCGAAAAGGAAAAACACCTCATGAATGAAACCCCAAAGTCTTTATTGATATTTCTAAAAGTCTACAAGGCAGCAACGCTTCCACAAGCACAATAGCTAGTAACAATATTATACAATGTGAGAGCCCATGCCTCTATTATATAGAGAGTTGGGAGCAAATCCCAATGAAAAATGGCAATGACAAATGGCATTAGAGCCAATCCCAATGTATAAGTGATTAAACAAGTGGCATGAGGTGACAATCCCAAAGATAAATTCGAATTTGTTGAATGGAGTTCCAATGCCAAGTGTAAAAATCGAATTCTGGCAAGTGGACATCACTTTCTTCTTCCCTTATGTGCCAAATTCGAATTTTATGGTGGAATGACAAGTGTATATGGGTGGTAACCCATGTGGGGACAATTTCCCACAAAAATATCCACCAAAGATTCTCCCAAATACTCCCAAATGTGCATTAACTTCACAAATTCGAATTTCCAATCAGTTTTTTCATTTAATTCCAGAAATTCAATTTTATTTGAGCACATGTCCTTTCCTTGATTTTAGGAGTCCACAACACCTTGGAACTTCACTTTAACTCCCCCATGATTTTCCACCTCATTTCCACAACATTTAGCATGTGTGGATATTTATTTTTCTCTATTTATTTAATTTCTAGCTTAATTAATTGCCAGATTTCCCACTAAACTTAGGAAAAGTGGGTTTTGAGGGTCCAAAACACATTATTAACCACTCATAGTGTGTTATAGTAGAAAGTTGAGGGTGAGAGGTGTAATTTTGATTATGCATACCCCATACAACTTCTCTAGATTACACTTATTTCAATTTAAATACAATTTTTTTAGCAATTTTTTACCTGCGGGAAATCTAAAAAATTTAAAAGTGACTACCTAAACCTAACCAAATTCCACGAAAATTTTTGTGTGATCTAGTATGGTAATATACATCGACTCTAGACACTAAGATGTGTCAGGAGCTCAACCTTCAAACCATCACCCCGGCTTTGGGGTAAAACGTGAGTGAAAAAACCTAAAAAATTATCCTCCTTTGAAAACGAAGGGATAATTAACGAGATAAAAGAAAAAAAAAACACTCCAAGGTGTATTCGTTCGCTGATCGAGTCCCAACATCCTAGGCCTATTACAGACTCAAAACTCATCATTACTAATGTTGTAACATGTATTTTGTTGTTTGTTTTATTCATTGTTTCATTCAAAAAATCACTTGAAAAATATTTTGAAAAAAGATAAAGGCAAGAGGGAGATGTAATAAGTTGTATATCGGAAATCAAAACATAAAAGAAATGAAGAAATATATTGGATTTTACAAAGGAAACAAGTTTTAAAGCATTAACACCGGACCCGAAATAATATATGTTGCGTTTAAAAGTTCGGCGGGTCCGCAATGATTATGGATGGTTGGTTCCGCTGACAAGCGCCGATTGCGATTTGCGATTGGGTTCCGAACCCAATATTATATATGCCATATTTTATAATGACGGCGGGTCTGAAAAGCCTTTATGTAGGTTCCTTTGCCGATTGCGATGAGCGATGG
Source organism: Pinus tabuliformis (assembly GCA_031772625.1). Taxonomy (NCBI): domain Eukaryota; kingdom Viridiplantae; phylum Streptophyta; class Pinopsida; order Pinales; family Pinaceae; genus Pinus; species Pinus tabuliformis. Next base: position 1,185,243,759 of record CM062817.1, on the reverse strand, counting down.
GGATTCTGGACCTGATAGTTTATGTGCTATACTTTATAATTCAGCCCATCTGTCTTATCGCGGGTTGTAAAGATTTTATTTGATCTTCATATATATTTTGTTTACGCTATTTTATATGAAGTTCTATTATAAAGGATTATAATAGAAAGGTCGGACTCGAAGCATATATATATTATATTTTAAAGCCCCGGCGGGTCCACGGTCATCCCATAGCACTTTATATATATATGACATGCCGATTGCGAGCCGGATCCAATAGTGATATATATTATGTTATATAAGTCCGCCAGGTCCACAAGGCATACGAAAAGGCAGTTTTCAAGTTATAAGGCAGATTTTCTGGCATACCAAAAGCGGTAAGATGGTTTTTATTGAAACTCACCCGATACCACTTATCATTCAAAAAGTAACAGCCAGGTGGAGAGAGGAAACCGCCCATTTCGGGCGGGTATTCTCCAGGCTTATGTCTCGCCCAAAACCTTTACAAACCGTTTGATCTTAAAGGCACAGATCTACGGTGGGGATGTATCGGTGGAAAGGCATACCTCAGAAATTGTGGGGAGCTCATATTGGAAGCGGAAAAAGCATGTTTTATCATATATTCTCATTATAAAAGGTTTACAATAGAAAAGCACAGATATAAAAGATTTACGCGTAAGTCCAACACTTCCATAGTTATGTGGCCTAAGGGTGCATAAGTTAAGTTTTACAGGGATTATTGGGCCGATTGAGATTTGTGATGGAACGGAGCGCTGAACGGGTGGATTTGATAGGTTTATAAAGCAAGATTTACTCTTTTGAGTTCCGGATTAATCAGAAGTTCGCGTTAATTTCACTGTGTAATGTGGAATATCAGGGTTAGAGTCGAAACTGAAGAGGGAGACAGTCTGATATGTTTCTTGACATTTTGGCCAATCAGAATGCCCATATAAGCCCAGAATTATACAAACTAAACGTGCTTCATTACGGCTAAAACAAATTAAGCATCATTAGGGCATTTACAGAGGAATTCGACAGCGGATCAACAGAGCAAGCCAACAGTTATTATCCCCTTCTGAATCCAGTTATGTTCTTGTTATTTCATGTTCTTTGAGGTGTCTTTTACCCTCTATAAAATTATGTAATAGTTTTTACTTCATATAGTTAGAAAAGCAGTTGGATAATTTGGGCAGTTTCAGAAATCAACAACAGTTCCACAATGTATAAAAAGAGGAAAATTTACTAAAAAGGGGTTGGAATTTTGAAGAACTCGGAGACTAGGCCACTATATTCCTGATATCATTGTTGATTAATAAAAGAATTAGAAGTTTCCATGAGTTGTTACATATAATTGTGTAAGCTTATCTCTCATGTGTCATGCTATTTTTTCTTCTTTTCAAGTATAGTAATGAAGCAGCAGGTCTTTATTTGCTTATGTAGATAAGGTTAAAATTCCTTAAAAGAGTGCTCCTATACTTGAAGTCCTCACTTCCTTTCTAAATTATAGATAATAGTTTCTACGAAATATCAGCATATTGTCTATGATTCAATTCTCATTATCATAATTCCTCTAAGTTATAGATAGTAGTTTTTGTGAAAGATCAGCGTATTATCTTAAACTTCCCCTTCAAACTTTCTTCATTCATCATTTATATCTAGCAACAAATGGCATTCTGAGATGTTCTGGTCATACATGTATTAAGAGTTAAAGACCAAGTTTTCCAAGTCCTTCATTTGAGAACACAATAAACAATAAGTGACAGTAAGTAATATTTATTAATGTTTTAAGCACAATTTCCCCACAGCCAGGAAACTGGTTTCTTAAGGAACAACATTAATTGGCGTCGTTGCTGGGGAGAGAACATAAGAAGATTTTTCCCTGGGTTTCAATATTTTCCTCTGGTTGTTCACTGAGGAGGAAATATTGGGCTGTTTTGAATCAAAGCAATAACTCTGGCTTCAAGAAAACCCCATACAAGATCAGACACTTCACAAAAGAAGGTTCAAGCTCTTTCAGATCCTAAAAGGCTATTTTCTAAGAGGGTTGGAAGGTCTAAGATTCCAATTACACCAATTCCTACATTGTCTGCATCAGGCAACAATTCACTTAAACATTCATCTGATAAAGAGTCATCTTTTTCATCATCTTCATTTCAAGAACCTAACTATCAAGACCAATCTTTAGAATCTGTTTCTTTTCATTTATCTGCTATAATCATTCAACCTCAACCAATAGCCATATTACCACCTTTGCATACTCCATTTACTTCTAAATCAAGTTCCACATCTGTTGGTAATCAAAGTTCAATAAACATGGCAGCACATGCATTCTTAGTGAATAGGTATGCACCTCTTCAACTACCACAACCGTTCAATCAAATGCCACAGGATTACCTCAAAACTCTTCCTCATTTTTCAGGAGAAGATGAACAGACAGTAGAGAATCATGTAGTAGTATTTTGTAATTTTTTAGAAAGCCTAAATGTTGAACATTTAGATGTTGTTCTAAGACTCTTTGTTCAGTCCTTGGATGGAGAAGCAAGGAAATGGTTAAAAGGACTTCCCAATAATACCATTCCTTCTTGGGAAGAGATGGAACGTGTGTTTAGTCAGAGATGGGGAGAAAAAAGAGACCATGGGTATTCATTTACAGAGTTTAATGCCATAAAGAAGAAGTCTGATGAAACTGTGGCCGAATTTGTCAGAAGATTTAACAAATTGTACAACAGTCTCCTAGCAGAGATTAAGCCTCCTCCTGCTAGTGCAAAAATAACTTTTGCAGGGGCTTTTGAATTAAATTTTGGATTCACATTAAGGGAAAGAAGAGCTCCAACCCTTGATCAAATCCAAACAGATGCTTTAGAGATAGAAGCGAATCTGGTGGCTGCAAGAAAAGCACCAGAAACATAGCCTACCCAAGACAAGGGAAAGGCAAAGATAGAATCCTCTCAAACTCAATCATTGGAGGATATGTGTAATGTAATTAAAACTATGTTAGATAAGCTAAATAGGTTAGAGTTAGAGAATAAAAACTCTCAGAGACAAACACAGTATAATAAGAACTTTAATCCCCAATTCAGAAGACAACCTTTGCAAAGCTTGCAAAAGGAAAGAAATGATCAAAATCAAAGTCAAGCAGCATTATATATAGAAGCAGATCCTGGTGAAGAACAAGCTGAAGATCAAATTTCTACATTATATGCAATTGATGAAGATGAACTCAGCATTGAAGGAGAGGTGTATGTGTATGATGAAGCAAATGTTATTCATGATGAAAATGAAATTGATGAATATTGGAAACAATTCTCTAATTTTATGCAGGCTGAACTACATAATAAATATGACCTGAGATCTAGGAAAAGATCAAGAAATCAAGAAAATGAAAGTGAGCAGCAACTTTCAACTTCCTCACCAAAGGCGACTCCACAAGAATCTAAGCCTGCAAAACAAGTAAATGAAGGAAAGCAGTAGCAAAATGTAAATGGCAAGACATAGATACTTCGAGGTGAGCCTTCTTAAGATCAAACTAGAAAAATTCCTTTGGAGAAACTTGTTTCAATTCCTCAAGTAATTCCAGTCATGAAGAAAGGTGAAGGTGAGAATGAAAAGACTGCTAAACAGGGTCACTTGTTTAGCCTTACCAAGGAGTTGGAAAAGGTAAGAATACAAGTTCCCCTTACAGAATTGGCAAAAACACCTACTTATCAAAAGGAGATTGTTGAGTTTATTAATTTAAAAGAAAATGAGAGTGACACTGTAAATCTGCAAGAAGATACACTAGTAGTGGTTTTTGGTCCACATGTAGAGGAAGTAGATTCTTCAATACCTCCTTTCTATATTTCCCTATTGGTTCATGATTTCCTCCTACATAATTGTATGTTTGATTCAGGAGCTTCACATAATCTTATGCCTCTGTCAGTAATGAAGCAACTAAATCTACAAGTGACCAAACCTTACAAGGATTTGGTGATTCAAACAAGGTCAAGTGTCTGGGAGTATTAAGGATCTGGCAGTGTCACTAGCCCAAATTCCAGCTAGAAGCTTGGTCATGGATGTTGTAGTAGCAGATATTCCTGCTAGATTTGGAATGCTTCTATCTAGGTCCATGGGGGCTAAATTGGGAGGTATTTTGAAACTAAATTTTACATATGTTGTTATACCAATTTTTGGTGGGGAGGAGAGGAGATTGTACAGAGAAACTAGGTTTGTAAAGACAATTACAAAAAACGGAGCAAGCAATTCACCTGTATATAGTCAGGAGAAGGATGACTTTGCTTGTTTCACACTGCATGATAATGCAGAGCTAGCTGAAGATAATCAGAAGCAGCTTGCTTCAGCCAATGTAATTACAGAGCTGCAAACGGAAGAAGTGTGGAAATGTTTCTTTGACGGAGCTTATTCCAAGGAAGGAACAGGTGTTGGTTTTCTTCTAATTGCACCTGGAGGTAATATGTTCCCTTTTTCTTTCAAGTTAGAGTTCGAGGCAACTAACAATGTGGCAGAATATGAGTCCTTGATTATTGCTCTACAAACAGCCAAACAGATGGGAGTCAAGTCAATTTCTGCTTTTGGAGATTTGGAGCTAATTATTAAGCAGATAAAAGATCACTGCCAAACAAAGCATCCTAGGCTTCGGGCATACAGAAATGAGGTATGGGATTTGATTGAAAACTTCTTTGAAGATTTTAACATTCAATTCATTCCAAGAGATGAGAATAAATTGGCAAATTCATTGGTTGTGGCTGCTAGAACTTTCAAGCCTCCTATTAAACCAAGACTAAGGTATGAGGCAGAAATGAGACACAGGTTTTTTGTTCCTGATAATGTTAAGCACTGGCAAGTTTTTGAAGATGACCAACAGATTAAGGAGTTTTTGACTATGGTTGAAGAGTTCCAAGGCACAGAAATTGATCAGGATGAAGAAGAGACAACAGAAATTGCAGAAGCTGGTGGTTTAAAAGATTCAATAGCAAATCAGAAGATCTTTCAATTGAAAGATAATATTCTGCTAAAGGGACTTGTTCCTCTTGAAAGGCTTTTTAATTCCAATGATGTAGCTGTGGACTCAAGGAAAATCTCACAGGATGAACATATTCAGGATCATAACGTTGGAACTCAGGAGAATCCCAAGTTAGTCAAATTATATGTTGGAATTTCACCTAATTTTCAAGAAAAATATATTAAACTTTTCAAGAATTATGTTGATGTCTTTGCATGGTCCTATGAAGATCTCAAAAACTATGATGTAAATATTATTCAACATAAGATTCCTTTGAAGGAGGGGGTTAAACCCTACAAACAGAAGCTTAGATAGATAAATCCTCTGCTTCTACCATCAATTGAAAAGAAGGTCAAGAAGTTGCTTGATGCCAAAATCATAGTCCCACTCTGATATTCTGATTGGGTGGCTAATCTAGTACCTGTGAGAAAGAAAAATGGAGAAATAAGGTTGTGTGTGCACTTCAAAAATCTCAACAGGGCTTCTTTAAAAGATAAGTATCCATTGCCTAAAATGGATCATGTGCTGCAAAAGGTAACGGGATCTTTTAGAATATCAATGCTAGATGGATTTTTTGGTTATAACCAGGTCGTTGAGATAAGGAGGATCAGAAGAAAACAGTGTTCACAACCCCCTAGGGAAAATTTATGTATGCCAAAATGCCTTTCAAATTGATGAATGCAGGTGCTACATTTCAAAGAGCTATGGATATTTCTTTTGTTGGAGATAAGTTTGTAGTAATATATTTGGATGATATTACTGTTTTCTCAAAGTCTGATGAAGAACATTTGGATCATTTGAAGAGGACTTTTGATAAATGTAGAAGATTTGGACTTTCCTTAAATCCCAAGAAATCCATTTTTGCTCTGGAAGAAGGAAAACTATTGGGACACATTGTTTCCAGAGAAGGAGTGAAGATAGATCCAGCCAGAGTACAAGCTATGCAGAAAATACCATTGCCCAGGAGTAAAAAGGATATCCAAAATTTTTTGGGAATGATAAACTTCCTAAGAAGGTTTGTTTCCAACTATGCAGAAATTTTAAAAGAAATTACTAATATGCTAAAAAAAGAGAATGAAGTGAGTTGGACCAAAGAAGCTAGAGAATCATTTTCCAAGATTAAATAGGCATTACAGGCAGCTCCAGTCTTAATCAGTCCTGATTACCATAAGCCATTCCAATTTTTTTCATTTGCATCATCAAGTTCAATAGTTGTTGTCTTACTGCAGAAGAATGATGAAGAGAGAGAGCAACCAGTTGCATTCTTCAGTAAGATTCTTAGGGATTCTGAGCTGAAATATAATATCGTTGAGAAACAAGTGTATGCTTTGGTAAAAGCCCTGAAAGCTTTTAGAACTTATGTGCTGCAGTCTCAAATCATTGCTTATGTGCCAAATGCTGCAGTGAAAGATGTATTACTACACAGAGATGTAGAAGGCAGAAGAGGAAAGTGGATTACTAAGATCCAAGAATATGATTTGGACATAAAACCCACAAAGTTGGTGAAAGGACAAGGATTGGCAAAAATGTTGACAGAATCAAACTTTCAAGCATTGGGAATTAACTTGTTGGCACCTGCGGATGAAAAAGCAACTGAAAAAAGTGAAGGAGAGCAAAATCCAGGTATGAAGATCACGTATAAATTTGTGTGTTCAGAATGGTATAAACATATATAATTCATTATTTGTGTTTTCTTTCTTGTCCTCAATCCTTAGATAGAACAAAGTATAGGGCATTAAAGATCAAGGCACAGCCATATGTGATTGTGGAAGGAAGATTGTACTGGAAGGATCCTGCTGGAATTTTATTGCTATGTTTAACAGAAGATGAATTTACAGAAACAATCAAATATTATCATGAGGGGTTTGTGGAGGACATTACAGTGGAAAGTAATTGCACATAAGATCCTTCAGGCAGGATTTTATTGGCCTACTTTATTTGGTGATACATATAAGTTTGTTAGAAGTTGTCAAAAATGTCAGCTTTTTGCTGAGAAAAAGAGATTAGCTCCTTTACCTTTGATTCCAGTTTTCATAGAGGAGCCATTTAGACAATGGGGATTGGACTTTGTTGGAGAAATCAATCCACCTTCAAGCAGACAACACAGGTGGGTTCTCACAGCAACTGATTACTTCACCAAATGGGTAGAGGCAATTCCTACTAAGAGAGAAAATGATCAGATAGTAATGAAGTTCCTGGAGGAAAATATTTTCAGCAGATTTGGATGCCCCATTAAAATTATAACAGACAATGCTCAAGTCTTCAATTCAAGTAAGTTCATTGCTTTTTGTCACAAGTATAATGTTATTTTGTCCCATTCAACAGCTTACCATCCTCAGGGAAATGGATTAGCTGAATCTACTAACAAAACTTTGATGAAGATCCTTAAGAAAACCATTGCAGAAAATCAAAGAGATTGGGATTCTAAGTTAAAGTTTTCTCTGTGGGCTACTAGAGTAACTACAAGAAGATCTACAGGGAAATCACCTTTTGAATTAGTATATGGAACTCAGGCTCTGTTTCCAAGTCAACTTGTGAAGCCAGTGATTGCAATGATTCAGGAGGCGAAAGAAGAACCAAATGCTTTGGTAAGAAGAATGAACAAAGTGGTGGAGCTAAGAGAGAACAGGGACAAGGTAAGAGACAACTTGATTATGTATCAATCCAAGATGAAAAATATTTTTGACAGAAAAGCCAAGGAAATCGATTTTAAAGTTGCAAACTTAGTATTGAGATGGGATACCAGAAGAGAAGATAAGGGTAAACATGGGAAGTTTGATCCTCTCTAGTATGGTCCTTTTAGAATTTCTAAAGTGAGATCCAATAATACCTTCATTCTTGAGAATCTTGATGGTGAAACTCTATAGCTGCCTGTAAATGGGCAATATTTAAAGCACTACTTCCAGTTCTAAAGAATAAGCATCATTTCATTGTGAATACTGGAGTAAAATCATTGTACAAATGTCAAATTATTTCAGTTTATGCAAAGCAATATATGACTCCATGCCCGAAGTGAAGGCACTAATCTGCAGTTTTTAGTGCTTTTGTGGCAAAAGCACTATCCTCAAGTGGAGCCAGATGTTGTAACATGTATTTTGTTGTTTGTTTCATTCATTGTTTCATTCAAAAAATCATTTGAAAAATATTTTGAAAAAAGACAAGGCAAGAGGGAGATGTAATAAGTTGTATATCAGAAATCAAAACATAAAAGAAATGAAGAAATATATCGGATTTTACAAAGGAAACAAGTTTTAAAGCATTAACACCGGACCCGAAATAATATATGTTTCGTTCAAAAGTTCGGCAGGTCCGCAATGAGTATGGACGGTTGATTCCGCTGACAAACGCTGATTGCAATTTGCAATTGGGTTCCGGACCCAATATTATATATGCCATATTTTATAATGACGGTGGGTCCGAAAAGCCTTTATGCAGGTTCCTTTGCCGATTGCAATGAGCGATGGGGATTTCGGACCCGATAGTTTGTGTTATATTTATAATTCAGCGCATCCGTCTTATAGCGGGTTGTAAATATTTTATTTGATATTCATATATATTTTGTTTACGTTGTTTTATATGAAGTTCTATTATAAAGGATTATAATAGAAAGGCCAGACTCAAAGCATATATATATTATATTTTAAAGCCCCGGCGGGTCCGCAATCATCCCATAGCACTTCATATATATATATATATATGACATGCCGATTGCGGGCTGGATCCGATAGTGATATATATTATGTTATATAAGTCTGGCAAGTCCGCAAGGCATGCAAAAAGGCAGTTTTCAAGTTATAAGGCAGGTTTTCGGGCAGAGCAAAAGCAGTAGATGGTTTTTATTGAAACTCACCCGATTCCACTTATCATTCAACACGTAGCAGCCGGGTGGAGAGAGGAAACAACCCATTTCGGACGGGTATTCTCTGGGCTTATGTCTAGCCCAAAACCTTTACAGACCGTCTGATGTGAAAGGCACAGATCTACAGTGGGGATGTATCGGCAGAAAGGCATACCTCGGAAATTGTGCAGAGCCCGTATTGGAAGCAGGTGTGGAATCTGGGTACAAGAAAGACGATGAGAAGATAGAAGTAGAGTTAAAAAACTTTGTTGACTGATGATATCTGATGGTACAAGTGTCCTCTGGATCATCCTTGGGCATGGAGTCTTCATATAATCATCAGGTGCCACTCCAGTGGTCAACAGGACCACATGTCCACTCTGGAGCCTTACCTGTTTGAAGGGTGAGTAAAGCCTTCGGGAGGCCTTTAAGGCTAAATGTCCCCACTTTGAAGCCCTTCTTTCATCATCATCAAAATAGGACTTGGGTTTGGCTTGCATGACTTATGAAGCCAATAATCTTAAAGGGCCTTTAGAGGCTTCACACTGCCACGTTGAAGGGCCTTTGGAGTCCAGATGCTCCTAATGGCCACATTTACTTTGATGGAGTTGTCCCTCTTTTGATGGGTTTTTTTAATGTAAAATTGTAGATGTGGCATGACTAGCCTACATTGATTGTGATTTAAACTAATTATAGATGAGGGCCTTTTGCCCCTCCATAGGCCAGATTAGGGGCTTTTAGACTAAGAAAACAATATTTTAATGTCAAAGAAGTTGAACATCTCCTCTATAAATAGAGATGCATTTCCTCTCATTTTCTCATGTTTGGATTGGGGGAGAAATCCCTTAACAAGTCTGAAATTTCTAAAATTTATTGGAGTACTTTTGAATTGGATTTGTGTGCTATGTATGAAAGACTAAGGTGCCCTTATTGACGAGACTAATTGTGGATGCTTTCTCAAGTTTGATGAATGACACATGGCTAGGGTTTATGGATGAGCACTGATTTACCTAGTAAGTGTTCTTTTTAAGTAGTTGTAAATTTATTTATTGGATATGTTTTTACCCTAGTGATGAGGGTGCATTTTCTTTATGTTATTCTTGGATAGATCTTATCTTGTAAATCCTAAAGAGTGTTTTAGTGGTGAACCTTCCCTTGATTTTGTCTTGAAAGCTTTTTAAAGGACATAGGAGGATCTTGTAGTGTTAGTAGTGGAAAACCCTAGGTATCACCTTATAGGAGGATATCTTAAGGTTAATATTGGAAAAACTTAGGTATCACCCAATATCCATTGTTTACCTTGAGAGAATCCATGGTTTGACTCCATATGCCCAATGAAAAAAACTAGTCTCTGGTCCTCCCATCACACTTGATACTCTAAATTCCTTGAAAACCATTTTGTTGGGTTTGCTCATGTGGTCTCAATTGGATTATTATATTATTTGTCATCCATCTTTATGCTTTCAAAGTAGAAAAAGTGGAGGAATCAGATCACATGACCATTTTACTGATGAGGCCCTATTTGACAAATTGGGGTTTGAAACCCTTCAAGAGCATTTTGAGTTATCAAATGATGTTTTTATGAGGTAAAACTTTGTCTTTTTAGTGCCACACTTTTTTTTCCTATTCTACACAATAAATCTTTCCAACAGTGCAAGAATCACCTCAATCAGAATCCGTAGGCAAAAGTTATGCCACTCAGAAGTTGATCTTCTTGTTTTTTCCACCATTATTCAAGAGGATGCCACATCATCCCCCATTACTCATGGAAAACAGGCTAGCCATGTGATCATGATGAAGAAGACTCTACAAGAGTCCATATTGTATCTCTAGTTAAGAGTTGAAAGAGTCAAACCTAACCACTAGTAGCCTATCGGGTTGTATTATAACTGAGCCACTAGGAGGAAAAGGGGTTCCATTATTTTCGAGGGCATTTTGTTCCATAAATGAGAAAAATAGCCGAGACAGATAGGGAGAGAGCACACAGAGAAGATTCGTGCATTGTAGTAGCCCACAGGTTATAGGTCTTATTTCTTTGTGCTTGCAGCCATTTTCTATTAAAGAAAAGAGAGCATAGCGGCCTCACTTTCTAGTTGGTATTTCTCCCGTAAGGGTTTCGCGGGATATATCTTGTGCCAATTGCGGTGTGAGTTTTTTTTAGTTCGTTGTTCTCTATTTTCTGCATAATTATAATTTGCATGCATACACAATAAACAGTAATTTACAGATCCAAATATCTAGAGAGAAATAAACCCTCATAGTGTAGATTTCAAATTTTGAGGTATAATTTTATCAGATCTGTTGTGATGGATTGTCCAGTGAAATATTCACGATAGTTTACAAGTCATCATGTCACCCTTGAGATTCATTGTCTTAAAACCCTAGCAATATTAACCTACGGAAGTCCCCCCCCTAAGCCGAAGGAGAGCCACGCTAAAGAGTAGAAGAGGGTTGGTGAGGTGATAGTGGCCCCCTCTTAGTTTCACCTAGATCACAATTGATCTTTTTGGACTTCATCTCTGTAAGTGTGAGTTTGTGTGATAACAGGTCTCTCAACAATGGTTGCTATGAGAATACTTGCTCAGGATGTAGATTATAACACCACCTTTCAGATATGATGATGGAAATGGCATGGTCCATGGAAAGGATATATGAGCTAGATACTCAAAGAAAAACAAATGAATCTATTGCAATCTGCAAGAATAAAAACTAGCAATTGTATTGTTGAATATGACAGTCTTGACAAAGTATTATTTAAGGAAAGAAATGTGAAAAGAAGCATTTACCTCTTCTCGCAGTCCTGTGAAAAGGTTATCAAGAGAAACAAGGCGATATATATCTTCCTGCAACTCCTTTTTCTGAATCTCATGCCATGTTTGAGGAGGTAGTGCAAGTAATAAGACTGTCAACAGATCTTTGCTCGCTGGATACCACTGAAGAAAGTTTGCAGATGAGCTCTCTCCATTGTTACAACATGGGGGATTTTTATTTTGTGCAGCAGTGGGAACTAACACATCAATGCCTTGCTCACTACCATTTGCAAGTACAGTTCCAGAAACAACTGCCATAGAGGCAGTGTCACATGTGCTCATATTTCTCATACAAGCCCTCTTACAGAAATGCTCTTTGGCTTCACCAACCATTCCACATAGGGTGGCTGCACCTTGGCAACAACAGTTTTTAACTATCTCAGAGAAATTAGCTTCAGCAGAAAAAGTGCAGCAGGTGGTGGCAGATGAGGCCCACTTATCAACAACCTTGTACATTTCTGTTGCCCTAATTTGTTGCAATATTTCTCCCTGATAAAGAAATCATTAGCAATATTAGAGTGCTAACTTTTAGCATTTAATGGTGGCATTGAGACAAAAGTATTACAATAATACTCAGATCAAAGAACAGGGAGAAAAATGACCTTGATAGCAAGGCGTTCAGCTTCTTCCTTATCTACAGTTTTCTCGGCATTCTCCAACCTTCTGACTTCCGCAATCCACTTCATGAAATCAGTAAGATTTGCTGGTAGTGATTCAAAAATTGAAGAAAGAACCTGTTCTACACTGTCAATACCCTTTTCTTTCAGACGCTGCGGAACCTGCTCCATAAGATACTTTGAAATGCTTTTCCAACTTTCATGTTTGCAGGACTGTAGAGAGTAGAATATCATATACACATCAACAGCTGCACTCAAGCAATTGACACTTTGCAAGTAAAACAAGAAATAAATCAACCTCAACTTAGAGGAATGGAAAATTACTTAAACAGGTAAAACAAGATTTGCAATCAAAAACCTTTCCAATCAAGAGAATGAAAGAATGTGATATTAACCATGGTTTGAACAATTTGGTATAAACCAAGGGCAGATAGATGGTTGCCAATGATTGAGTACATTGACCAACATTCAATATTTTATCTTAAATGGAATACCGTCTGAGCTATACCCCGTCTCTACAATATTTATACAGAAAGTAGTCCATACCTGTAAGAAACCAATGTCAAGGGAACATATTTGATTGATATTATCCAAAATTAATTTAAGCTCTTTTAATTATTTGAAGTCATGAAATTTCAAATGAATATCTTTTCAATGCTCTTGTGACATTATCCTGATATTATTTTATTTTGTTTGAATACGTGCAGTTTGCAGAAAAAAGGATTTAGAAAATGGATGGCCTGGTGCATGCCAAATGTTATGAAAATAAAAAACTATATATATATATATATATATATATATATATAATGATGATAATTGTAATAATGATTAATTAATTAATGATTAGTATTGAAGAGGCGTGTCTCTAAATGGCATGACCATTTGTCAAGGGGTACCTGCCTAGGTATATAAGCAGGCTCTCACCCTCATTTGTAATCATATCACTTTTATTCCAATATTTTTATATATTACATTACTGTACTATCATGGATATTTATATATACCAGATATTCTAAGTATTCTTGTTGTGTATATGAACTTTGTTCACTACATTGGTATCAGAGTTGTTCCATCCTCTAGCTGCTCAAACGTTACACAGAGCCAATCTGAATCTGGCCTTTGGCCATCAACCTTTCATCAACCTTGTTGCCATCACAATCAAGCGTTTCGCTACACAGAATTTGGAGGTTCTCTGGCTGTTCCGGCAGCTCCACCAATTCCGGCAATTCCGGCTATTCCCGACAGTTCCAGCAATTTCGACTGTTCTCGACAGTTTTGGCTTCTGCCCTTTACGTCAACTTTCCCGGCTGTTCCCAGCAATTCCAGCTGTTCCCGGCAGTTCCGGCAATTCCGGCTATTCCCGGCAGTTTCGGCTTTTCCCAACAGTTCCAGCAGTTCTGGCTTTCCCCGGCAGTTCCCGCTTTTGCCCTCTACACAACATTCCCAGCTATTCCGGCTTTTGCCCTCTGCATCAGCTTTTCCAACAATTCCGACAGTTCCCTGTAGTTTCGGCTATTCTCGGCAGTTCCGGTAGTCTTGACAGTTCCGGCTTTTCCCGGCAGTTCCAGCAGTTCCGGCTTTTCCGGCTTTTCCCGACAGTTCCGACTTCTGCCCTCTAGATTAGGGCAGCGTTATCCTTAGTCACCAGATACGCCGAATTTGAAGCATTAAATTCGAAATTCGGCGTTTTTCAAGGGAAAACGAACATATTCGGCGTTTTTCAAGGGAAATTCGGCGTTTTTCAGACCTTGCAAGGGTTGGTCACCAAGTATCAAGCATTAAACATCACTTTTTTGTGGTCAAATCTCCAAATTTTCATTCCCTAGCTCTGCTAGTTATTTCTCTATAAGGCTGATCTGTTATTGGCATGTGTATGTGGGCTAACAAACTTTGGTTGCAGCAGTCATAAAGGTCTGATATTTGGTTTTGAGCTAACAATTGGTGAGTGCAGCTATTGAAAAATTGATCTATTCTAATATAAAATTTGATATTAAGCATTTAATAGTCTGATTATAAGGATAATCATGATAAAATTCACTCCATACCATTTCTCATATGCATATGATATATCTATCTTTAATATACATTTTTTTTTTTCGAATTTCTATATGTCGAATTTTATGTCGAATTTTATCGACAAAATTTGAGTTGCCGAACTTTATTCGAATTTCATGTTCCTCGAACTCGAACTCGAACTCGAACCTGGTGACTATGGCGTTATCCCTTAGGAGCTCTCCTCCTACTAAAACCCAAAGACAAGTAGAGAGGAAGAGATCCCAAGTGTGTTGAAATGACTTGAAGGCCACCTCTATTTATACTAAAACGTTGACCACAAGAGGGGTTTATTTGGTTGCTACCCAACCTTGACGAATTGTCCCATAACACAAATAAATTCATATCCCCATGAATACTTATCAGAATCGGATGATATTTAGATCAATCCTACACCTCTCGATGAGAGGAATCCAAGAAAAATATCAACTTCCACTAATAAGATGACCCACATGGAGTTTGGCCCTAGTTGCCAATTTTAACACTCCCTCTCAACTAGGAAGAACTCCATCCGCTAATCTATATCTCCAACTGTACTATCTCTGCCATCAGTGCCCTGCATTGCTCTGCTCTGTTGAGCTCTACTTTGCTGAGCTCTGCTTTGCTCTGCTCTGCTCTGTTGAACCATGAAGAAGAAGAATTGATCGAAAATGTCTCATACCATTCTCTACTGACCCGAAGTCAGTTTCATCTAAAGAGAGTGCGTCACATCACTCTTACTGGCCCAAAGTCAGTTTTATTGATCCCAGATCAATATCACAAGAGAGTGTCTCAAACCACTCATACTGATCCTAGATAAATGGAGGTCATCCTAGCATAGGGAGTATAGTAGATACATCGATGCATCCATCAATAGTACTACTATGGTCCCTAACCCCATTTCCCTGCTCATTGATTAGATGGGAGGTACTTACCATGAGTCCCAGACTGCATGGGTAGGATGCCTCAACAAGAGAACTAATCATCCTGTCCACAAGAGAACGAATCATCCTGCCCCACAGTCGCCACGGGAAAACTAATCATCCCGGCCCACAGGAGAACTAATCATCCTATTTCACAATTGCCATGGGAGAACTAATCATCCCGACCCACAGGAGAACTAATCATCCTGTTCCACAGTTGCCACGGGAGAACTAATCATCCCGGCCCACAGGAGAACTAATCATCATGTTCCATAGTTGCCACGGGAAAACTAATCATCCCGACCCACAGGAGAACTAAGCATCCTGTTCTACAGTTGCCACGGGAGAACTAATCATCCTGGCCCACAGGAGAACTAATCATCCTTTCCATAGTCGCCACAGGGTATCACAGGGGAAGGTTGACCCTGTCATCTTGTACATAGCGCACCACCAGGGGAGGGTGAGTCGTCTTGTGGTCATATGTTGCTCCAGTAAGTACCCCAAAGCTCCCAGAGCTCAATGCATACAACATGTAGGACCCTTATAAGAAGGTCTCTCAACAACTCCAAGTCGTTCGAGAAAGTCACAGATTTGACCTTTCCCCAAGGCTTTGACAAAATGTCTGCAACCTGTACATCAGACTCAATGCGATGGAGCCTCCTCGCTCATTAACTTACCAAATCCCAGATAAGGCAGTATCTCATGTCTATATGCTGGAGCAATCATCGAATACGAGATTCCTCAATAATCAAACCCCCCTCTGGTTGTCATGGAGAATCACAGTGGTATTCATCATGTGTACAAATAGCTCACTTAAGAGCTTCTGCAACCATGCAGCTTCACACGAGATCATACTCGTAGCTATCTATTCGGTCTTGGCGGTGCTTATAGCAACCAACTTCTGCTTCCTGCTCATCCATGATATCGAAGCAGAATCCAAAGAGAACAAGCACTGAAAAGTGCTCTAGTGATCCTCCACACTGCCTACCTAATCAGCGTTCGAATAATCATGCAGTTTCATATTTCCGGCAGTGTATCTCAATCCATGAGAGATTGTGCCCCGAAGATATCTCAGAAGATTCTTGGCACCAATCCAGTGAGGCTCAACCAAATATGAGCTCACCATGCTAACTGCAAAATATATGTTCGGACGAAAGTTCACCAAGAACATCAACGCGAATGAGTTTATGAAACTCAGAGGCATTTCCCAAATCTGGTCCAACATCACTACCGTATAACTTTTGAAAGTTAAGATCCTTGAGGTAGTCACTGGCTTGCAGTTTATCATTCCACATCCAGAATCCAACTCCCTCTTACTTCTGCAAATGAGAGGGTCTGCACCTGTCAGAAATAGGTCGTCCTCATAAGGTGTCGGTATGAGAGGTCTATCATCCACAACCTTCAGGTAATGGTTTGGATTGGTTTCACTCCTAGTGAATCTTAGCTTCATCAAACAGCTATCAATACTCTCATACTATGCTCGGGGTGTTTTGCTTCAAGCCATAGGGGGCTTTCTTCCACCTATATACATGAGATTCCCGATCATGAATCTCAAACTCCATGGGTTGTTCCAAACCTGTGGACCTGCTACATGAGGGGAATGGTCCCCTTATAAGATTCTCCTTTGGTACATCTCAAACATGTACTTTCATGCTCTTTTTGAATTCAGGCATCCCTGTCACCATCTGACTCACAGACCTCTGGTGCTATGCGTTAATGGACATGGTCCCCAATGGACTTCCTGCAACTTGATACAACCCTGAACTCAAAAACATCTTTGAAAATTCTATTTTCAAACACGTACCTTTGCATCGATGAATACCACCCTATAACCTTTGACTTCCATTGTTGAAATGGACACTAGGTTCTTCTTGTGATTAGGTACATAAAAGAGATTCTGTAAATGAATCGAGTTACCCTCATTCAATTGAGGGGTAACATTCCCCACACCCTTTCCGGGATAGGTGGCATCGACTCCAAGTATAATCCCACGGTTGTTTCCGTCTCTACCAAATTCGAGAGAGCACCCTTCTATTCGATGAGGTGCCTTGAAGCACTACGATCAATAAGCCAGATTCCCAAAGAATCTGAAGGAGAGGGCCAATACAAGATAACGCTTCTTTATCTTATCAGAAACAACATTTGATTCTTCATACTTGGGGTTCCTTGCTTTCTCTGAAGAGTCGGTCGTTTCCTTGATGACCTGCATTACCTGTCATTCCTCTAATCATTGAAGATGTCCCTGGAATGATTGTTATCATCATCAAGTGATGTGTCCCTACCTCAGACACTCCTTCGCATAATGGCCGAACTTATTACAACCAAGGCATCTGCCTTTCCTTCCACCCTTAGATCCGGACTTCCCATTGAAGTGATCTTTAGGTAGGCCATCAAAAACTTCTGTTGCGCCATTTTGATAACATTCTGTGCTTCGACTTCACCCTTGATGAATTTGGAATCCATTGATCCTTTTTTTTCCTTTCCCAACTGTCTTCGGTGATTACTCTTTCACTCTTGCTTGCGCATTGCCTTCACCTTAGGTTTGATACCATGTTAATTTTAGGTATGTTCTATGCTTAGAGCAATTTATTTCAATTTTCACAGTTAGCTCAATAACTTTTCCAGATTAGCAATCACATCAACATTAAAGTAAACTGCAGATAGAACATAAACATAAATCGCAGAAGTCAAGCCAAGGCAAGAGGACACAAGACGTGGCGCTAGCCAGGGACAAACCCCGATGTGCGGAAACCCTTGATCAATTCTTCTTATATGTTCTTCAATAGTTCAGCAGAGAGAGAGATAGTATCTTTACAACAGAAGTCAACACTTTGACTTATCTAGATAAGAGCATAGATCATCTCTAAGAAGATGATACATGAGATCAGTTGAAGACATGCTGCTTCAACTGATTCTCCAAGGTGACTCCTTCACCTATCGTTGTGTTGCATTTCGTCATCATGCTACACCTCACCGAGCTGCACCATGCTGCACCCATCATCACTATGCTGCATCTCATCACGCTTCATTAATCATGACTATAGCCATCATTGTATTGCATTATGTGCCATTGTTGCACCATGTTGCCATACTAACCTATGTGGTGGCTGCATCTTGCTTGCTTGTTGTTGTTGCATGCTAGCTGTCCCTTGCATGCTAGCTGTAACATTGCATGCTTGGTGTATTTGCTGCTAAGTACCATACAACTGTCCCAATGTTAGTTAGTTGTGCCTTGCATGCTGCTCTCCTTTGGAAACAGATGCTCTAGCAGTTCTAGCAATTCCCGGTAGTTCCGAGAATTCCAGTTGTTCCCGACAGTTCCGGCAATTCCGGCAATTTCCGCTGTTCCCGGTAGTTCCGGCTTCTGCCCTCTGGATTAGGGCAGCGTTAACCCTTAGGATCTCTCCTCCTACTAAAACCCAAAGACAAGTAGAGAGGAAGAGATCCCAAGTGTGTTGAAATGACTTGAAGGCCACCTCTATTTATACTAAAACGTTGAGCACAAGAGGGGTTTATTTGGTCGCTGGCCGACCTTGACGAATTGTCCCATAATACAAATAAATACATATCTCCATGAATACTTATCGGAATCGGATGATCTTTAGATCAATCCTACACCTCTCGATGAGAGGGATCCAAGAAAAATATCAGCTTCCATTAATAAGATGAATCACATGGAGTTTGGCCCTAGTTGCCAATTTTAACGTTAAATTTGGCAACTAGGTCCAAACTTCAACTTGGACAGCACATATGATGCAGCTCATATTTTTATTGGATTCCTCTCTCCGAGAGGTGTAGGATTGATCTAAAGATCATCTCATTCTGACATGTACAAATGGAATTATGAATTTATTTTGTTTATGGACAAATTGCCATGGTTGGCCAACAAACTAATGTAGGCTCAGAAGCCCAACAGTCACGTTTATTCATCCTCAACGTTTGCATATAAATAGAAGGTACCTCCTCCCCATTTAGACACTTCACTCACTCACGCATCTCTCTCTCCTTCATTGATTGGATACAGATTTCTGAAGCAGCTCTGCACTCGTGCGAAGAAGCGCAGTTTTGTTCCTGCCTTGACCAGCATTGACAAAGTCACAGGAAGGGTTTTTTACCAGCGCTGACCAACAGCGTTGACCTATTTGACTGCGGTTTTGTGAGCATTATCTCTGTTTGGGCAGGGCGCATTTCTGGGAACATAAAATGAGGCAGACCGTACTATTTGACCAACGTTCACTGCAGAAGGGTTTGACTACAGCGTTGCCTTTCGTTGACCAAGTTTGACTAGATATTTTCGGACTATTTTTGCGCTGATTTGACTTGTTGTTGGAGGCCAAGTTGACCAAGTTTGACTGAGTTTTTTTGGAGGTCAAATTCTACTCTATTGACCAATGTTGACTTTCTAGTTAGGGCTTTCTGTAACTATTTTTTGTTGGGACATATTTCACTGTGATTGGGCAAGTGAATATTGCGTATTGTACTCTCTCTCTGCTAAACTTTTGAAGAATAATAAGAAGAATTGATCAAAGGGTTTCCCCACATTAGGGTTTCTCCCTGGCCGGTGGCTATCTTGTGTCCTCTTGTCTTGGCTTGTTTCTACTGTAATTGTTTATGTTCTATCTGCATTTTACTATCATGTTGATGTGATTGCTAATCTAGATATTGATATTGGGCTAATAAGAAAATTGAAGTTAAATTGCTCTTAAGCATAGAACATACCATTGTTATCTAAAATTAACATGGGATCAACGCTAAGGTGAAGACAAAGCTCAAGCAAGAGTGAAAAGAGCAATCACTAAGATAGGATTCAATGGCCTCCACATCCTACTTCAAGTCCGATGACAAGCTTCATGATAAGTCTTATTATCATGCATGGAAGATGTCTCTTGATTTGACTTTAGAAGAGCAAGATGTTATGGAATATGTGCAGGGAAAGATCACTGATCCTCCTTCTAATGCACCAGCTGCTGCTAAGACAAAGTACAAGAAGTGTGAAGTCAAAGCAAAGAAGATCATCAAGGACTCTATTCATAAGCATTTAGTTGCTTACGTCTCCGATTTGAACACATCAAAGGAGATATATGACAGGTTGGTTGGCATGTTCAAAGCTAGCAATGCAAACCAAGTTCTTTTTCTCAAGAACAAATTGAACGACATAAAGAAGGGAAGAGATGAAGATATTCAATCCTACTTCATGAGGATTACTGGGATCAAAAATGATCTTCTTTCGATTGGAGAAGCTATTGCTAATAGGGACCTTACTCTCATTGCCCTTGGAGGACTCCCTCGTGAATGGCACGTTTTCAACACTACTATTCTTAACAACGAAAGGATTCCAGGTTTTGAAGAATTGCTGACTAGATGTTCTCAAGAAGAAACAAGCATGATGGAACTAGATATGACTTCAAATAGGAATGATCCTACTGCATTCTCCACTCATGCTAAAAAGAAGAATGATGCAGGTTCAATGAACCAATGTCAAGGAAGACCGGATTTCAAGAATGGAAGGAAGGAAAAATGCTTCATTTGCAACAAGTTTGGCCACTATGTTAGGGAGTGTCCTAACAGAAGAGATACACCTCATGATGATGACAACCACAACAACAACAATTTCAGGAGAAACAACAACCAAAGGAATGGCAAATTCAACAACAAAGGAAAAAGGAATGCTCCCGCTACTCAACATGGAAATGGGCTCCCTCCCAAGAGATCAAGAAACTCCAAGTATGATGAATCTAATGTTGTTGATAACAAGCAAAAAGAATTTTATCTTATATCTGCCCTCTCTACTACATCTCCTCTGGACACTTTGAGAAATTTGTTGATTGATAGTGGTGCCTCAAGGCACTTCACTGGGTATAAGGAAGTTGTTTCAAATCTGATTGAAAAGGATACAAATTTGGAAATTATCCTTGGAGACAATGCCACCTATCCCGTGAAGGGAGTTGGGAATTTTACTCTTCAATTGAATCAAGGTAACACCATTCAACCACAAGAAGTACTGTATGTACCCAATCTAAAGAAGAACTTGGTATCTATCTCGGCAATGCAGGACAAAGGATTCAAAGTGACATTCATCGATGGAAAGGTACGTGTGTGGAATAAAAATTTCAAAGATGCATTTACACTTGGATTCAAGGTTGATAGCCTATATCAAGTTGGAGAAAGTCCATTGGGAGCTATGTCTTGCAACACATCACTTCAATCCAAATCATGGCACCGAAGGTTTGCCCATCTACATTATAAGGCTCTACCGATGTAAGGAATATGGTGATAGATATGCCCGAATTTAAAGTAGAACATGAAGGCGTTTGTCAGGGGTGTGCCGAAGGAAAGCATACAAGGGGACCATTCCCTTCCAGTGATAGCAAGACTACCGACATATTGCAATTGATCCATTTTGATCTATCTGGCATGATGCCCGCAAACTCTTTGGGAGGATATTTATATTATGCTATCTTTATGGATGATTTCTCTCGCAAGACTTGGATATATTTCTTGAAGAAGAAGGACAAAGTATGTTGATTTTGGGTAGCATCAAATGTGCTCTAGCTCTGAAATTTTGTGGAGGGACTAGAACACATGAGATTTCCAAGACCCAGAAATTTTGTGGAGGGACTAGAACACATGAGATCTCCAAGACCCAAATATCTTCAAGAGCTTGGAGCAGCCATCGCTGCCCAACACTAGGAACAACATAGTCACCTATGGGGTTTGTTCATCTGTCTCTGGATAGAGGTACTTCTGTCGATTTTATTCTCTAATTGGGTAAGTCGGATTTGGCACCCTACTTGTATTCAGAAATCTGCTTAATAATACAAACCCTCTATATGCTGCACCGGTTTTCCCGAATTGGGTTTTTCCGGCGACAATTGTCCAAAAACAACTGTGTTGATGTGATTGATTCTTGTGCTTGTATATCACTGTTATTTTCTCTATGTAATTATGTGATAACTGCAGTAGAATTTATTTTAATGTTTATTGAAGGGTTTCGTAAATAACTTATTGTGAGAAATAAGTAGGAGAAATAAATCAGTTACTGCAGTAGAATTTCGTGTTAGAAATTTTCACATGGTATCAAAGCAGAGATCAGGCAACGGGATTGAAGAATCTGCTATGAGTCAAGAACATGATGTCGGGGCATCAAATCATAGGGACTCACACAGATCTCCAAATAAAGAAGAGAGCACGAAGAATATGGATCATGATCATTCTATGTTAGCTTCCAGACTAGAAGAAGAAGTCGCTTGCCTAGCAAGTTCTACCTCCTCTGAGGTTTGGTATATAGATAGTGGAGCTTCCAAGCATATGACAAGAATACAAGAATGTTTTTCGAATTATCAGGAAGAAAGGATGAACTTCCAGATCACCATGGGAAATAAGTCAAAATGTACCCCCGTAGGAAGAGGTACTGTAGTCTTTCAAAC
Source organism: Pinus tabuliformis (assembly GCA_031772625.1). NCBI lineage: Eukaryota > Viridiplantae > Streptophyta > Pinopsida > Pinales > Pinaceae > Pinus > Pinus tabuliformis. The sequence continues at coordinate 1,185,221,135 of CM062817.1, read as the reverse complement.
AAAAGCAGGGGATCGGCTTCGAGCAACCAATGTGTTGCATGTGCCAAGATTGGGGATGAACTTACTCTCTGTATCTCAACTTCAAAACAAGGGTTATGATGTTTTCTTCATTAAGGAGAAAGTATATGTCAAACACCCGAGTTGGAAAAAAAAGGCCCAGATTGGAGTCAGAAGTAACAGGCTGTATAGATTACAACTAGAATCTCTAATGGCACTGATAGGCAGCAGTGGGGAAAATGATTTGAATGAACTATGGCATAGGAGGATGGGATACTTGCACCATGGGGCTCTAAGAATTCTCTGGAGAATAGTATTAGGAGTTCCAAAATTAAGTACTAAACAAGATGATGTATGCAAAGGATGCGCATTAGGAAAGTACGCCAAGGCAGCGTTTTCCAGAAGCAACAATAGGGCTAAGAGTGTTCTGGGATTAATCCAATCAGATCCCTGCGGACCCATGTCCGCAAAAGCTCTTAGTGGTGTTGAATACTTCGTCACCTTCATTGATAACCATTCCAGAAAGACTTGGATCTACTTTCTAAAAACCAAGGATAAGGTTTTCGGTCGATTCAAAGAGTTCAAGGCTCTAGTTGACAATCTGACAGGAAATAAGATAAAGATATTGCGCTCAGACAATGGTGGAGAATATATCGACAAGAACTTCATTGATTTTTGCGCAAGGGAAGACATCAGAAGGGAGTGGACAGCCTCCTATAATCCAATGCAGAATGGAGTAGCAGAAAGGAAGAACCAGACTATTGTTGAAGCAGCCAAGGCGATGTTTTATGATCAGGATATGCCCAAGTTTCTATGGGCATAAGCATGAAACACGGCAGTGTATGTCCAAAACAGGAATACTGCTAAGGGGTTTGCTCAGACGGAAGGGATAGACTATAAAGAAACCTTCACCCCAGTAACCAAGTATACTTCTATTAGATCTATGATATCCCTTGCAGCACAGATGGGGTGGGAGATTCACTAGATGGATGTCAAGACGGCGTTCTTGAACAGAGTAATAGAAGAAAAAGTATACATTGAACAACCAGAGGGTTTTGAGACACATAAGAAGAAATCTCATGTATACAGGTTGAAGAAAGCTCTGTATGGGCTTAGACAAGCACCTAGAGAATGGTACAGTCAAATTGATGGCTACTTGCAGAAGATGGGATTCGTCAAGAGTGACGCAGATCCTAACCTCTACTATCTGATTGTAGAGAATGAGCCTCTAATCCTAGTTTTATATGTGGATGATCTCTTTCTGACAGGCTCATCCAAGTTCATCAGAAATTGCAAGGAGAACCTAGCCACAGAATTCGACATGAAGGATTTGGGACAGATGCATTATTTCCTGGGGTTGGAAGTTTGGCAACAGAAGAGTGAAGTTTTCCTTGGGCAAGGGAGATACACTACAGGGATTTTGAAAAGGTTCAAAATGCAGGACTGTAGACCTATGGCTACTCCAATGATCACCAACTGGAAGAAGATTGATGCATCCGAAGATAGAGAAGTCGATCCCACCTTGTACAAGCAACTCATAAGGTCCCTGATGCATCCGAAGATAAAGAAGTCGATCCCACCTTGTATAGGCAGCTCATAGGGTCCCTGATGTATCTGGTCAATACCAGGCAGACATTTCTTACGTTGTCAACACCCTCAGTTAGTTCATGGTAGAACCAAAGGGGGTGCACTGGGTAGTAGCCAAGCATGTTCTCAGATACATACGAGGAACAATCGAGCATGGACTAATGTACACCCAAGGCAATGACATCAGGTTGAGTGGGTTCACTGACGCAGAATGGCCCGGATGTTCAGTAGATCGGAAAAGTACCACTAGGTACTGTTTCAACACTGGATCAGGAATGACCTCCTAGTGTAGTCGTAAATAGAAATTTGTGGCTCTGAGCTCGGCTAAAGCTAAATATATGGTAGCTAGCGCAGCTTTGTGCGAAGCCATATGCCTTAGGAAATTGCTTGTGAATCTATTCAGGAGAAAGATGGAAGCGACCAGTACTTTGTGGGATAAACAGAGTTGCATCAAGCTCTCTGAGAATCTAGTCTTTCATGATCGATCAAAGCACATTGATATCAGATGCCACTTTATCAGAGAATGTGTCCAATTAGGGGCAATACAGTTGAAGTACACCCCAACAGGAGAACAAGTGGCAGAGATTCTCACCAAGGCTCTAGGAAGAACAAAGTTTGTTTACTTAAGGGAGAAGATAGGGATGGTGAATAATTTGTTCCAGTAGCAAAAGCAGATAGTATAAGCAGTTGTAGTGCAGCAGTTAGCAGTGGCAGTCTTATGGGAAGCATGATGCAGAATATTCAGAGGGAGTTGCAGTATAGATGTAGCAGTGACAGTTGCAGTGTCATGCGCAGCAGTACAGGTTGAAGTAGTGCAGTGGATGAGGGATAGTTGGCCGAACATCAACAACACCGAGGACCGATATCATGGATCAGTGTGTTGCTTCTATTGGGAAGTATTGCTAGAGCACATTCCTCACTAAGAGGGAGTGTTTATTTTGGGTAGCATCAGATGTGCTCTAGCTCCGAAATTTTGTGTAGGGACTAGAACACATGACATCTCCAAGATCCAGAAATCATTCAGAGAAATTGCCCCCGGATGAGGATTTATTAAAATAATTAATATTTTTATGTGTTCCTAAGTCTAAACTTAGGAAAATAAAAATATTAATGGGTATCAATAAAGATATGGGTGAGATGCTTCTAAGAGACGAGGATCAAATCTGTTTTAATCTTAGCCGTTGATTAGAGACTTAATCTCGGTCGTTGATTCATCAACAGGAAAAGTATAAGGGAAGATTTGAGAATCATTTAGAGACACACCGGGCAAATACTCAGTAACCAGAGGGAAATCGATTCTCAAGGAGAAGGACTTCGATTTCAAAGGGAGAGTTGCAGGGTGACACAATGACGCAGTGTCGCAGTGATGCAGAGGGAGAGCTCTGACGCAATGACACAGTCGCAGTGACACAAAGGGAGAGCGGTGACGCAGAAGGAGAGTTCCAATGCAGAGGGAGAGCTCTGATGCAGTGTCGCAGTGATGCAACTCCTAAAGGACGTGACACAATTCCAATGCAGAGCTTGGAGCAACCATCGCTGCCCAACACTGGGAACAACGCAATCACCTGTGGGGTTTGTTCATCTGTCTCTGATAGAGGTACTTCTGCCAGGTTTATTCTCTGATTGGGTGAGTCGGATTTGGGACCCTAGTTGTATTTAGAAATCTGCTTAATAATACAAACCCTCTATATGCTGCAAGTTTTTCCCGAATTGGGTTTTTCCGGGGACAATGTCCAAAAACAACTATGTTGATGTGATTGACTCTTGTGCTTGTATATCACTGTTATTTTCTCTATGTAAGTGTGTGATAACTGCAGTAGAATTTATTTTAATGTTTACTGAAGGGTTTCGTAAATAACTTATTGTGGGAAATAAGTAGGAGAAATAAATCAGTTACTGCAGTAGAATTTCATGTTAAAAATTTTCACAAAGTATTCTCATGGTTCTGTTCTTTCAAAGCTTTGTCCGAAAATCAAACCGGGAATAAGATCAAAATATTGAGGACCAATAATGGAACCGAATATGAATCAAATGAGTTCAATAATTATTGTAGAGAAGCTGGCATTAATAGGGAGACTATTACCGCATATACTCCTGAGCAAAATGGTGTTGCTAAAAGGAAGAACCGTTCTATCGTAGAAGCCACTCGTGCCATGCTTCATGATCAAAACCTTTAGAAGTTCTTATGGGCTGAAGCTGCAAACACTGTCGTGTATGTTCAAAATAGATGCCCTCATCAAGCATTGGACTCAAAAACTCCCGAAGAAGTTTTCACCGGTAAGAAACAAGATACTTCTCACTTTATAATTTTTGGTAGCCCCGTATATTTTCATGTGCCGAAAGAAAAGAGAAGAAAATTGGATGCTTTTAGGAAGAAAAGAACATTTGTGGGCTACAGTGAAACTTCCAAGGCAGGTAGAATCTATGTGCCTAGTCAAAGAGAAGTGGAGATAAGTCATGATGTCACCTTCGATGAGAATGTTGCCCTTGGGAAGATTAGTAACCTTCCTATTCCAAGGAAGGACAAAGAAGCAGATTTAGGAAAGTCGGGAGAATCACAAGATGAGTCGATGCCCGATGCTGAAGAACCAATGGATCCCATTGATCCACCCCCTCATGAGCCCTCCTCCTCAAAAAGGAGACCCTCGTCGTTTAGGGAAACTCTCGAAGATGCCAAGAGACATGTTGCACCTAGGGGGACATTTCGTGAAAGTAAGAAGGCGAATAGGTATCAAGGGTACTTAACCGCAATAAGCGACATTGTTCAATCTAAGCCTTGCACATTCGACGAAGTTGTAAAGCACCAAGTTTGGAAGGATGTTATGAACGAAGAGTATGAATCGATTATGAAGACTGATGTCTGGGATGTGGTCCCTAGACCCAAGGACAAATTCTTTGTCACCTCGAAATAGCTCTACAAGATCAAGCGTGGAGTTGATGGAAGTGTTGAAAAGTTCAAAGCTAGATTTGTTGCTCGACGCTTCTCTCAAAAGGAAGGTGTGGACTATGATGAGATATTTGCACCCGATATACCACCATCCGTTCGATTATAGCCCTTGCTGCCTCGCAAGGATGGAATATACATCAGATGGATGTCAAGACCGCCTTCTTACATGGTTCAATTAAGGAGGAATTCTATGTAGAACAACCCGAGGGGTTCGAAGTTCAAGATCATCAGACATATGTATGCAAGTTGAAGAAAGCCCTCTATGGGTTGAAGCAAGCTCCCCGAACTTGATATGAGAGGATCGACAGTTATCTGATGAAATTGGGATTTACAAGAAGTGAAGTTGATTTGAACCTTTATTTTAAGGTTGAGAATGACAAACCTCTCATCTTGGTACTTTATGTGGACGATCTCTTTCTCACAAGTGCAGACCCTCTTATTCATCAATGTAAGAGGGAGTTGGCTTCCGAATTTGAGATGAAGGACCTAGGATTGATGCATTACTTCCTAGGGTTGGAGGTCTGGCAAAAGCCAGGTGAGATTTTCCTTTCTCAAGGAAAATACATCGTGAAGCTACTTGAAAGATTTGGGATGGTGGACTGCAAATCCGTGACTACTCTAATGGAACTTCACTTCAAGAAGTTATGCGGAAGTGTTGCTGGGCCTGATTTGGGAAATCCTTCTGAGTACCATCAACTCGTGGGGGCACTAATGTTCTTGGAGAACTCCCGTCCAGATATATGTTTTGTAGTGAATACATTGAGTCAGTTTATGGTCGAGCCTCATCACATACACTGGATTGCTGCCAAGAATCTCTTGAGATATCTCCGGGGCACAATCACTTATGGATTGCGATACACTGTCAGGAATGTGAGGCTCCATGGTTTCTCTGATGTAGATTGGGTTGGCAGTGTGGTGGATCGCAAAAGCACATCTAGATGTTACTTATCTCTAGGTTCTGCTTCGATATCCTTTATGAACAGGAAGCAAAGGTCAGTTTCCTTGAGCACCGTTGAGGCTGAATACATTACTGCTAGTATGGCCTCCTGTGAAGCTGTTTGGTTGAGGAAGCTCTTTAGTTAGTTGTTTGGGCATGTGCTAGATACCACCGTGATCTATTGCGACAACCAAAGTGGGATTCATCTTTTTGAGAATCTCGTGTTTCATGACCACTCCAAGCATATTGATATCAAGTAACACTTTATTCGGGATATGGTATAAAGGGGAAGGCTCCGTCAAATTGGGATTGATGATCAGGTCGCAAATATTCTTATGAAGGCCATGGGGAAGGTCAAATTCTTAACCTTCCATGAATGACTTGAAGTTGTGGAGAGACCCTCTTATGAAGGTCCTGTATGAGATGGATGTTAAGCACTGGGAGCTTCGGGGACTTGGGGTACTTCTTGGATCGATGAGCAACCATAGTTTGAGTGGTTCACCTTCCCCTAATGGTGCACGATGTACAGGGTGAGTGGTTCACCTTCCCCTATGATACCCTATTGATATATGCATAGGCTGAGTGGTTCACCTTCTCCTATGGCATATGAGCAGGATGAGTGGTTCACTTCTCCCACTAGTACATCCTACACATGCAGTCTGGGACTCGTGGGAAGTACCTCTTATCTTGCCAATGAGTAGAGAAATGAGGATAGGGACGATAGTACTACCGATGGACGCATCGTGTACTACCGTACTCCTTATGTGTTAGGGTCCAACCCTAACCCCTTTATTTATGTAATAAAACCAATAGGGTCGAGTCATAGTCATAGTTAATTAAAGAGTCAATAAACCCATATTAATAATTGTAAGTGGTTGACCCGCATTTATGAAAGGGACCACAGTTAGTTGCAAACGGGTCATAATTAATAAATAAAGTGGTTAACCCATGTTATGCAAAGGACCACTAGTCGTTAGGTTGTTGAAAGTCATTTAGCTATAAATAGTCGTAGTTAGAAGGGAAAGATCATCGAGTCTTATTTTGTAATCGAGCTCTTCTCTGCTGGAGGTTGCCCCCTCGAAGAGGCACGTGAACATTGCATTTATCTCTGAATAATAAAATACTTGTTTTTCTCTTTTTATTCTGTGTTCTAGGTTGTATTTCTTCGCATATTTGGTATTCTATAACTTCTTGCAAGTCAAGCACATAACAAGTGGTATCAGAGAACTTTCTAGGGTTGGTGGTACCTCCATTTTTTGCAGAAATATATTTAAGCTAGAGACGTGTTCTGACGAAACCACGGGCTCTGTCATTGAGCGCATAAACCTGCAGATTTGGGGAGGAATGCACGCAGGAAATACAAGAGGTGGTCACGCTTGTTGGACTCCCTTGTAACCCCTGTGGGTACCCCTTCGAGTAGTAGCACATTAGACAGAACCGTGCATGGACTGCACTTCCACGTACCCTTTGGGTATATCAAAAGCCCCCTAGGATCACCTAAAACCTTGCCTTGGATAAGTCATCAGCCATATTGCTGCTACAGTACACTAAGAACAGCACTCGGGGAAATTACTCGCGCATATGATAGGGTAGTCGGGTAGTACGGGGTACGTTGATCCTCCTTAGTGCCCTGAAAGATTGGGTCGAGTGCTGTTGTTGGACCTTTATGTATAATGCGATCTGTAGCACCTGACACTCCTTTGTGACCATAGTTCCCTCTGCTCTCTAAAGATCGCTAATTATCTTATCTTCCAAATCAGATCCAGCAGTTGGGGTTCTACCACCGCAGTACACTTCAGATCTAGCAGTTGGGGTCTGTCGCCACCACACCAATCAGATCCAACAGTTGGGGTTCTGTCGCCGCAGTGCAACTCACTTTCAGCAGTTGGGGTTTTACAGGCAGATCCGACTCTCTGCACAATAAGGCTTGCTACTGCTATAGTATGGGCCCAATTTTCGCAGGACATTGGGCAGGATCAAGTTTTTTGGAATTCAGCCACTACAATATTGATCAGCGGGGAGTAAAACTCGGTTCGAAGTAAAAAAATAAAAATAAAAATCTGAGGCCTTCCTGGGATGCTTACAAGAGACTTAGCCCATAAGATTCAAGACAACGAGTTGATCGCAGTGGTACCATTCACTTGTCAGCTTCAATTTTCTAGCGGTCCCAAATTTTTTCGAAGTGACTTCAAGTGACCGAGATCTGTGTATGGTAGAAACCAGAGCTCAAGTCATGGCCAATGAGAAGATCGAGCGCCTTGAAACAAGGTTGGATGATTTCAAGGAACAACTGGACAAAATTTCAGCATCAATTGCACACCTCACTAAGAGCACGCCAGGGTTTCATCAAGAGGCGCATAGTATTGATGAACACCTTGAAGGAGAATCTAGCCATCATATTCACTTCCATGGAAATCACCAACATTCCCACCCTCAGCCACCCAAGCTGGACATGTATAAATTTGATGGCTCTAATCTGGCAGTATGGGTAGCACAAATGGAACAATATTTCATTCTGAATGATATCCGCGATGATCAAACTAAACTACATGTAGGAGCCCTTTACCTGGACCAAGAGAGATGGCAATGGTCACAGTGGCATGTCAAATGTTATCCAGGGAACATAACTTGGCACGTGTTCTCAAAAGCCCTTTGTGACCGCTTTGACAGAGAATCCAAGTTTTTGGGTTGTCTTAATAAGCTCTGACAAACAGGCCATGTGTTCCACTCCAATATTGGCACTATCGAACTTCACCAAATCTTATGTGATTGAATGTGATGCTTCAGGTACTCGTATTGGTGTTGTCTTAATGCAGGAAGGTCGACCCTTGGCTTTCACCAGCCAACAACTCGGTGGGAAACATCTAGGTCAATCTACCTATGAGAAAGAAATGATGGCCATCTTACATGCAGTAGATACCTGGTGACCATACTTATTGGGGTGGAGTTTCCAAATCCACACAGACCATCAAAGCCTCAAATTTTTTTTTGGAGCAACGTCTCTCCTCGCCACAACAAAATAAATGGTTGGCCAAAATGTTGGGATATGATTATGAGATAATTTACAAGAAAGGACGTGACAATGTAGTAGCGGATGCTTTATCACGCCAATTTGAGGATGAAAGCACCCTGCTATCAATCTCTCTTCCCATACCAGATTGGATTGAAGAAGCCCGCAAGGAATGGTTTTCACACCCCTCTCTCTCCCAAATTATTAATAACTTGAGAGCAGATCCTAATTCCTCAGTCAGTTACTCTTGGAAGGATGAGCTTCTTCGCTACAAGGATCGAGTAGTTATATCGCTGACATCCACCCTCAAAACTTGCACTTTGGCAGAGTTGCACTCATCTCCCACTGCTCGGCATGCAGACTTTCAGAAGACTTATGCTTGCACTCGTCGTTCTTTCTTTTGGACGGGCATTAATGTGATGTGTGTCAATGCCACAAAGGAGAAATAGACAGGTTACAAGGAATCTTACAGCCATTGCCACTCCCTGCCTCCGTCTGGACGGATGTTTCCATGGATTTCATTACTGGTCTCCCAAAGTCTGGCAACAAATCCGTCATCATGGTGGTTGTGGACAAACTTTCTAAATATGCTCATTTTTGCGCTCTACCCCACCCATTTACCCCCACTTTGGTGGCTCAAGATTTCATGGACCAGATCTTCAAACTGCATGGCATGCCAACTTCCATTGTGTTCAATCGTGACCCGACTTTCACCAGCAAATTTTGGCAAGAACTTTTCAAGCTACAAGGCACCCAAATCCAACTAAGTACTGCCTATCATCCCAAACCAATGGTCAAACTGAACTAGTCAACAAATGTTTGGAGACATAACTAAGATGCTTCACTTCAGAAAAGCAGCATCAATGGGTACAATGGCTAACTTTAGCTGAATGGTGGTATAATACTAACTATCATGAAGTGACCAAGATGACTCCATATGAAGTAGCGTATGACCAACTCCCACCTTCACCTATTTCTTATATCCCTAGATGCTCTAAGGTGCAAGCAGTTGATCAACTCCTACAGAACCGTGTCGCCATGCTAACTCGTCTCAAAGATAATCTCCATCAAGCTCATAATCGAATGAAGCAACAGGTAAACCAGCATCATTCAGAGCGCACATTTCAAGAAGGGGATCAGGTATTCCTGCGGCTACAACCATATAAGCAAACATCGCTCAAAGAAAAGGGTTGCCAGAAATTAGCTCCAAAATTCTACGGACCTTATCAAATACTTCAACGCATTAGAGCAGTAGCCTACAAGTTGGCCTTGCCACCAACTTCAAAAATCCATCCAGTCTTCCATGTATCATGCCTCAAGAAAGTGGTGGGGAACAATTGCAGAATTCAAACTAGTCTACCCGAATTGGATGAGGAAGGTTCACTCTGGCTCCAACCAGAACAGGTCCTCAACACTCATGAAAGACATCTGTGCGGCTGCACGATCAAGGAAGTCCTTGTCAAGTGGAAAGACACCTCTCCAGAATATGCGACCAGCCACTATTTTTCAGCAATTTCCACAACTTCAGCCTTGAGGACAACGTTGCTTTTGGTGGGGTAGGGCATGTTAGGGTCCAACCCTAACCCCTTTATTTATGTAATAAACCCAATAGGGTCGAGTCATAGTCATAGTTAGTTAAAGAGTCAATAAACCCATATTAATAATTGTAAGTGGTTGACCCACATTTAAGAAAGGGACCACAGTTAGTTGCAAACGAGCCATAATTAATAAATAAAGTGGTTAACCCATGTTATGCAAAGGACCACTAGTCGTTAGGTTGTTGAAGGTCATTTATCCATAAATAGTCGTAGTTAGAAGGGAAAGATCATAAAGTCTTATTTTGTAATCGAGTTCTGCTCTACTGGAGGTTGCCCCCACGAAGAGGCAAGTGAACATTGCATTTATCTCTGAATAATAAAATACTTGTTTTTTTCTCATTTTATTATGCATTTTGGGTTGTATTTCTTCGCATATTTGGTATTCTGGAATTTCTCGCAGGTCAAGAGCATAACACTATGCTAGGATGTTGATATTGATCTAGGATCAATGGAAACTGACTTCGGGTTAGTTAAGAGTGGTATGACACACTCTCGATTACTAGAGACTGACTTTGGGTCAGTGGAGAATGGTATGATACATTCTCAATCATTTCTTCTTTCTTCATGGTTCAGCAAAGCAGAGCAGAGACAGGGATGGTACAAATTGTCAGACAGTCTGGCAGGTGAAGTTCTCCCTAGTTGAGAGGGGGTGTTAAATTTGGCAAATAGGGCCAAACTTCACCTTGGACAACTCATATGATGCAACTAATATTTTTGTTGGATTCCTCGCTCCGAGAGGTGTAGGATTAATCTAAAGATCATCTCATTCTGACATGTACAAATGGAATTATGAATCTATTCTTTTTATGGACAAATTGTCAAGGTCGGCCAACAAACTAATGTAGGCTTTGAAGCCCAAAATTCATGTCTATTCATCCTCAACGTTTGCATATAAATAGAAGGTACCTCCCCCTCATTTAGACACTTCACTCACTGACATGTCTCTCTCTCCTTCATTGATTGGGTACGGATTTCTGAGGCAGCTCTCCACACATGCAAAGAAGGGCAGTTTTGTTCCTGCGTTGACCAAAATTGCAGGAGGGGTTTTTTACCAGCGTTGACCTGTTTTATTGTGGTTTTGTGAGGGTTATCTTTGTTTGGGCAAGCCGCATTTCTAGGCACAGAAAATGAGGCAGACAGTACTGTTTGACCAGTGTTGACTGCAGAAGGGTTTCACTACAACATTGACTTCCGTTGACCAAGTTTGACTGGATATTTTTGGACTGCTGTTGGGCTGATTTGACTTGTTATTGGAGGCCAAGTTGACCAAACTGTTTTGGAGGTCAAATTTTGCCCTGTTGACCAGCGTGGACTTTCTCGTTAGGGCTTTCTATAGCTGTTGTTTGTTGGGACAAATTTCATTGTGATTGGGCAAGTGAATATTGCATATTGTACTCTCTCTCTCTCTCTCTGCTGACCTTTTGAAGAATAATAGGAAGAACTGATCAAAGGGTTTCCCCACATTGGGGTTTGTCCCTAGCTGATGCCATATCTTGTGTCCTCTTGTCTTGGCTTGTCTTCTACTACTATTGTTTATGTTCTATTTGCATTTTACTATCATGTTGATGTGATTGCTAATTTGGATATTGATATTGGGCTTGTTGACCTCTACCGGTCAACTACCCATGCAGTACACCCCCTTTTTCTTTGCAAGAAAGGGGCAGCACCTGATCAGCGTGTCCGTGCCATCCAGCAGTCATCAGCAGCTTGATCAATCTAATTGTAAACCCAGTCTGCATGTATTAATTGTAAATAATCTCAGCAGATATGAGTCGTGTATGTGAATTGCCTAGGTGGACCTAACTTTCTAGTGGTAATCTATGTCCCGGAAGGTTTTTCGTCTCACCGATCCATGGATCGGCAGAGTTTTCCTTCAAACCTGACCCCAAAGCCAGGATGGATTTTGTCATTGGAATTTTAGGAGAATCCTAGTGTGTTGATCTGCTAGATTATAGTTGTGTCGCAGAACTGGGTGATTTGTGAGGGTCTATGTTAAAGGCGTTTTCTCCCTTAAGATGTAAATTGTAAAAGTCATGATGTAATGTGTCTTGAGGGTCGAAAAATGTTTCAAATCCCCTCATGAGTCCTAAGTCCTAGGTCCTAGGTGATGTTTCCGAAGACTTAGTTCGATGATCCATTTTAAAATGAATTAAGAAATTAAAAAATTAATAAAAATAATAAAATAAATAAAAATTAAAAAATGAAATAAATAAAAAAATAAAGCAAAAACCCTAACTAATAAAATAATAATATTTTAAGTGAATAAATCGACGGATGAGATCAAGAGATGTCTTGATCCTCATCAACGGTCGAGATCATTTCAGCATGGATCACTCGAACTAGCCGTTGGAGTCATTTCCTTTGTATAGGGTGCTAGGGGTCAGTTCAGATTATAGGATCTGTGAGTCTGAGACTGAAGAAGCCCTATTGTAAATCTGTTTCTGGTTAATAAAAGAAGACTTTGGGGTCCATATCTTGCTGGTGTTACTCTCTTGAAATGCTGTGAGATCATTTCATTTTCTGCATATGTTATTTTCAGCCATTAATAATAGCTTTTTGTAGAGTATTGTGAGCACAGGTATCTTGTTCACTTGCTGGGGTTTGAGTGTCGTTAGGGTTTCTGAAGTAATGGCAGGTATCTCTATTACTTTCTGAGATCTAGCAGCATTTTTGCCCTCTTTATTGACGGTTGTTTTGAGCTGTGCAGAAAACATCATTGAAGGAAATTTTGTGGGCGTTCGGGGAAGTTCTCGGCTGAACCAGCCAACTCCCGCAAGCATTTTTTGCTGAGCCCAGTGGGATTTGATCCTGGGTCTATCATTCGGTTTATTTATCTGATTTGCATGAGATATTTTCTGAAGTTCTTCACAGAAAAAACCTGAAATCTTTATTTCTTTAAAATATTCCTGTGCTCATTGCTGAATCTGGCTGTTAAGGGGCCAAATCTGTACATTAATCAGCTGATCTAGGGTTTCAAATTTTTGTTCTATACAGTTTTCATTAGGGTTTTGTTTTTGTGTACAGGATTTTCAGTTTTTGGTCTGAGGCATATATCATCAGTACTTGGTTTCCTTGCAGTTGCCGTCGAAAGCCCTCAGATTGAATATCAGACGCAAGCTTGCAGAGAATCATGTGTTGGGCATCATTACGGCCACAAAAAACTGTTTGATTTCAAGCCGCCATTTAAAGGGAAACGTGTGCAGTCAGTTCTGCGTGATGCACAATTAAACCTCGATCAGAGTGGAAGCTCCAGTCTTTTCTCCACGTATTCAGCATCAAGGGTTATGATCATCGTATATCATTTGATTAAACGCGCCCTTATTGACTTCGCGTGGTTTCAGTTTCATTCTGTCTGCCGTCGAGAGCTGGAAACCACAGTTACGCAGCAATCCAAGCGGTTGAGAGTGCCACGATCCTGCTGTAAGAGGGTATCTGGACTGTGCGTGCGGTGGCTTTCTCCCACGTTGTCAGCGTTGCTGTCTTCTGTTCATTGAAAGACATTTGCAAAACCTGTGTATGGGCATCAATGAGAGTGTGAGCGCAGTCAAATATCACATAAACTGTCTTCTCCCATGGACGCCAGGTAATTCACGCTCAGGTAAGCTCCCAATTCATTTAAAATCGTTCTCTGTCCAGATTCTGCTCTACGCGTTCAGCATCAGGATTACAATTTATGTTTTTTTCTTTCTGACTGTTCAGCGCATCATCGTAAAATTGATCCGCAGACCCATTTGCCGTCATTTTCTTTCACGCACTCATCGAAATTTTTTTTCCTGCCTGCGGTTTTATATGCTGTCAAATGAATCCATTCGGATTATCACGTAGGTTTTATCAGATTTAATGTTTCGGATTATTTGATGCATATCGTAGGTTTTATATTTTAATTAGAGTTTAGAGTTAGGACTTCGTTTAGATTTTGATTTTTTTTAGTTTTGATTTCATTTACTTTAGATTCGTTCAATTGTATATACATATAGAAAAGGGTAAGCGTAGTTAAATTTTTTAGATTTTAATAAATAGTCTCATTTTTATTTATATTTTTATTTTTAGATTTTAATAAATATAAAAAGGAAAAAATAAAAAAAGGGTTAAGCTTAGTTTTGTCATTTAGACTTTAATTTGATTTTTAGATTAGTTTTTTTTATTTTTTAGATTTAAAATTTTGTTTTGGTTTTATGATTAAAATATATATATAAAAAGATTTATTTAGGTTTTGTTTTATTTTATATAGTTTAGTTTTAATATAATTTAGTTTTAGAATCAGTGTTGCAGGAATCGCCCCCCCCCCCCCCCGCCGGATCCAAACCCAGAATCGCGGATCGGAGCGAAGCGTCCCGGAATCCACACTGGAAGCGCGATTCCGTTTTTGAGGTGGCGCGATTCCGGGTTAAAAAAACGATTCCTGCCATTTGAGGTTGCGGCCCCCCGGAATCGCGCAACCTGGACGCAACCTGGACGCAACCTGGACGCAACCTGCACGCAACCTGCACGCAACCTGGACGCAACCTGGACGCAACCTGGACGCAACCCACCAATATGACATCATTCTCATATAGGATTCCTAATACCATATAACTTGAGCATTGTAGCTTGAATATACGGTCTTACTGCTCTGAATACAATGTCAACTCAATGAATATACATTGAAAAAGGGCGGATTGCGTGGCGCAACCGGAAGCGCAGTCATCTACTGAACTGATGGATGCACTTCTATATATTCATATACTGCTGTAATTAGAACATAGCAATACCATACTCAAGCTATTTGAGCAGTGATATCCATACATAATGCTAAGTGCATATAAGAATGAAGAAGTCTCTGCTTATAGGTTTATACCCATCATTGCCAATATTGGGAAGCCATACCAATATTGATCTATATGAGAAACGATAACATATATATGACTGAAGCAAGTGACATGTCCATATTGAATTGATGTCATGAACAAATGTCATAATGCAAAGAATCATACTGAAGCATATGCCAATGATCATATGACACTATTGGTAAATCATACCAGGAGCAAGAGCATAGCCATATAACGAACGTCCAATTATTCCAGAGGTGCAGTATCAAATTATCAATACACTGTGAGAGTAGATCTGAGAGACTTCCTTGTAAAGTCTGCAATTCTTGCTAATGTAGTTTGTTGCCCTTACCTTGCTTCAAATCACTGTGATCTTATGTCCAACTATGCTTCCACCTATGCTGATCTACTAGGTATTCAATGTACTGCTGGTGGGGCTTAAGCCTTAAGGTTCCTCCTCAAGCCTCCTACAATTCACGGTTTTGCTACAGCAAGGTCTAGGTCTTCATATACGCGGGTTAATACTTTTTATAGTTTTATGTTTTATAATATGCTTAAAAATTTGATGTATGTTTGTAATAGCTAGAATATAGATGATTGTTGTACATACTAGTAACTACAATGGAATCATGGATGCCATATCTATCTTGATTTATGCAAAAATATGCATGTTTTCATGTCTTCTACAATTAATTTGGTATTTGGGATGTTTGTTTTGAGTATAAATGCAAAAAAATATATAAAAATATATATATATAGCAGACGCTTCCGCGGACGCTTCGCTCCCTAGATTTTTGGAAAATGACGCTTCCGCGCTCCGCGCTTCCGCTTCGCTCCCGCTTCGTGCAACATTGTTTAGAATAGATTTTAAATTTTAAATTTTTAGATTTTTAATTTTCATTTTTATAAATATTGAAAAATAAAAAATTTAAAAAAAAGATTTAAAAAATTTTAAAAAAAATATTGAAATTTTGTGGAAAATTAGTTTTGCCAGTTTCAGTGGTTTTTTTATGTTATATCTTTCATGCTGAGATCTGAATTTTTTTAAGTTGAGATGCGAAATTGATATCTGGTTAATGGTTTATGATTCGTGGTGGTTTAAAGTATTCATTTTTTTGAAAATTCTCAATTGCTGGATATCGTTTTGGTCATTCTAAGAGCATTGTGATTTAGCTGATGACAAATGATTGTTGTTCACGGTTTATGTTTCTATAATCATCTAACAAGTAATCGTTTTAATAACAATCTCTTAAGGCACTGGTCTTTTAAATTTCTAAATCCATCGAGTCCTTTTTATATCGTATCTCGTGTCTCCCAACCAACTGGTCGACAGTTGGTCTCATCATCTCACAGGGACTACCCCCCTTAGCCGCGGGAGACAGGCTTAAACGGAGGGATCGGGGATAAAAGTGACAGCCCCCGGTCTGAGCGTTGTCATGTCAATCTGCGCGACAACATTTTTTGACGCCGTTGCCGGGGACATTTTATTCTCGGCGTTTCAACGACAATCTTCCTTCTCATTGTTATCTTTTCATCTGGCCCGGCAACGCCAACATTTTTTGGCGCCGTTGCCGGGGATACTTTTTCTCGGTGTTTCAAAGACTTTTCATTCACCTTCTCTTCTTTCTCATCTCTCATTTTGAGCTGGCAAATTCAACCTTTTGGGTTATCATTTGGATCTTTTATTGCTTTATTTTTCGCCATATCAGTAGCATCTCTTCGGTTTGTTTCTTGTTTGGGTGGCGACTCCACTTTCTCATTTTTCCCAGACAAGAAGCTTTCCTCATATCTGCTTGTGGTTACTTTTTGGATCCTAGAATCAAATTCATTGTTCAAGTGGCGACTTCACTTCTCTCATCTCTTAATTTTCTTGAACAGAAATCTCTTTCTATCATCCATTTGATCCCTTATTGTTCATCATGGATTATTCATTTAAACCATGTCATTTTACTGATAATCTCCATGATCTTCCGAAAGAGGCCATTTCTAAATTATTTAAGTTCTCGGGTGGTGATTCGGTCGTTGTTAGACATCATTTAAACATGTTTACTTGTGTAATGATCTTATATTGTAGATTTCCTCAATATAATCATGAAGATTTCAAGATGCGTCTATTTGTCCATTCTTTAGAGGGTGATGCCTTGAATTGGTTTAATAATTTTCCTAATGATTTTTTCACTTCTTTACAAGACATTCTCAATGCTTTTAAAGATAGATATGATAGTCCAAACAGCTTGCCTTCTACCTCTAAAATTGTGCAAAAGAAAGAAAGTAATCTTATAAAAAATCCAGCTGTTGAAGAAAGTTTTCAAGATCAGAATGTGT
The DNA here is from genome assembly GCA_031772625.1 of Pinus tabuliformis. Taxonomy (NCBI): domain Eukaryota; kingdom Viridiplantae; phylum Streptophyta; class Pinopsida; order Pinales; family Pinaceae; genus Pinus; species Pinus tabuliformis. Next base: position 1,185,203,926 of record CM062817.1, on the reverse strand, counting down.
CATCAACCGGAAATATTGCAGATCATCATAGTGGAAAATCAGGGACAAATAATAGTGAAAGGGAAGAACAAAAGCAAATTATACAAGATCTAATGATGCTAGTAAGAAATATGGAAAGCAATCAAACTAGTCTTATCAATGATGTTAAAACTTTATGCACCCACCTGGAAAAACGTAATAGGGAGTTGGAGGTCACACAAAATCAGCATGCTAAGGAAATTGAGGCCATGAAAATTAAATATGAAACAGAAATTAGAAGCATGCAAAGCAAGATGTCAGTCTTAGAGGAAAATATGGTGACCATGAAAGCTGATCATGATAGGGAAATTGACTCTATGACGTTCAATCATAACAATCAGTTGGCTGACATGCAAGCGAATCATAAAGAAGAAATAAATTTCATGCAACATTGCTTGATGGACATAAAGGAAAAGAATGATAAAGTAATAAAACACATGCAAGAACACCATGCCATACAAATCAGTGCTATAAGGGATGAATGCTCTAGTCAGATGGATGCCATTAGAATACAAGTTCAAAAGATTCAACAATGGTCAGATGATAAGAGAAACCAGGAGCCTTCTCATTTGCCGCAACAAGTTCCATCTTATTATGAGGAGGTCATTAGGTGGTTAATTGAAGGTGATCCAGATAAGCTTAAAAACGATAAAAATCAGATGCAAGACACAAAAAGACTTAGCATGCATATCTTACACATTTCATCTGATAGTTTCGAAACAGAAAGTTCCAGGTCATCAGTAATTCGACTTGCCAGAAAGAAAAAGCGCAAGAGAAAGAAAATAAGAAGAAGATTTGACTCATCAGACGGCCGCGAGCAGCTTGATTTTCGGATAGGAAAAAGTCCTACCATATGCAAAATTGGACATGGCACATCCGACAAGCAGCCAACAGATTTGCCTGAAAGCAGGCAAATGCTCAGTATGCACTTTATTGAACACATCTGATGCCATGGGGCATCTTTTGTATCGTATTTCTAACCCTACTCTTTGTTTTTTCGCATTTTCATTTCTGCTTTAGATAGTTAATAAATGAAGAGCTTTTTTCTTTCCTGTGCTTAATGTATATGCTGATTTTTGGATGGACGCTACTTATTTTTGTGTTGTATGGATGCAGATTCTGGATTCTCACATTCCTGCAAGCAGCAACGTGTCCCCAAGTAGAGCCAGATGTTGACCTCTACCGGTCAACTACCCATGCAGTACACCCCCTTTTTCTTTGCAAGAAAGGGGCAGCACCTGATCAGCGTGTCCGTGCCATCCAGCAGTCATCAGCAGCTTGATCAATCTAATTGTAAACCCAGTCTGCATGTATTAATTGTAAATAATCTTAGCAGATATGAGTCGTGTATGTGAATTGCCTAGGTGGACCTAACTTTCTAGTGGTAATCTACGTCCCGGAAGGTTTTTCGTCTCACCGATCCATGGATCGGCAGAGTTTTCCTTCAAACCTGACCCCAAAGCCGGGATGGATTTTGTCATTGGAATTTTAGGAGAATCCTAGTGTGTTGATCTACTAGATTATAGTTGTGTCGCAGAACTGGGTGATTTGTGAGGGTCTATGTTAAAGGGGTTTTCTCCCTTAAGATGTAAATTGTAAAAGTCATGATGTAATCTAAGTCACCAGATACGCCGAATTTGAAGCATTAAATTCGAAATTCGGCGTTTTTCAAAGGAAAACGAACATATTCGTTCGAGTTCGCCGTCAATTCCGGAACTGTTTTCGGGTCAATTCCGGAAGTAAGGAAATGACGCCTTCGCGGCCCGCCGCGTTTAACGCGGAAACGTAAATGTGGGGAATGTTTATGTCGGAATTGACTGAAATCGGGGACGGTGAAGGCGTGCCATCTAGAAACCGGCCAAAGACTACGAACTTCACCGCTGCTTCAACATTCTGTAACGCTGGTCTAATTGGTTCCATTCTCCCAGAATGGTTTCTAGAATATGGTACAATGGTTATGTGGAGAGAATGGTTTCTAGAATATGGTCAATGGTTATGTGGAGACACGAGCGGTTTAGTCTTATAATTTTGTGGTTTAATTTTTTTATTTAATTTTGGATAATATACCTTAACTATTCTAGATCTAAAAATTTTCAGATAAATTTTTGTCCACTAAAAATATAATATGAATGAGTTATATCAATTTGTTTTTTCTTATTAATTTAAAGTTTTTTTTCTCTAAATTCATTTACTAATTATTTCACAAACGAAAATTAATTGTTAATATTTAATCATACATAAAATTTAATAAATATTTTAACTATATAAATAAATTATTTATTTTAAAAATAATATTTAATGATAACTTATGGCCACTAAGAGAATAACCACTCAGATAATGTTATAAGATTAATGTTAGATTGTAAGTGTTACAACTTTTAATAGTCTGATTATAAGGATAATCATGATAAAACTCACTCCATACCATTTCTCATATGCATATGATATATCTATCTTTAATATACATTTTTTTTTTCGAATTTCTATATGTCGAATTTTATGTCGAATTTTATCGACAAAATTTGAGTTGCCGAACTTTATTCGAATTTCATGGTCCTCGAACTCGAACTCGAACTCGAACCTGGTGACTTAGGATGTAATGTGTCCTGAGGGTCGAAAAATGTTTTAAATCCCCTCATGAGTCCTAAGTCCTAGGTCCTAGGTGATGTTTCCGAAGGCTTAGTTCGATGATCCATTTTAAAATGAATTAAGAAATTAAAAAATTAATAAAAATAATAAAATAAATAAAAATTAAAAAATGAAATAAATAAATAAAAATTAAAAAAATAAAGCAAAAACCCTAACTAATAAAATAATAATATTTTAAGTGAATAAATCGACGGATGAGATCAAGAGATGTCATGATCCTCATCAACGGTCGAGATCATTTCAGCATGGATCACTCGAACTAGCCGTTGGAATCATTTCCTTTATATAGGGTGCTAGGGGTCAGTTCAGATTATAGGATCTGTGAGTCTGACACTGAAGAAGCTCTATTGTAAATCTGTTTCTGGTTAATAAAAGAAGACTTTGGTGTCCATATCTTGTTGGTGTTACTCTCTTGAAATGTTGTGAGATCATTTCATTTTCTGCATATGTTATTTTCAGCCATTAATAATAGCTTTTTGTAGAGTATTGTGAGCACAGGTATCTTGTTCACTTGCTGGGGTTTGAGTGCCGTTAGGGTTTCTGAAGTAATGACAGGTATCTCCATTACTTTCTGAGATCTAGCAGCATTTTTGCCCTCTTTATTGACGGTTGTTTTGAGCTGTGCAGAAAACATCATTGAAGGAAATTTTGTGGGCGTTCGGGGAAGTTCTCGGCTGAACCAGCCAACTCCCGCAAGCATTTTTTGCTGAGCCCAGTGGGATTTGATCCTGGGTCTATCATTCAATTTATTTATCTGATTTGCATGAGATATTTTCTGAATTTCTTCACAGAAAAAACCTGAAATCTTTATTTCTTTAAAATATTTCTGTGCTCATTGCTGAATCTGGCTGTTAAGGGGCCAAATCTGTACATTAATCAGCTGATCTAGGGTTTCAAATTTTTGTTCTATACAGTTTTCATTAGGGTTTTGTTTTTGTGTACAGGATTTTCAGTTTTTGGTCTGAGGCATATATCATCAGTACTTGGTTTCCTTGCAGTTGCCGTCGAAAGCCCTCAGATTGAATATCAGACGCAAGCTTGCAGAGAATCATGTGCTGGGCATCATTACGGCCACAAAAGACTGTTCCATAAATGATTTCAAGCCGCCATTTAAAGGGAAACGTGTGCAGTCAGTTCTGCGTGATGCACAATTAAACTTCGATCAGAGTGGAAGCTCCAGTCTTTTCTCCACGTATTCAGCATCAAGGGTTATGATCATCGTATATCATTTGATTAAACGCGCCCTTATTGACTTCGCGTGGTTTCATTTTCATTCTGTCTGCCGTCGAGAGCTGGAAACCACAGTTACGCAGCAATCCAAGCGGTTGAGAGTGCCACGATCCTGCTGTAAGAGGGTATCTGGACTGTGCGTGCGGTAGCTTTCTCCCACGTTGTCAGCGTTGTTGTCTTCTGTTCATTGAAAGACATTTGCAAAACCTGTGTATGGGCATCAATGAGAGTGTGAGCGCAGTCAAATATCACATAAACTGTCTTCTCCCATGGACGCCAGGTAATTCACGCTCAGGTAAGCTCCCAATTCATTTAAAATCGTTCTCTGTCCAGATTCTGCTCTACGCGTTCAGCATCAGGATTACAATTTATGTTTTTTCTTTCTGACTGTTCAGCGCATCATCGTAAAATTGATCCGCAGACCCATTTGCCGTCATTTTCTTTCACGTACTCATCGAAATTTTTTTTTCCTGCCTGCGGTTTTATATGCTGTCAAATGAATCCATTCGGATTATCACGTAGGTTTTTATCAAATTTAATGTTTCGGATTATTTGATGCATATCGTAGGTTTTATATTTTAATTAGAGTTTAGAGTTAGGACTTTGTTTAGATTTTGATTTTTTTTAGTTTTGATTTCATTTACTTTAGATTCGTTCAATTGTATATACATATGGAAAAGGGTAAGCGTAGTTAAATTTTTTAGATTTTAATAAATAGTCTCATTTTTATTTATATTTTTATTTTTAGATTTTAATAAATATAAAAAGGAAAAAATAAAAAAAGGGTTAAGCTTAGTTTTGTCATTTAGACTTTAATTTGATTTTTAGATTAGTTTTTTTTATTTTTTAGATTTAAAATTTTGTTTTGGTTTTATGATAAAAAAAATATATAAAAAGATTTATTTAGGTTTTGTTTTATTTTATATAGTTTAGTTTTAATATAATTTAGTTTTAGAATAGATTTTAAATTTTAAATTTTTAGATTTTTAATTTTCATTTTTATAAATATTGAAAAATAAAAAATTTAAAAAAAAGATTTAAAAATTTAAAAAAAAATATTAAAATTTTGTGGAAAATTAGTTTTGCCAGTTTCAGTGGTTTTTTTATGTTATATCTTTCATGCTGAGATCTGAATTTTTTTAAGTCGCGATGCGAAATTGATATCTGGTTAATGGTTTATGATTCGTGGTGGTTTAAAGCAGTGTTGAAAATATCGGCAAGGGTCCAGAAAATATCTTATCGGCAATATCGGCAAAAATATCGGCAAAATATCGGCAAATATCGGCAAGCATAAAAAATAATTTTTTCAAATTTTTAAATATAGCCGATATTTTCAAAATATCGCGATATTTTGCCGATATTTGCCGATATTTTGAAAATATCGTGATATTTTCAAAATAGAAAATATCGCGATATTTTCTCGGCGATATATCGTTTTGCCGAAAATATCGCGATATTTTCGAATATCGCCGATATTATCAACAGTGGTTTAAAGTATTCATTTTTTTGAAAATTCTCAATTGCTGGATATCGTTTTGGTCATTCTAAGAGCATTGTGATTTAGCTGATGACAAATGATTGATGTTCACGGTTTATGTTTCTATAATCATCTAACAAGTAATCGTTTTAATAACAATCTCTTAAGGCACTGGTCTTTTAAATTTCTAAATCCATCAAATCCTTTTTATATCGTATCTCGTGTCTCCCAACCAACTGGTCGACAGTTGGTCTCATCATCTCACAGGGACTACCCCCCTTAGCCGCGGGAGACAGGCTTAAACGGAGGGATCGGGGATAAGAGTGACAGCCCCCGGTCTGAGCGTTGTCGTGTCAATCTGCGCGACAACAGGGCTAATAAGAAAATTGAAGTAAAATTGCTCTTAAGCATAGAACATACCATTGTTATCTAGAATTAACAGAAAGGGAATACCTCCTCTGAGGATGACGAAGAATTGGATCCCATGAGCCTCCAAGTCATGCAAGAAAGAATGGATGAATATAGTAGGTCATTCAAGGAGGTAGTAACAGAATATAATTCTAATGAAGTTTTCTCCTACTTATATGATGAAGATGTGAAGCTTCATAAGATGAAATGTGAATATAAAGAGAACCCTACTAATCCTCTCCTCCTAGAAGCATAGCACCAGAATCATGTAACAAATACCTTAGCCATTGTTCTTCAAGAGAAGAGAGAAAAAGGGAGGTCTCACTTGTCAACCAACCAAGATGATGGTGACCTTGAGGACTTCAGTGAGGAGCAGGAAGATGATTCCTCCTTGGGGCTGCCAAACAAGCAGGATGATTTTGAGAGCACATGTGTTGAGGACAATGAAGTTATGGAAAGTAGGGCCGAGAATGACCTTACCTTTCTGAAGGATATCACTCCTGATGACTCTCCTTTTGAAAACCTTGAAGAAGGTGATCCCGTAAGCTCCTTGGAGAATGACATTGGACATTATCTCCGCATTGAAAAGGAGAAATGGGAGATCGTTGGGCTCCAATTTGATTGTGCTCGCATTTATGATACTAACAAGGAAGATGAGATTGGGATTGGTTTTTCCTTTATCCTAGACATTACTTGCAATGACATATCCATCCACGCCTTCGGGATATTGAATTATTATTTTCCCTTGCATGAAGAAGGACAGTTGGAAGTGATTGATTCTCCTTTTAACAAAAGCCCAAACTTTGATGCTTATAATGAGGAAAGAAATGAGGCTCCCACCTACCCACCTTATGACTATGTATTCAAATCACTTGAGCTTTTAGATTATGGGGAGGGAAATCCCATTGAATATGATACTTCGCCTTCCCATTTACCTTTCCCACTTGTTCACCACCTTGATTCTTCCTCAAGTAATTCCCTCATCTCTTTTGATATGACCTCGAGTAACCATGCCCCTTTTCCCCTTTCTAAATATGGTGTCAAGAAAGAACCCTTCATTGAGTATACTTTATCCCATTTGACCCATCCTCAAGATTATGATCACTTCGCAACCTCCCCTCTCCGATGTGACCATCACATTGAGCGACCTATTTGTTGCACTCCTTTCTCTCACCATTCGTTCCCCTCTCATCACAACCATGTGACATCCTCAAAGCATGATATTATAAACAGTGATTGTGATGAGGAGTTCTCGAGAGTGATCATTCATTCCACCATTGTGTACCTAGAAGGAAAGCCCGAGACCTCTAGATTGACCAGTTTTCTTTCTCCTAGGACTTCCCTTTACCTCGAATGGAGATCATATTTTCCCGCCTCCCACCTGCTTCATCTGCCATGTGACTATGTCCACATTCAATTTGGGGGTTGCTACATGAGTAATCATACTGGCAGGCATATGTATATTGATGTGATAATATGTTGGTTGCATTGGCTTTATGATTACACTTAGTATTATCCTTACTATATGCATGTTAGGGTAGAATGCATTACATATTCATTTTCTCATTAGAACTAACATCATATGATAATTATTTAATATTATATCTCATTATTAATCTTATTTTATCCACACTCCTAAAACTTTACAAAAAAATTTAAATTAATTCATTACATTTTTTTAATAATTATAGCTTCTATCATAAGCATTCTCTTGGTCAACCATTTTATCTTGAACATGCTCTTTGTCGGTTTTTAATTTTCCCTATTTATTCCTAGGTATATCAATTTTCCTCACACGCTTTTGTCCTAATGATGAACCTTAGTTACAAGTTTGAAACATCAATCTTCAAATCAATATGGGTGGGATGTATTCGGAAAATTTATTACAACAAGCTACCAATCCCAGAAATCTAAAATCTGAAATTTGCATAATTTATTTTCTGTTGGTTTTATGGCCTAATGATAAAATTGGCAACTAGGGCCAACATCCACCTTAGGGCAGCTGATATGATGGAGATGATTATTGCATTGGATTCCTCTTTCCGAGAGGTACAATTTTGATATAAAGATCATCTCATTCTGACAAGCAGAAAGGAATTTTGAATTTATTCTTTCTCATGGACAAATTGTCAAGGTCAGCCTCAGTGATCAATTGGTCCATTATGATCTATCAAGTATCATGTATTAGGTATTAGGATATTTTTCAATTGGTCCAGTCTGATCTATCAGGTATGTTGCCCGTGACATCTTTGGGTGGATGTATGTATTATGTTATTTTTGTGGATGACTTCTCTAGCAAGACATGGATCTATCTCTTAAAGAAGAAGAATGAAGTATTCAAATGGTTTCATTCCTTCAAAGCCTTGGTCCAGAATCAAATAGGGAAGAAGATCAAAATACTGAGGTCCCATAATGGGACAGAATATGAGTCAAATGAATTCAAAGACTATTGTAGAGAAACTGGCATTAACAGGGAGACTACAACCGCATATACTCTTGAACAAAATGTTGTTCCCGGAAGGAAAAATCGTACTATCATAGAAGCCACCCAGGGTATGCTTCATGATCAAGGTCTTCCGAAGATCTTATGGGGAGAAGCTGCCAACACTGTTGTGTATGTCCAAAACTGATGCCCACATCAAGCTTTGGACTTCAAGACACACAAAAAAGTATTCACCGATAAGAAACCTGATGTTTCTCATTTTAGAATTTTTGGATGTCCCATATATTTTCATGTACCAAAAGAGAAAAGAAAAAAACTAGATGCATATGGGGAGAAAAGAACATTTGTGGGCTACAGTGAAACTTCAAAGGCATATAGAATCTATGTGCCTGGTCAAAGGGAAGTGGAATTAAGTCATGATGTCACTTTCAATGAAGATTCTGCTCTTAGAAGGATCTGAGATCTTCCTATTCCTAGGAAGAACAATGATGTTGTTGATGCAGAAAAGAAGGATGAACCTCCGTCTAATGAACCAATGCCCGATGTTGAAGTTCTGATGGATCCCATTGATCCACTTCCTACTAAGCCCACTACTTCAAGAAAAAGACCTTTATGGCTCAAAGATACTCTTGAAGATGTTGAGAAACATATTGCACTGAGAGGGACATTTAGCGAAAGCAAGAAATCAAATAGGTACCGAAGGTACTTAGCTGCCATGAGTACCATTGTACAATCTGAGCATTGTACATTCGAAGAAGTCGTAAAGCAACATGTTTGGAAGGATGCGATGAACGAAGAATATGAGTCGATCACGAAGAATGATGTCTGAGATGTGGTTCCTAGACCCAAGGACAAGTCAGTGGTCACTTCGAAATGGCTCTACAAGATCAAACATGGAGCTGACGGAAGTGCTGAGAAAGTCAAGGCCAGATTTGTAGCTCGATGCTTCTCTCAAAAGGAGGAAGTAGAATATGATGAGATATTTGCACCAGTTGCACAATATACCACCATCCATTCGATCATAGCCCTTGTTTCCTCGCAAGGATGGAACCTTCATCAGATGGATGTCAAAACTGCCTTCTTGCATGGTTTTCTTAAAGAGGAAGTGTATGAGGAACAACCCGAGGGGTTCGTGGTTCAAGATCATGAGACACATGTATGCAGGTTGAAGAAAGCCCTCTATGGCTTGAAGCAAGCCCCTAGGGCTTGGTATGAGAGGATCGATAGCTATCTTATGAAGCTGGGATTTATAAGAAGCGATGTTGACCCGAACCTATACTTCAAGGTTGAAAAGGACAAACCTCTCATTCTAGTCCTTTATGTGGATGATCTCCTTCTGACAGGTGATGACCCTCTCATTCAACAATGCAAGAGGGAGTTGGCTACTGAGTTCGAGATGAAGGACATAGGACCGATGCATTATTTCCTAGGGTTGGACATCTGGCAAAAGCTAGGTGAGATTTTGCTTTCTCAAGGAAAATATATTGTGAAGCTACTTGAGAGATGTGGGATGGTGAATTGCAAGTCCGTGACTACTCCGATCGAACTCAACTTTAAGAAGCTATGTGGAAGTGTTGTTGAGACCAAATTGGCGAACCCTAATCATCAACTTGTGGGGACCCTCATGTTCTTGGTCAACTCATGTCCTAACATATGCTTCATTGTGAACATGTCGAGTCAATGTATGATCAAGCCTCATCACATTCACTAAATTACTGCCAAGAATCTCTTAAGACATCTCTGGGCAAAATCCACTATGGAGTGACATACACTGTCGGGAATTTTAGGCTACATGGATATACAGATGCTGACTGGGTTGGCAGTGTGGTGGATCGTAAGAGCACATCTGGGTGTTTGCACTAAGCACCGTTGAGGCCGAATACATTGTTGTGAGTATGGCCTGTTGTGAAGCAATTTGGTTGAGGAAGCTCTTCAGTGAGTTATTTGAGCACGTGCTAGATACCATTGTGATCTTCTGCGACAACTAGAGTGGGATCCGTCTATCAGAGAATCTCGTGTTCCATGACTGCTCTAAGGACATCGATATCAAGTACCACTATATCTGGGATATGGTACAACGGGGGGGCAGTTAGGCTCCCACACATTAGGACAGATGGGCAAGCTACAAACATTCTCACAAAGCCTCTCGGGAAGGTCAAATTCTTAAAATTTCGAGAGAGACTTGGAGTCGTGGAACGACCCTCCTATGAAGTTCCTGTATGAGTTGAACACAGAGCTCTGGGAGCTCCTAGGAGCATGGGGTACTTCTTGGAGCTAGCTATGAGTGACCATCGGGTGAGTGGTTCACCTTCCCCTAGTGGTGCACTAGATACACGGTGAGTGGTTCACCTTCCCCTAATGGTGCACTGGATACACGGTGAGTGGTTCACCTTCCCCTGTGATAACCCATTATGGATGACAAGTGTATAGGGTGAGTGGTTCACCTTCCCCTACGATTGACATATGCATAGGATGAGTGGTTCACCTTCTCCTATAGCATATAAGGAGGATGAGTGGATCACCTTCTCTTGCTGATGCCTCGACACACATCCTACCCATAAAGGGACTCATGGGAAGTACCTCTCATCAAGCCAATGAGATGGGAAAAGATGGCCCGGAACCATAGCACTACTGATAAATGCATCGTGTATTGTTGTACTCCCTATGACTAGGATGCATGGTGTTCAACAACTTGATCTAGGATCAAGGATTGACTTTAGTCAGTGGAGAATGGTATGATCTTATGACCCACTCTCGATCACTTCATTATTTCTTCATAGTTCAGCAGAGCAAGGAAGTGATGGCATGGATTGTACAGGATGATAGGTTGGCAATGTTAGAGAATCTAGGGCAAAGTTGTGTAAAGTGATTCTCCGTTGCTTGATAACAATTTGTGATGTCTTTTTACAATTTATCTTCTTCTTCTTATTAATGTGTATGTCATCAAACTACTACCAAAACAAAATAACAAGAACATAGAATTTGGCTCTCTGCGAGGGACAAACAAACCCTCTCCACTCTTGAGAGGAAAACCCTTTGTAAAATTTCTCTTATTGAAGCTTCTTATTTGAACAACTACCAAACCCTAGACTTTTTACTAGGATATCCTCCAAGCATAGGTCAAATCCTTCCTCTTTTTGCACTGTCACTTCAGGCACATCTTCCAACACATCTTCCGGCACTTCTTCCAACAATTCTTCTAGCACTTTGTCTTCCAAGTTAGGAAACCCTAGAACATTAGGGCTTCTTTACTTCATTATAGAGATGACCTCCTTCGCTTTTCTTGGGATACCTTGTAGACCTAAATGTACATTCAAATGAGGCTTCTCATGCTACTGCTCTTAACTGTTGTCAAATCTGCAACAATCTACTTCTGGAATATTCGCACACGTGGGCAGAAACCCTAGAACAGTCCTCCTTTCTTCGATTTCTTTTCCTTCCTTCTTCGCTAGATGGGGAGGCCTAATAGACCTTGTGTATTAGCCCAAAACAGAAAGAAAATACCCCTACAACTTCACTATTGATCTGGCCACAGACTGTACCTTATCTCTTCGCATGTGTGGTTGTAGCTGCTTAAGGAACAACCTCTTAACTTCATTGTTCTTCCTCCTTGCTCTGCTACCCTAGTAGACCTTTTTCTCGACTTGCTTCAGTCCTCTTATCTCCTCTTTGCTTGCGGATTTCAAAGCTTGAGTTCCAAGTTCAATGAGGAGTGGACAGCCTCTACAAATAGAGGTTTGTCCCTCGTCTTTAGGCCGACTTACAGTTTGCACTATAATTCAATTTTTATTCATCTTTTTGCTGCTTGGAGACTTCGTTCGTGCTAGGAGATGATTTCACCTTGCTTGAAGTTGTTCCCTTGACTTTGTACATTGACATACATGATGTAAGATGCCCTTAAAGGGTCTTATCATAATTACATTTTGACCTTGACTCTCTAGAAGCACATCAAAATGTGCTTGACCTATTTTCAATTTGCAGGAAACTCACTGACAAATAATATCAAAATGAATTCTCTTTTCTTGAATAAGTACAAATATCAAAATTTCTTTTATGAAGACCGAACCTAGTTACATTTTCTCCAACACTCGCTCTTAACTAGAGAGGTATTCATACAACATTACAAGGTGTTTGACAATTTTCAATCTTGAAGAATTCACATAAGAGAACCAGATTAGCAATCCATCCGTTATAGCATCATATTCATCAGCTTTGTCATAGTGCAAGGCCTTGAGTAGCAGCTCCATCTCTTTATGAGACCATGAGCTACAATGTTGGGGAGACCAATGATTTATAGACACCTTCATCATTGTCCCTCAAGGTACACATCCCCCCCGGGTGTTCTCAAGTATGACCTTCTAGGACTATTCTTATCTTGAGTTCCCAGCCCTCAAAGAATATCGATCCTCTTGCCTACTCTTGTCTCGGATGCCCTACACATCCTCAAAGAGTATCAGATGCCAAATGATTACCTAATCCTCCCATTCTTTCTTCCCAAGTGAAGACAAGAATGTTGTGTCTATCTTGTGTCTACATTTCCATTCATGACCTTCATCTAGACTTACAGTTGTTAGTCCTGGTCTAGTGCATGACCCATGAAATGGAAAACACAATTGTCACTCCTTTGTAATCAGGGGTGATTCAAAAACTCCCTCTTGATCAGGGACTTGTCAGAGCTCCCTCTTAACTGGGGACTCTTTCCTTCATCAGCAGCTTCTTCTTAGTGGGTCCTTCAGCTGCTTGATCTCCTTCCTTTCTTGATGTCATGAAGTCTTTGTTCGAACTTCTTCTATGTAGGGCACCATCCATCAATCACTTTCCTTCTTGGATTGTAATGTCTTGCTTCCTTTGTGGAAAGTGGCTTTCTTGTCATTCATCAGGTTTTCTTGTCATCTTGGCTACTCTTTTGTCATCTTGTCCATGCTTCGGAATATTCTTCTCATGGATGCTTCGATGTACTTGCTAGGTTACATGCTTTGACCTAGTAGCCCATCATGACTTCATCTTCAACATTGTTTTTCCTTTTGTTGGATGGCTTCTTCATCACGACATCTCTGTAGAGTGGAATTAGTTATCTGCACCTTTTGTATCTTCAAGGCCTTCAAAGGTGTCAAGGGTCCTTTCTTCTTTTATCAGAGTTGTCCTGCCTTCTTTCGGGAGATGTTTTATCAAGGCATTTTGTGAGATAGTGATCCTTGGTGATCATGGTGTTATTCACATGCTTGATCTCTTTTTTCATTTGCTTCTCCTCATATAGATAGGTCAACCATCTAATGCTTCTTGTGAGAGCATTCCTTCATTGCTCGTTTTCTGGACTTGTCAGCGTTTCTTCTTGCTTCTTAGTCAGCGATCTTATGCTCCTTATGTGAGCATATTCTTTTGTTGACCTTCATCGCATTGTGGTACGTGCCTTCGAGCATGTTCTTGTTGAAAGAGATTCTTTCATGCTTGATCATGTTATAGAACTATACCCATCAATTTAATAATATATAAGTGATAACATGACTTTAACTTTGATGCATACATACCTCATCTTGATTCTCCTTTGATCATCCTTTGGTGTGGCCCTTCTTGCTTCATCTTAGCTTGCTTGAATATCATCCTTTTCTTGAATGCCGTGAATGGGATTCCCAATGAGACATCTGCTTTGGTCCATGAACTTTCTTTTGAAGATTCTATCATAGGATCTTAACGATCCTTACCTTACAAATGTTTCCTTTCTTTTTGATGATATCATGATCAATTTTCAATTTTCTTATCATGATCAATTTTCTTTCATCATATATGAGGTCCTATACTAGGTATGCTTCTTCTACACGAAAATCTTGAGCTATATTTGTCATGCTCCTATATTCTAGAAGATATTTCCACATATGCATTTTTGTTTTTATGATAAATGCTACATCCACATGGGTGTCTAAAACTCTATGTACATCATGCTGCTAGATTCTAGAGGGTGATTCTAGCCATGCAATTTAGTTTATTCCTACATGCTCCTATTCTACTCAAAACTTTGAAAGAAGTCTAGAAGAAAATATTTTGACCTAGTCATATAAGGGATCCAGAGGATCTTCCTTCTTTTTCTTCTTTCCTTCTTCTTTCATCCCTTGAGTTATGTGAGCTTCTTCCCTCTTCCTTTTGTTATTGTTGCCCTTCTTAAGCTTAGGACAATTCCTTTTGTAGTGTCCATATTCTTGGCATCCAAAACATTGGATCTTGGACATGTCTTTGTTGTTTTTTCTTCGTGGACCAAACTTGCCAAATTTACCCTTTCTTTTGGTCATGGTAGCAAATGCTTGCTCCTTTGATCCCACATTTTCTTTTGCCTCAAGTCTGGTTTCCTCTATTCTGCATAAAGACCACATTTCACTGAGAGTGGTTGCTTCCTTCTTGGCATATATGCTTGATGTGAAGTTTCCCCACTCCGCAGGTAGAGCATTGAGTACAACAGTTGTCATTTCATTGTCAACCATGACTTCCCCAAGCTCTTGAAGTTGATCTCTCATTTGAAGTTGATCTCTCATTTCAGAGATTTTCATGAAGTAGGGAGCTATTCCTTCCTTTGTTATCTTCATCTTGTATAATTCATTCCTCAGAGATATTACTTCTCCGGTTGTGGATAACGAGAATACCTCTACTAGTTTGTCATAAATTTCTTTTGATGTCTCAAACTTGAAGACATAAGGAATGAGAGAGTCCTTGATTGATTCTATGTCCTTGATTGATTCCATCGGAATCCTTTGAGCTCTTGTCTCATCCTTATTGTACTTGGCTAAGGCTTGAGTCTATTCCTTAGCAGGGATAATGATGTTCCCTTTGACATGCTCTAGGAGTTCTTTCTCCTTGAGAAGTAGATCAATCCTCTTCTTCCATGCAAGAAAGTTGTTGGTGCCTACCAATTTATTGCTTTCTTTGCAAAAAGACATTGATGTATATTCAGAAGGGGACATGTACTTACTTGATAGATTTTGAGATGTAATGGAATTGCTTCCTCCTTGAAGGCTTGGTGGCTTGTCTTCCCTGGATCTTGATGCTCTTCAAGTTGCCTTCTCCGAGTGGACTTGCTTGGTGATGAGGTTTGCTTGAAGATTTGTAGCTTGATGTAGGTCCTACTTCAATCTACTCTTCTTTGTAGGTGCCTTTATATAAGGCTCTTTTTCTAGCTTTGTAGACCTTTTTGATGAATGATGGATTGTAGACCCTTCTTGTTCTTGAAGTGCTTGAGACTTCTAGGATTGATGCTTCAACTTTGTAGATGCTTCTTCTTATAGAGTGTTCTTGAGTTGCCCTTTCCTTGATGTGTCACCTTAGCTCTAATACCATGTTAGAGAATCTAGGGCAAAGTAGTGTAAAGTGATTCTCCGTTGCTTGATAACAATTTGTGATGTCTTTTTACAATTTATCTTCTTCTTATTATTAATGTGTGTGTCATCAAACTGCTACCAAAACAAAATAACAAGAACACAAAATTTGGCTCTCTGCCAGGGACAAACCCTCTCCACTCTTGAGAGGAAAACCCTTTGTAAGATTTCTCTTATTGAAGCTTCATATTTGTTGATTTCAGGTAGCATTGGATGTGCTCTAGCCACGAAAATTGGTGGAGAGGCTAAAGCACATGAGATCTCCAATACCCAGAAATGGTTTGGGCAGATTCTAAACAGTTTGGGAGATATTAAAATAAATAATATTTTTAATGGAGTCCCTAAGTCTAAACTTAGGGAAAATAAAATATTATTGTGAACTAATATAAAACTGTGTTAGAAGGGTCCAAAAGTCATGGATCAAGCCAGAGTTAATCTTAGCCATTGATTAGGGACTTAATCTTGGTCGTTGAATTGTCAACGAGAAAAGTATAAGAGGAGGCTTGAGGGTCACTTGGAGAACACACCGAGTTGATCAAGATTTCGGCTTTCTGGGGCTCGGTTTGTTGAGTAAGTCGAGAGAGTGATCAGAGTTGCAGCTGAGGGGCAGTGAATACAGAAGCGCAGAGGCAGAGATAGCACCAGAAGGATCAGCGTAGTAGCTGAGAGTGAAGGACGCAAAACCAGCCAAGGGTTCACGCAGAACTAGCTAGGGCTCACGTAGAGCCACCCAGGAGTTGCACAATGCCTCAGAGGGCCAGCGTGGGTGACGCTTTGGGTCAAAGGGTTGATGTAGTGACTCTCAAGGCTGACACAGGCCAAGCCAGAGTGACACTGGGAAAACGTTGGGCCAGAAAGGGTTGATGTTGTCCCTAGAGACTAGCGTTGGGGCTTTGTGGGGCAGATAGGAGCTGTGAAGCTGCCAGAGTGATTATCCAGGGTTTCAGCCGGAACATCTGTCTCCGACTGAGAGGTAGTACTGCCGAGATTATTCTCTGTTGGGTGAGCAGTTTGGCACCCAAATTGTATTCAAAAACTACATAATAATAAAACCCTCAAATAGTTGCACTGGTTTTCCTGCATTGGATTTTTCCGGGGACATTGATCCAAAAACAATCGTGTCACTTGTGTGCTTGTTTTGTTTCCTTCAGTTGATGATATGTATGTGTTGAGCATGTACTTATATTTATTTTCAATATTTACATGGTAAATAACTTGTTGATTAATCAAAACAAGTAGGCAGAATAAATCAAAAAGTACATGGAGGGTTTCTAACAGTTAGACTTAAAAATTCCGACATTATTTGAACAACTGCCAAACCCTAGACTCTTTACTAGGATATCCTCCAAGCATAGGTCAAATCCTTACTCTTTCTACATTGTCACTTCGAGCACATCTTCCAACACTTTGTCTTCCAACACTTTGTCTTCTTAGTTAGGAAACCCTAGAACATTAGGGCTTCTTTACTTCATTATAGAGATAACCTCTTTCACTTTTCTTGGGATACCTTGTAGACCTAAATGTACATTCAAATGAGGCTTCTCATGCTACTTCTCTTAACAGTTGTTGAATCTGCAACAGTCTACTTCTGGTATCTTCTCACATGTGGGCAGAAACCCTAGAACAGTCCTCCTTTCTTCAATTTCTTTTCCTTCCTTTTTCGCTGGATGTGGAGGCCTAATAGACCTTGTGTATTAGCCCAAAATAGAACGAATATACCCCTACAACTTCACTGTTAATCTAGCCACAGACTGTACTTTATCTCTTCGCATGTGTCGCTGTAGCTACTTAAGGAACAGCGTCTTAACTTCGGTGTTGTTCCTCCTTGCTCTGCTGCCCTAGTAGACCTTTTTCTCGGCTTGCTTCAATCCTCTTATCTCCTCTTTGCTTGCGGATTTCAGAGCTTGAGCTTGAGTTCCACGTTGAATGAGGAGTGGACAGCCTCTATAAATAGAGGTTTGTCCCTCCTCTTTAGGCCGACTTGATTGTCTTTAAGGCCGACTTACATTGTGCACTATAATTCAATTTTTATTCATCTTTTTCTTGCTTGGAGACTTCGTTAGTGCTAAGAGATGATTTGACCTTGCTTCGAGTTGTTCCCTTGACTTTGTACATTGACATACATGATGTAACATGCCCTCAAAGGGGCTTATCATAATTACATTTTGACTTTGACTCTCTAGAAGCACTTCAAAATGAGCTTGAACTATTTTCAATGAGCAAGAAACTCATTAACAAATAATATCAAAATAAATTCTCTTTTCTTGAATAAGTACAAATATAAAATTTCTTTTATGAAGACCGAACCTAGTTACATTTTCTCCAATAGGCAAGATGATGTTAGATGGTTCGGTAGGTGGTATTCTTCCTAGTTGAGAGGGAGTGTTAAAATTGGCAACTAGGGCCACTTCCACCTTAGGACAGCTCGTATGATGGAGATGATTATTGCATTGGATTCCTATTTTCGAGAAGTACAATTTTGATATAAAGATCATTTCATTCTGATAAGCAGAAATGGAATTTTGAATTTATTCTTTCTCATGTACAAATTGTCAAGGTCAGCCTCAGTCAAATGTAAGTTCATGAAGCCCAATGGATGTGTCTCCTCACCCTCAACGAAGTGTATAAATAGAAGTGGCCCTTCTATCATTTGGACATCATCAACTCATCACATCATCTTCTCTCTCCTCTCTTGATTGGTTCGTACAACTTGGAGGCTCTCTCTCTTCTTTGCTCATGTGGAAGGAAGGTTGATTTCAAGAGGCCGAAATTTCTGTGATTAGGGCAGCATTGACCAGCATTGACTTGGGCACTTTGACAAGGCGTTGACTTTTGTTTTTGGGACAGAACTTCAATTTTTTAGGCCGCATTCTTTGGCACACAAATCAAGGGAATTGGGGGTTGTTTGACCATGCTAACTGCAATGTTGACTTTCTGTTTGACCCCAGAAATTACAAGGATTGTTTGGGTCAACCCAGTTGTTTTGGGTTGAATTTGACCCTCTTTAGAGGTCGTACTACTCTATTGTTGATGGAGCTGATTAGAGGATGATTTGGGGCAGCTTTGACCACCGTTGACTTTCTGGTTAGGGCTGCATTCACTGTTAATTTGGCAAATCTGTTTTGGGCTTGTATTTATGATATTTGTACTCTCTCTCTATTGAACTATTGAAGAATAATAAGAAGGTTTGATCAAAAGGTTCCCCACATTGGGGTTTGTCCCTGGCATCCGCCACAGCTTGTGTCCTCTTGTCTTGGCTTATCGTCTGCATATGATTTTATGTTCTATCTGCATTTACTGTCAATGTGTAAAATTTAATGTGGTTGCTACTAGATATAATTGGAAATTGTCATCAGGCTGCTAAAGGAACATTGACGTAAATTGTCTTAAGCATAGAACATACCATTGTTATCTAAAATTAACACGTAACATATAGCATGTGCGATCCTGAGACATCGTGAAAACATGTTGCCCCGGGTTTTTCCATCTATTCTATGTGCAGGTGATAAGTCTACAGTAACCAAGGGATTGTTGGAGTTCTCATGACCTCCCATTCGAGTAGCTTCACCCACTTCTTCGAGAGATCATGTCCCAATTGGAGCCAGATGTTACCCACCATTTAGTGGGTAATATCCCTAGGAGAGATTTTTTCTCCAAGATGGTCCTCAACCGACAACCAGCAGCCCCTTACAGCCACCAATTAGCTCACTGTGCCATTTCTCCGCCACCTGAGCCAGCCATGTGATCCCTCGCCCATCTGCCATGATTGTATGTTTGAAGTTGGGCCTCCTGAATCTAAAGGTATGCCTTGTCATTTGGAAATTAAGTATTGTAGTTTGCTTATCATGGACACTTCTAGGCATGGATTAATGGGGGGATTCGGCGAACAGAATGGGCTAGGTCTGTGCTTTTGTCCCCTAAAGCCCTTTAGGAATTAACCTTGGATTCTAGTCCCGTGGGATCTCTTTTACTGACCATTTGGTTCAAGGGATAGTATTTCACAGGAAACCACAATTCTGGTTGCGTGGTCGCACTCCCTTATCTGCTTATATTACCCTCTTTCCATTCATTATTACCCCATTCAACATTTTTCCCGCCTGGGTCCACATTCCTCCATTGGATCCACATAGGGTTAGCTTGCCCCTTCCCCTTGCCCACACCTTGGGTCATGGCCTAGAATGAAGCCCAGAGGTTGATGCAGCTGAAAAGAAAGTTAAAAGCATATATGACCACATTCAACAAGAAAAGTACCACAAAATGCAAAAGATGGCCAGGACAAAAACATTTAGCACGTGGGCAAAATCCAATACATGAGCTCTACCCCATCATCATGGCCATCACCCTGATTCCTACAGGTTCTATGAGCCTTTTTCATCATATAGGAACCCATCACTGTCCCAACCCCTGGTGGGCGATGAACCGCCCCACCTTAAAAGGGGGAATTCACTGCTATATCTTATACATCATGCTCTAACCCCTTAAGCCTCGAGCAATTAATCAAAACAAATCATAAAAAGGAAAAAGGCATAAAAGAAGGGTGGAAAGATCAAGGTCGGGGCACCTCATTTACCACGATTGCTCCCTCCTATACATTATAAACCCAAGTGTGGGCTTCCCTCTTATTAGCTACCTTTGTACCCCAGCATGTGACTTAGGGCTACCCCTGCTCATCCCATACTTCGTTCACCTATATGTCACATGCCACCACCTTTTGAGAGATGTACCTTGGATATTATCCCCTTTAGAAGTAGGAACCACCTAATAGGATTATTAGTTAAACCCATTTGGAGATTAAGACATTGGCACATCCCGAAGCCCATTATAGAAGGGTGGGCCATTATGAAGTCCCCACCTGTGGTCCATGATTAGATAAGCTCATTTACTCGATTTCTCTGATGACTTGTTGTGCTGGAAGGCTAGGGGACACATTGGATCTTATGCAGGATTGCAGATGGTTTCCATCTTGGGTTTGGTATCCCTATACAGGGTCCTAATCCTCCAGAGAGCTACATTGACACATGTAGGGTGAGCGTTGAGAGCCATGGGCCTCCACAGCCACAAACTGCACTCCAAGGATCCCCACAACCATTCAAAGATTGCTCGTGGTTCACTTATTGGACGAAGAAGATGCACCTGATCCATCATGCCTAGCTAGCCCCAAATCTACACCATACACTTGGCAAATGATCCAAGGCTTTCACGATGATGTTGCATTACCTACACCATCATCCTAGCCCTTGCAGGCGATCTACAAGCATCTTCGATTTGTTTGAAGACCCATGAGGACACTTGTGTGCGCCCACAAGTCATTTGGAGCACCACAAGTTATTACAAGGGGCCAACCCCATGTCCGCTTCTTTTAAGGGTCCTATTCTTCATTGTCGCACCCATGGACCTCATTAGGCCTCTTAGAGGGCCTTACGACATGCATAGATTATTATTTGACCTCTTGAGAGGCTTACTTTTTCATTTATGAGCTAGATTGGTGGGCTTGTCACCAAAAGTTAGAATATTAGCACATTATTTTATTTTTGGGGCTTATGTAGGCCAAGGAGGCTAATTTGACCTCTTAATTTGTGCATAATTACAAGTGAGATGATCTCATTTGCTCATCATCACTTTGGTTTGGACCTCTTATCTCTCGAGTTTTTCGCACTTTTTCTAGAGAAAGAATTGGAGCTTTATGGATGAGTTTTGATGTGTGGAAATTGGTTTATTTTCTCTTGGAGCTTCTCTATTGTCAATTGTGAATGGTTGGATATACTCAATTACATGTAAGTACATGTTTTTTATGTTATTCTTGTTTAATTTTTTCATATATGTTGGACTAGGATTTTTGTTGTTCTAAGACTAATTGCTGCGTGCATCTCAAAAATGTGTCTTCTTCCTTCTTCTGACATTTTTCTGCCCTGGCAATTGCTACAGAAAATTGTGTCCCTCCTGAAGACTTCTCAGTGTTGGATCTGTTGTTGCGCTGCTCCCTCTGCCACTGAAAAATCACGAACTGGAAATCTCACCTCTCTGTCAACTCACTCAAAGAGAGATTTTCCTCGAGAATCTTGCCCTCTTAGCCTAGACTACGCAATCCCTCTGGGGATTCGATCTGCCACCTACGCAGCACTTCGATCTCCCTCCTCCTCTTCAACGCTGGGCTCTTCCAGTCTGCTTTCTTGCTTCACCTGCGCTCCGATACCATGTGAAAATTTGGTGAGCCTAATCCCTATTGCAGCAATCTAATGTTATTTCTCATACTTGCTAATTCTCTTACATATTATTTACAATATTATAGAGTAAACATCAAAATAAATACAACTGCAACCTTCACAACATAAATAATATGTGGAAACAAGAACTAAGCAAGAAGAAATAACACACACACAAGTGACACCGTTGTTTCTGGACAAATTTCCCAGAAAAAAACCCAACGCGGGAAAATCGATGCAGCAGTTGAGGGTTTGTATTATTATGCAGTAGTTTCTTAATACAATCTTTGGATGCCTTACTGGCTATCTAATACAGAGAATCTGATGGGTAGAGAATTAGTGAGAAATACCTCATACTATCACTAGAAAATCAATATTGATCCATGCTCTGGATGGCAAGCCCCACGCTGCCTTTGCGTCATAGCTACTAGGCTATGCGTCACCCTTCTTGCTGGTCGATTTGCCTCTAGAACTTTGACTCTTCTGCCCTTCCAGTCTCACACCCCGACTTCTAGCTCTAAATCTCGACTCTCCAGCAAATTTTGAATCTCCTGTCAGGCTCTGTGCTGACTCAGCGTGGTTCTACGCTGCCCAACGTTTCTCTACGTTGCTTCTTTTGGATCTCTCTTTGCCTCCTCTGCAATGTATCCCTGGATCAAGAAACTCTCCAACCATAAAACTATCTCTGCCCTCACTGCAAGAAATCTCCTAGATGACCTCTCCAGCAACTGTTGCGCTGCTCTCTTGAGAAAATCAATCTCTGATCTCTCACTCTATGTGTTTTCCAAATGCCCATCAAGCCTCTTCTTATAATCCTCTTGTTGATCAATCAATGACCCAAATTATATTCTAATCAATGGCTCAGATCATTTTGACTTGATCCTCGTCTTGTTCTAGAAGTTTCAACCCGAGTTTAATTAATACCCTTTAATTATTTTAATTTCCTAAATTTAGACCTACGGATCCATTAAAAATAATTAATTATTTAATAAAACTGTCTCCAAGTGGAATTTCCCAAAAGGATTTCTGGGTATTTTGGAATACATGTGTCCTAGCCTCCCTGCAAATTTTGAGGCTTAGAGCACATTTGATGCTACCAGAAATCTACATTGTGTACTTTCATTGTCCAAAGAAGATCTCACCTAGTCTTTGCCATAGCTCCAATCCCATGAAATAATGCATCAAGCCAAGATCCTTCATCTCGAACTTTGAAGCCAACTCCCTCTTGCACCCGACAATGAACCTCTTTACCCCATTAAGGAACAAATAATCAACATACAGCACCAAGATCAAAGGATCACCATCAAAAACCATCAAGTAAAAGTCAGGATCCGCATCACTCTTAGTGAAGCCCAAACTCATCAAGTTTCCATTAATCTTGGAATACCATGTCCTCTATGCCTACTTGAGTTCGTACAAAGCCCTCTTCAATCTACAAACATGGGACTCCTTTCCATGTATCACAAACCCTTTTGGTTGCTCTATGTAGACTTCCTCCTCGTGAAACTTCCTAGTCCAAGGAACCCCTACTACAGCAAAAACTGAATTTACTCTCCTACTTCATTTTAATATACATTATTAAGTTATTTTTTGATTACTAAGGCAAATTACTTCTACAGCCTACACTACTTTAAATTTGATTACATCAAACAGAAAACTGAGCAAAGAACAAGATACATAGGATAGTTATTTTTGGACAAAATAGTCCCCGGAAAAACCTAATGCAGGAAAACCACTGCAACATCTCTGAGGGTTTTCTATTATTAAGCAGTAATTATGAATACAATGTTGGTTGCTCCTAACAAACTAGTGACAGAGAAAATATAATGGCGGAAAACTAAGTGAGTTTTACCTCACTTCACCCGGCAGATTCCAGTTGATCTGGCAGCAGAACTGACTAACCCCAGCTATCTCTGCATTGGCCCTGCGTAGGCCCTGCGTCAACCTTGCAGGCTCTGCGTCAGCTTCTGCATTGTCTCTTATGCCTTTGCAACTTCTGCGTCAACCTCTCCCGGTTGTTCCGGGATTTCTGGCTTTCTACGTGAGGGCAGCTTCTGCTTTTGCGCTGACCCATCTAGCTCTGCGTGGGCCCAAATTGGCCCAACGCCATTCCTTCTAGCTATTGCACTGCCTCCACTAGTGTCTCTCCGCCTCTCTGTCCAGTACTCTCGAACTATCCCTACCCCTCTGCTGCAGAATGATCACTCAGTTCGAATTCTTAGCTTCCTCACCCCATAAATCAAACTCCAGATCAATTTGTTCTCTCTATGTGTATTTCTAACTGAACCTCAAGCCTCCTTATATTTTTCTCGTTGAGACATCAATAGTCGAGATTAAGTCTCTAATCAACGGCTAAGATTAAAAACTTGACTTCATCCGCTTTCTAGAACATTCTCACCCATATTTTGACTAATACCCATTAATACTTTAATTTTCCTAAGTTTAGACTTAGGAATCCCATTTAAAATATTAATTATTTTAATAAAATACAATCTGGGTGGAATTTCACCAAACAATTTCTGGGTTCGTTAGAACTCATGTGCCTTAGCCTCTCCACCAATTTTCATGGCTAGAGCACATATGATGCTACCAAAAACTAATACTCCTCAATCACACCATTGAGGAAAGCAGTCTTTATATCCATCTGATGTAAACTCCAACCCATAACTAAAGCAAGAGAAACAATAGTCCTGATGGAAGTGTACTTGTTGACTGGAGCAAAAGTCTCCTCATAGTCCTCTCCCTCTTACTAAGAGAACCCTCTCGTCACAAACCTCGCTTTATACTTCTCAATGTTGTTGTTTGTTGCATGCTTGATCTTTTAGATCCACCTGGAAGTTACTACTGACTTACCCTCTAGTCTTGGAACTATCTCCCACATCATTATACATGATGGACTAATACTCTTCCACAATGGCATCCTTCCAAACTTGTTGGCCTGCTACCTCCACATAACTGGAAGGCTTGGAATCAATGATTTGGCACATCAATGCCATATAATTCGAGAACCTCTATGGTAGTATGCTCTCCATGAAAGTAACACTAGGAGTTGCATCCCTCGTTGCATCTTGCAAAATGTCACAAAGCCATGTTGGCCTCTTCCTAGTCTTTGCAAAATCTCTAGGTAAGTCCACTGGCTATGTTGGCTCTACTGATTCCTCCTGATATTCTAAAGGATGAACAACAAGACTAGAGAGATTTGTCGCCACATCCTTCGGAGCCTCTTACTCCTCACTCTCAATCTCCATATGAGACTCTCTAGAGTCTAGACCTCCTGAAGGCTACCTCCTCATCAAAAGTAACATCCCGACTAACCTCAATCTGATGTTGTTCTGGAATGTATATCTTGTAGGCTTTCGAAGTTTCTTTGTATCCCACAAAAGTACCCTTCTTCCTAGAAGGTTCTAACTTCTTCCTCTTCTCCTTGGGCACATGGATGTATATTGGATAACCAAAGATCCTCAAATGAATGACCTCTAGTTTCACTCTAGTGAATGCCTCCTCAAGAATCTTGTCCTCCAATATCTAGCAACGACTCCTGTTCTGAACAAAAGTTGTCGTGCTAGATGCCTCTGCCCATAATAACATGGCTAAATCCTGATCATGAATCATCACCTTGACAACCTCCACAATGGACCTATTCTTCCTTTCCACAATCCCATTCTGCTGAGGGTTGTAAGGAACTATCAACTCCCTCTTGATCCATGCCTCCTTGCAGAAATCACTGAAGTCCTTGGAAGTATACTCTCCTCCATTATCTGACCTCAAAACCTTGATCTTCTTCCCTGTCAAGTTCTCTACTTGAGCCCTGAACTCCTAGAACCTGTTGAAGACTTCATCCTTGGTATTCACAAAGTAGATCCATGTCTTTCAGAAGAAATCATCAATGAATGTAACATAGTACAAGAAGGCACCCAAAGATGATACTATCATCGATCTGCACACATCTAAATGCACTAGATCCAAGATCTCTTTGGACCTACTATCACTGATGAGAGAATATCCCTTGGCATTTTTGCCAAGTGCACAACCCCTACAGACACCCTCATGCTCTGCCTAGAGCTCACGAACACCTATAACAATCCTCCTTAATGATGGAAAATCCCTATATGCAGGTAAGCAAACCTTTGATGTCATAACTCACATAAACTAATATTGTCATGTACCAATGCTTGGGTTGGATGTCCTAACAATTTTCACAGTCCTCCCTCTCGAACACCAATCGCTCTTGCTGAGTCTATGCTCAAGCCCTTAGCCCATACAAGAACCTCACCATCTACAAATGCAACTTTGTAACCTCTATCCTCCAACTTTGAAATAGAGAGCAGGTTGTTCTTCAATCCTACTATATAGTATAAAGAATACATCTCTCACGTGTAAAGAATCTCTGGACTCCAACTGAAACGATGTTGTCCCAACTGCCTTCATTGCATACTTGGCATTATCTCCAAGTTCCACCTGCAATGGTCAATCCTTCTCTGTCAAATCTGTGAGAGAATCTCCTGAACCTGTCATGTGCCTGGAAGCACCATTGTCCACTAACCGAATATCACTACTATCTGTAATAGTTCCTATAAGAGCAGAGATAGAAATTTTCCTTTCGAAATCCATCTGCGATCTCATCAAGTTTAGATTATTGTCTTCTTTTCTGATAGATGCTCATCACCATCATATACATCGGTTGTTGATGCATTCTGCTTTCCCTTATTTTTCTTCTAAGGACATTGGAAGCCATAGTGACCAAATGTATGACACTAGAAGCAACTGTGTTTGAAAGATCCTTCTTGTTCTGATCTAGAACTGGAGCTGGTCTTCCACCTGTAGTTTTCTTATCAAAATTTCTTTTTCTCTTTCCTTTCCTTGCATGAGTTGCAAGGGTTGGGTTTCATCATCTTGAGGTCTCTGCAACTTGTTCTTGGACAACAATCTCGCCTCCTCTTGGACACAACCAATCCAAAGTTGATCAAACTTGCGTAGCTCAGCTCGTGTGCAAATACCTTGTACAAATGGATCCCATGAAGGAGGAAATCCATTAAGAGTCATTGTAACAAGATCTGCATCATCAATGGTATCTCCAATGACTCTAAGTTGATCTATCAACTAGGAGACTCTCATGGGATAAGTGGTAACTGAATCTGATCTAGACATCATGATACTACGGAGATGATCCCTCAAGGCTAATTTCCTTCTAGTGATCTTACTCTTGAACAATCCCACAAAGGCATTATACATTTCTTTTGCAATCTTCAACTCAACAACATGTCGAATCAAGTGGTCCTTTATGCAATCTATCAAGATCCTCTTAGCCTTTGCTTCATTCTTCTCATGTTTGGCTTTCTCCTTAGCATCTTGTGGTTCTAAGGCATTCTCCTTCCCATAATATGAATCTCATTTTCATCAGACAAGGAGCATCCTTGACTTCCAAAATCTGAAATTTGTAGCACCATACAACCTGTCTTCTACTCTATGACTAGGCACCATCTTGACAAGAGATCTAAAATTTGTACAAGTTATTGAATATTGAATTCTAAGGTTAAAATTAATGGTTGAACTTCAACAAAGCTCTGATACCATGTTGACATTCTATGGCAAGTGCAATAGAATACAATACTCTGATCTGAGGAGAAATTGCCTTTTCAGCAAGGTTTACAAAACAAAATTTGTCTAAAAGTCTGAGCCAATTTGACAAGTCAAAATACCAATCAAACCTAGTCAAACTACTATTGGTCATTTCTAGTCAAACCAATCAAAAAATCAATGGTCAACTGTAGTCAAACTTTTAGCCTATAGTCAACTATTCATGCATGCAGTTGCAGTCAAATCTAGTCAAATTGTGGTCAACTCTCCCCACGTGTACCGGCAGTCAAGGCTCGACAAATTGCAGTCAATTTTGGTCAAAGCAACTTGGTCAAACTCGTCCTTCTCACATGTGTGGCCTCGAAGAGAGATAGAAATGGTATAGATAATATCCAGACAAACAAATTTCTTCTTAGCCAAATTTCTCTTCCACTACAAAAGATCAATTGAGTTTGCTATGTTGATTCACCCCTAGCCAAATCAACATGGCCCCATGTTAAAATTGGCAACTAGGGCCAAATTCCAGTCTGCACAGCTCCTTTGGGGAAGTTAATTATGGCATTAAATTCCTCTTTTCAAGAGGACCAAAATCGACCTAAAGATCATCCAATTTGGTTAAGGAGAAGTGTAATTTTGAATTTATGTAAAATTAACAAGGTCGTCGTCTCCTATATGTCGGCTCAAAAAACCCAAAAGTCACGTCTCTTCAACCCCATCGATTTGTATATATAGAGGAGCCTTCTCCCTCATTTTGGAAACATCAACTTGCTGGAAAATATGTCTAAGGCAGTCGTGGTCTTGAAGGAGGTCAAAGGATTGGTTGTGGGTTATCTTCTGCTCTAGGGCCGAGTCTCTCCAACTAGGATAGTTGTAGGTCTGAGGAAGGATTGCTTTTGGGTTACTCTCTGCATAAGGGCCAAGTTCCCTCAGATAATCAGCCGCAGGGTTTTTAAGACTATTTCTATGGGTAAATTCTGGATTTGGTCGTACTTGTTTAAGGAAGAATATCTCCTTTCTGTATACGCACATCAAAGACATCTCCACATATAAGTCCGCAGGCATGCATCAGGTCAGAAGAAAGGGGCCGAGAAGGGTCAGGTCAGCCACAGAAGGATCAAAACAGCCACCCATGGACAACCTCTTTCTTCACAAGGGTAGCCGCAATTGAAAGGACGGTTTCTAGGTCAATTGAATGAAACTAGAGTGGACTGTAAGAAACCCTAATTTCCCATTGTTGATAGAATGATAACATTAGAGTTTTGGGTTGTTCACTTGTCCAATGGCATTCATTCTGGATCCTCAAATTGGCAAGGCATTTTGTCTCTAATCATTGTACTTTCTCTCTCTGTTGAACATTTGATATTAATAATAAGATGAATTGATCAAGGGTTTTCCCCGTCTTGAGGTTTTTCCCTGGTTTGAGCCATATCCATGTCTACTCTTGTCTTAACATGACTTCTGCTCCTTTTGTCTATGTTCTTTCTTTAGTTACTATTATGATAATAATGTCTTATGTGATTGCTAATGAAAATTGGGCTAATATGGATCCCTGAAGTAACTGTACTATGCAAAGAACATGTTAACTCAAAAATTAACATGGTATCAAAGCTAGGAGAAGTCAAGCCCAAGCAAGAGTTTCGAATGACAGATTCTCTGAGGTTCGTATGGTACTGAGGCAATGCGTTTGGGAATTTTGCTTGGCTCTCAGCTTTAATCGACTCTGTCTCATGCAGTGTTGTCAATCTGACTTTCAAGCTACACTGGTTTTGGCATGGCAATGATAGACAGCAGGCAAGACACACTTGATTTGAGTTTCTGCAAGGTACACTCGGTGAAAAGGATGCCTCGAGTTTAAAAGCAAGTGTTGAACCCCTTGTATACAAACATGTTCGAAGTGAAGGAGATGAAATGTATAAAGTTGAACACTTATTTGATGATGAGAGAGACCAGAAATCTCCAAAAGCTCGTAGGAAACACCTCAATTCACAAATCATGGAAAAAGCATCTGCTACTAAAGATTTCCCTAGCAGTGACAGTTTCACGGAGGATGGAGATGTTACAGATTTCGCTCTATGGCATCTTCACTTGGTTAGAGTCTATGTTTGCATGGCTTGGCTCAGGGGATTATCTTCGCATGACAGTGTCACAGGATCTTACCTTCACTTATGGCACTATGGCATAGGTCTCATATCCCTGCGTTTGTTCTCATATCTCTGCATTTAGTAAGTCAAATGATCACAATAATAAATATGTTTGGGAGAATATTACTAGATGGTCTCTATTCACTAGTCAAAGTCTCAGCATCACTGTAATCGCATGTGATCCCACCTACCTCAGTGTCGCGCTTATCTTTCTGCATTACTATAATCCTTGATGACTTTTGCACAATAAATTGTACAGAGACTTTGATCTATATAATCTCACTGTGGCATTTTACACTGTTCTGAAATCTTGTTGTATAAATGGCATCTCTATGTCTCGTCTCATAATAGTTGACCTCACAACAGTATTACGGTCCATCTCAGATCAGTGGTATGGTTTGTCTTATCACAGTTGTATGGATGGCCTTCATTGGCATCGTAGTTATGACTTCACTATCATCACAATTAAGACTTGTTTGGCAACATAGTGATATGACATCTCAGTTGTATGGCATTATAGTATGGAATGGCATGTCTCAGTTTTGAGATTTTCAACTATCTAATTTTACGAAAAGACTCAGGGTTTCGCATCTCTTCTTGGATCAAGAATTCGCATCTCTTTCTGGCACAAGCACTCACATTTCTTATTGCCTCGAAACTCTCACCCTATGACATTGCTTAATGGATTTGGTCTTTATTAAATATGGATTCGCTTTTGGTTTCTCTATGATTGAATTTGCATCATTGTAATGCTCTCAGTCTTCAAATGTTGTTATCACTCCTTGTTGATCTCTCGCATCTCTGGAATAGTAAATGGTCTCGTTTTGGAATCACTGTATATGGCACAGGTTTCCATTTATGGTCTTGCATTGATATAAGACACAGGTCTCGCATTTCTTGTAATTGGCACAGTTCTCCACTATATGCATCGTGATTCCTTTTCATGGCTCAGAACATTGTGAGATCTAAAGGTTGTACACAAATTTGATTGTTGGTTCCTCATCTTGATACCTTTTTAAGGCTTCCATCCGTTGTCTGAACAATCACACTGTCTCCATGGTTCGGATAAATTATATGACAGATTGTGTTATCACGTGAGTCTATAGCTCGATGTTTAATATTCTGGCTCGCACAGTGAACAGTATCTTGCTCAGTATTTTGATGACTTGTTTCAGCTTTCACGGTGTCATCGTTGCCTATTGTGGTATTATATACTCTAGGGCATTGCTTTTCTAGAAGCCCCAACAACCTATAGTAGCTCATTCTCTATGACTTAAGATGAATGGACAGTAACATGAGATCGTGATCTTTGCTATGGTAATAAAACGTTAAGGATGATCTCGCTGCATTGATGATTGTTTCAATTGAGGAAATAACCCTAATTCTGTAAGGGTTTTTGTTAATGATATACATGTATGACGCAGTGATCTCTACTTCTTGATGTTAGTGACATGATTCTCATTACAGCGCTCCTGCGACAGAATTGACAACATAAACATGACAAAGGTGACAACGATGATATGACAATGGTAACAGTATGGAGTCATATTTTATAGCCTCAGATCAAGCATAAATTTGTGAATCAATGACTGCTGGACAAAACTGTATTATAGCCCAATTGTGATCTCAGTTGAAAATATACCAAGAAAATCTCCAATTTGTCGCCTCAAGGCAAGGCGTTTCCTAAATAACAGTTTACATTGTTAAGAAATCTAGGGCATCATAAATTAGGTGATTTCTCCTTAATTAGTAACTGCTTGTGCGTGTTTCCTATTTGTTTAGATTAGGATCTTCTTCTTACTTAGGTTATTACTATTCTTCTTTATCAAACATCTACCAATGCATAAAAAAGATATACAAGAGCCACAGAATGTAGGCTATGAGCCAAGGCCAAAACCTCTCACTCTTTGAGAGGAAAACCCACACAAAATTCTTCTTATAGAGATTCCAATTGACGAATACCAAGACCAAGACCCTTGACCTATTTGCCACTCCAAGACCAAGACACAAATTCTCTTGACAGTCAACCTTCTTCTTGACTCCTCTTCCACTTCGACCTTCTTCGTATCAAGACATTGTCACCACCGAGATCTCCTTTACCGTGAGACCTCCTCGCTGTCATATTACCGAGACTTTACTTCTGTGATGGCACCAAGTCCTTTTTCTTAAGATAGCACTGATATCTTTCCTTTAAGGTAGCATCGAGACCTTTACTGAGATTCCACCGAGATTGTATCACTGTGGTGAGACTTCATTACTGTGTGTATACTACAAACTCTTGTTGTAGTAGCACTGAAGATAAGATCACCTATCTGAGTTCCTTTTCCGAAATTCTTGTCACTGTAACTGTGATCTGAATTACAAAGGTAAATCGAACTCCTTGACTCTTCACCGAACTATAGTCTCCTTTCAACACCGAGTTGTAGTCTCCTCACTGAACTGTGTCACTGTAGTCTCCTATACGAATCACAGAGATATCCGAACCTGTCTCTACACTAGGTCACCCAAATTCAGAGAGATCTGAACTTGTTTCTTGTGGTAATGTGAAGACCCTTCACACATATATATAGTGGTTTGTCCTACATAAATAAGCCGACATGTGCATCCGAATAGGTGTGTCTTCATTAGGTGAAGCCGACATGAGTTCTTCACTTTAACTTGAGGCCGACTTGAAGAGGAGAATTTTGTGCTTGTCTTTGGAGGGCTACTTGACAATCCTATAGACTCATATACATTGTAACATGCCCAAGAAGGGTTCTTCATGACATTGACTCTTTTGACAAATCCTAAAAGCTCACAATGGGAGACATCTAAAAATAAAATCCCTTGCTCATGAAACCCATGAAGCAAGCGAATAGTAATTTTATTTTCTTCTTTACATCATTTACAAAAATCACAATTATATGTCATTATGAAGACCGAACCTAGTTACACTTTTCAACATACAAGACCTGGAAGGCATTATTGAAAATAAACCATCTTGACTCCTTAGCATTCTCACAACAATAATAGTTGAATGTGCCTTCGACTTTGACACCTTGAACTAAGGGTGAAGTACCTTAGGAGTCTTGGCATCTTGTTTCAGAAAGTACAAAAGCAGATAGCAAGAAATGGGGATGTGCACTTTACTCAATCTCTGATAGACCCTTACCATATTGTGGGTATATCTATATCCGAATCTCTAGAGGAATACAAAGAAAAAGAGTTGAATCAATTAAGAAATATTTTTCTGTCGATACGACTTCAGTAGGTACTGTCCAAGCCTACATTTACAGGCTTCACCAAGGAAAGGAGATGGTTGTAGTGATCTTGTCCTTTCTTCTTGATGATGTTATTAAACCTAAGCAATAGTTGATGACAGTCTTCCTCCACCCTATTCGACCATATCTTCAAGAGGACCAAAGGAAGTAGAAAAGCCACGTGCCAGCTCCTCTTCATGCAGAAATGGTTGAATGGATTAATAACTCATTGATTATTTCAAGAAGGTTGTCCATGTGGACTAATAACCAGTTGCAGATGTCTCATTGGGCAAGGTCTCTTTTCAAATATTCAGAGGGAGCTATGATTCAGAGGGAGTTGATGGAAAGTTGTTAATCCAGACATCTTGTAGATGCTCTGAGGTACACTATCAAAATTGTTGAAGCACAGTATGATGAATAGTAAAATGCTACAATTCATCTCATTTCATGAAAGATAGAAGTCTTGAAGCTTCGTTTAGGCTGTATGCAAAAAGCAGTTAGCTTGACTTACTATGAAGTGATGTAAGTTAGCTCTTCAGTGAGCCATTTTATATTGCAGAAGAAGATTCCTAGAATCTTGTATTTCACATACCACTTCATATGGTACAGCAAAGGGCATTGTTGTCTTATGGCATGTTTGAATAAACAGGTCTCATGATGAGCAGGTTAACATTGTGCGCCTTGGAAAGACAAGTTTAGGCCATGATCTCCCTGGGTAAGAGGGAGTAAGATCAGTCAAATATTTTCTTCATTAAGAAATGCAAAAAGCTAAGGATTGCTAAGTGCTACCAAGATCTTTGTTGTAAATCAATATGTTTGCTATGAGGCTCCCATTGATCTAGTCTTGACTTTCAAAAAGTAGCTTGGCAGTATTTCCCTATATGAAGGGATCCTTGATTAAAATTGAACATTGAGCTTTGGGAGCTCCTGGGGGCTTGGGATAATTATTGAGC
Source organism: Pinus tabuliformis (assembly GCA_031772625.1). NCBI lineage: Eukaryota > Viridiplantae > Streptophyta > Pinopsida > Pinales > Pinaceae > Pinus > Pinus tabuliformis. Next base: position 1,185,170,227 of record CM062817.1, on the reverse strand, counting down.
TATGAGCAACCATAGGGTGAGTGGTTCACCTTCCCCTTTTGGTGAGTTGTGTACAGGGTGAGTGGTTCGCCTTCCACTCTGATACCCCATGGTGATTGACATATGTGTAGAGTGAGTGGTTCACCTTCCCATATTGTTGATAACATATGCATAGGATGAGTGGTTCACCTTCTCCTATGGATACCCTAGTAAGAGATGCATATAGACATCTGTTGACATGTCAGTGGGACGTGGTTCATCCTTTCCCCACATGTAGGATGCTTATTCCCTATGATCTGTGATTGACATGTCGGTGGAATGTGGTTCATCCTTTCCCCACGTGTAGGATCCTTCCTACTATTGTTGGTTTGCATGCATGTAGGACATGGTTCATCCTTTCCCTACTCTTAGTGTTTTGCATGCGTGTAGGATGTGGTTTATCCTTTCCCTACGATGATTGTGATATGTGACTGTAGGAGGTGGTTCATCCTTTCCCTACGTGTGATTATGACATGTGTTTGTAGGATGTGGTTTCCCCTTTCACTACGAGTGGTTGTGAGCAACATGTGATATATTCTTTCCCTACTAATGTTCTTGCATCATCCTACCCATGTAGTCCAACACACATGTGAAGTACCTCTCATCTGGCCAATGAGTTGGGAAAAGTGGTCTAGGACCATAGCACTACTGATGGACGCATCGTGTACTATCGTACTCCCTATGTCTAATGATGTTTCTTCAACCTGATCACTTGGGATCAAGTATAACTAGAGTTCACCCTTTGGTTATGTGGACTGACTTTTGTCAGTGGAGAGTGGCAAGGTCTTGTGACTCACTCTTGATTGATTATTCTTTATTATTCATATCAGTGTTTAGAAAAGCAGAGCAGAGATGAGATACAGAGATGATTTATGTCAATAGGATGGCATGATGATTGATGATGGATGGATTGGTAGGTGGAATTCTCCCTAGTTGAGAGGGAGTGTTAAAATTGGCAACTAGGGCCAAATTCCACTTTGGACAGCTCCTTTGGGGAAGATAATTATGGCATTAAATTCCTCTTTTCGAGAGGACCAAAATTGACCTAAAGATCATTGAATTTGGTTAAGGAGAAGTGTGATTTTGAATTTATGTAAAATTAACAAGGTCGGCCTCCCCTATATGTTGGCTCAATAAACCCAAAAGTCACGTCTCTTCAACCCCATCGAATTGTATATATAGAGGAGCCTTCTCCCTCATTTTGGACACATCAACTTGCTGGAAAATATGTCTGAGGCAGCCGTGGTCTTGGAGGAGGTTGAAGGATTGTTTGTGGGTTATCTTCTGCTCTAGGGCCGACTCTCTCCAAGTAGGACAGTCACAGGTCTGAGGAAGGTTTGTTTCTGGGTTACTCTCTGCATAAGGGCCGAGTTCCCTCAGATAATCAGCCGCAAGGTTTTCAAGACTATTTGTATGGGTAAATTCTGGATCTGGTCATGTTTATTTAAGGAAGAATATCTCCTTTCTGTTTCCACACTTCAGAGCCATCTCCACAGATAAGTCCGCAGGCATGCATCAGGTCAGAACAGAGGGTCCGAGAAGGGTCAGGTCAGCCACAGAAGGATCAGACCAGCCACCCATGGACAGCCTCTTGCTTGACAAGAGTAGCTGCAACTTAAAGGAGGGTTTCTGGGTCAATTGAATGAAACTAGAGTGGACTGTAAGAAACCCTAACTTACCACTGTTGACAGAATGATAACATTACAGTTTTGGGCTGCTCACTTGTCCAATGAAATTCATTCTGGATCCTCAAATTGGCAAGGCATTTTGTCTCTAATCATTGTACTTTCTCTGCTGAACATTTGATATTAATAATAAGATGAATTGATCAAGGGTTTTCCCCGTCTTGAGGTTTTTCCCTGGCTTGAGACATATCCATTTGTGCTCTTGTCTTGGCATGACTTATGCTCCTTTTGTCTATGTTCTTTCTTCGGTCACTATTATGATAATAATGTCTTATGTGATTGCTAATGAAAATTGGGCTAATATGGATTCCTAAAGTAACTGTTCTATGCAAAGAACATGTTAACTCAAAAATTAACACCCCATCGGTGAATGTATCATTTCCCCTAGTCAAATCAGCATGACCCCGTGGGAGAATGTCTGCCCAATGCTGCAAAAGCATCAACACTTAAGTTGCATATTTTTTTGTCAAGTGAATTAACTATTTTTCATTACTCATTTTCAAAAGAAAGCGTCCCATTGATTGGATATATCCTAATGTGAATATTTTGCTTCCAAAAATAGAGAATCAATTCCAACAATGTGGCATCCTAGAAAAAACTATGTAAGAAAATCAACCCATGAAATAGGGCGGACTTCACTAAATAAGGCAAGGCTTGGCCAAAAGACAGTTCTGGAGAATTTTCAGTGCATTTTAGCCTTCTCCCTTATATAGATACTGATATAAATACATATAACCTGATTTTGATTAAAGACTGGTTTATTAGCATGTCCTTGTCCTTGTGGTACAATGGAAATAATTATAATTATGGTGCATGTGGCAATTAATTATCAGATCCAAATCATATACATACAGAGTTTTAATATCATTGCATCCATACTTTCATCATCATATTCAATAGAAAAATTTGGAATAGGGTGATGTATTAATTTGCACAATATTATAGACATGATTGTTCCAGTTGGTATACATACACGTAGCTGCTGAGAATGATATTTCTCCATAACATGCGTGACTCTGTCCACTAATTTTGGTATTACTTGCCTAGAGATTATGTGTCTATGAAGGCATGTGTGTATGCATGTTAGATCCATTATCCATGATGGTCACACGCCATGGTAATGGAAATCCAACTAGGTTAAGAGATGGATTATAACCTATATTAACAAAACCTCATTCTCACCATTATGTTAGGAGAGATTCAATGGCACTAAAGCTGATAACATGTGTCCATGTAAGCAATCTCCTTGTGAAGGGATGGTGTCAACGTAAGCAATCTCCTCATGTATGGTGGGTAACATCCATGTGGCAATAACCACCAAAGAAGGGTTCCTATGGAAGATCTCGTTGGTTGCATAGCATTTATCACCCCAACTTGTCCATTATGTAGAAAATAATAGATATAACCATTACACCCCAGTAAAGCTTGAGAAGTTTTGCATCCTGCTAATCCCATCATATCAAGTTGCTTGTATCCATGTGTTTCAGGCCACAAAGGTGGTACCCTAACAACTTATAGCCTTGGCCCTTGACACGTCATTTAATATTATACTGTAAATAGCTGTCAAATTTTAAAAAACAATCAAATATCTATTACAAGTAAATAGGGATTGAGGGTAGTTAAAGATGCACAAGATGAGGTTGTGATTATTTTGATCCATTACTAAGTCCCGCAAGGATAGAGTTCAAGCTGTAAAGAATTTTTGCAGACCCACAATGTTAGGTTGTGGGCCATTTTTGGATGTGCAAAGCTGCAGAGTTCAAGGTTGTTGTGGACATGTAGAGATTTGCTGTGGGGATTTTGACATTGTTGTGGATTCCAAGGTTCAGTTGCAAATCTTAACAAGTGTCATAAATGGATTCTGGATTTTGATAATGTGAATGCCAACAAATTGTTGAAGACCTATTGCAATCCAGTTTTGGGAAGATGAAACAACAACATGGAAGCCAATTGGACCAGAAATCGACTGGTCAAAAGATAAATCTATATAATTTCATACCTTTTTATTACATGCATAATATTACATTATATAAATAATTAAATGGGTCTTTGACAGTGTGAGAACCGATTATTTTTTTATGTGTTATACTATATTTGTTGGGGAAGTTAATGGGAGATATAGCATTGCACTTCAACTCTCTTTCTTTTCTTCATGTGATTATCATCGGCTTCGTTAGGTCTTTGTGTTGATTGTTGTGCTTGTTCTATATTTCCATTCATGATCTACAGTTAGGTTAGCTATAGGATCCCAATCAACACGATATTTTGTGCACAATATTTAAGCAAACCAAATATGCAATGTTTATGATAAGAAGAATGTAAGAAACAATGTGAAAACAAATAAAATAATTTCTTTCAAAATCACAAGTGCATTCGGTCTGCTTTCATTACCAGTGTATAAAGTAAGGATGGACCTTCGCCACGCTTGGAGATTAACATAAACCTAGGATGCATAGCTTGATCATTTTAGGGCACTTGTAAAAAAAAAATTAAAAATTTACATGTAAGCAGTATGAGAGTATTAATCAAATAAAATATCAGGTAGAGACTATTTAGTAACATTGTTAGGATACTCTTTAGTAACATCATACCAATCTCACAAAGCAGCAAAATTAACATAAAACACTAGCTAACTATACATATATATAGTGAATGCATTATCCCTTTTTCTAAGATCTTTAATAGTCAAGGAAAACATTATAGTAGCTTAACTAGGACAAGATCAAAACTAGTAGCTTAACTAGCTAATGACATGCCATCATATCTCTGCCACCTGCATCAGTCATATGCTTCTCACCCATCTAGAAAGAGCACATGGATGAAGGTGGGGTTCTGATCAAAAGGTAATTTATTCATTTTTCAATAGGGTGCTTATGCTCGTTTGTATTTGGGGATTTGATATAGATCATGGGATGAACTGGAAGAAGGGTTTTGACTGTGATCTTGTTCTCTCACCTTAAATAAGGGGGTTAATCTTTGACTCTAGTCCAATGAGACCTCCCCTAATAGCCCAATGGGTATAGAAGGGGCACTACTCAAGAAGCCCTGATTGAGATACTGTAGTTCCATCTATCCCCATTGCATACTTACTACTTTCCATCATATATTACAAGCCCTTATCTCACATCCATTCTTTGGGTTCAACTAACCATTGGTTCTCTAAGATTTGGCACCCATACATCCTCATGCATGCGTAAAGCTCGGAACTTTGCCCTGGGAGGTTGATGCAACTAAAAGAAACAAAAGAGCATATCATGGCCATAGAATAAAATAAAAAGAATATCAAAATGAAAAAGATGGTTGGGGCATACATATTAGTGAATGGGCAGAAGCCTAGCATAAGCTCTACCTCACTCATTATGGCCATCACCCGATTCTTGAGCACATATTGTTGAAGAAAGTGTAACTAGGTTCGGTCTTCATAAATGTAATTTTGATCTTTTTACTTGTAAAAGAAAAGAATTATTATTTTTTTTATCAAGAATGGGTTTCTTGCCCATTTGATAGGTCAAGCACATGTTTAAGTGCTTCTAGGAAAGTCAAAGAGTCAATGTAATTGTTGAAGACCCATGTGGGCATGTTACACTATGTAAATCTATGTATTAGAGTCAAAGAAATATGTCAAAGAGATCCTCCAAAGCAAAGACAAGTCTCCTCTTCAAGTCGGCTCAAAGAAATGAATTTTTGGTGCACTTAAGGACATGTTGGCCTCACTAGCTCAAGTCGGCCCAAATAGGAGGGACAAACTCCTATATATAGGGTCATTCGACCTCACAATTAGACCATCAAGTGATCTCTGAAATCAGCAAAGAAGAGAGTCAAGAAAGAGGTGCAAAAAAGGAGAAGAAAGGTGCTTCTAGGGCAGCGAAGAAGGAAAAGTAGAAACCGAGTTTGGGAGGACTGTTTTAGGGCCTAATTTTGTCACACGTGTGAAGAAAGGAGGGCAGTTCTGCAGTCACAAGTGCAGCAACATAATAAAGTTCGATTGGGCTAAGAAGATACTCCAAATAGGCCTCCATCTCAAGCGAAGGAGGTCACACATCTAGTGAAGGAAGCGAGCGAGTAAAAAGACCTATCTCAAGCCCTAGATTAGCCACACGTGCGAAGAAATCAAATCTACAGTAGGGTTAAGAGGATCAACCTCTAACTCAAAAATATATCGGAAGAAGAGCCTCAATTCTCTAGTCTAAGTATCAAGGAGAAGGAAGATTGCCAAGCGAAGGAAAGTAAGGCACCAAAAAAGAGGTCTCTAAGGAGATCTAGGGTTTTTGCAGTTGTCGGAAAAAGAGCAAAGGAGAGTGCCATCAGTTGCCAGAGGAAGTGTGAAGGAAGAGATCAAGATGCAGTGCAGAAGAAGGTTGTGATTGAACATAAGGGAAGGTACAAAAGAGAAATTGTGTCTTGTGATTGGAGGATCTACTGGTCAAGGGTCTAGGGTTTGGCATTTGTCAATTGAAGCTTCAATAAGAGAAATTTGCAAAAGGGTTTTCCTCTCTAGGAGAGAAAGGCTTTACCCTAGCTGAGAGCCAACATCTTGTGTTCTTGTCTCTTTTGTTTTTGGTAACTGTTTGATGAAGTAAGGGAACACACACTAATAACAATAACAGAAGATTGTGCCAATAAAAAAAATGTTAAAAGTACCTCACAAATAGTTATCATCGTCAGAAGAATCTCATCCTACCCTAGATGCCCTAGATTCTTCAACACATATTGGTCCATTACAACAATAAAAGGAACCCTTGCATGTCTCAACCCTGATGAGCAATGAAATGACTAATCCTTATGGCGTAATACAATTGTTATACATCATTCAAAGAAAGTTATAACCCTTGAGCTATAAGCAGTAATACAAAGAAAAATAAAGCAAAAGTAAAAGGCACACAAAGATGGGTGGTAAAACAAATGCCAAGTTGGTAACTCATGCATCCACGATTGCTCCCTCCTCACATCTATACACTGGGGATGTGCATCCCCATCATGTTGGTCCCTTTGACCATGGCACTTGGCCATGAAGTCTTCTCACCTTTGTACCATCATTATTATTCACTAACACCTATCAATTGAAGGGTGGACTAAGGAAATGTTATTTCCCTTTAGGGACCTATTACCGCTCAATCTAGCAGGGCTCCTAGGAGAGGTACCTAAGGGACAACTACTAGACCAAATGGTAACAATGAAACACAAACCCACTGTCACTTCAGTCAGTGTCCCCTGCTCTTTACAGACTTTCACCGATGGGAAGAGTCTTAGTATAAAAGTAAATCACTTGAAAAATAGGATCAATGGCAAGGTATGAAGTGATTTCCTGGGCCCATTACAAGGAGAGGCTCAAATGATAGCTCAATGCTTCAAGAAGAAGCTAATGGCTCTCCAAGAAAGGCTTATGAGGAGACCTAGACCTAGGAGAAAAGGTTATTCAATTACAAGATATACTCCTAGACCTAGGGCTACCTAAAGAGGTGAGACCTCTCTAAGGGCTTTGCAAGATGATAACCATACAAGGTTTTAACACCAATAGAGAGACCTAGGGAAAATCCAAGCGAGGCCTAGAGCTTACAATGATTGTAAGAGAATGATCTTCAATGTGACTACTAGGTCAATCTAGGAAAATGAGAAGATTGAAAAGATTAACTTCATTCAAGTTTTCAAGTGCAAGTGACCTTCAATGCTACCACCAACCAATGATGTTTTCAAGTGCAATGCTACCTTCAATGCTCCATATTTTGATGTGAGGGGTTACAAGTTTAGCCCCCATTCTCAATAACTTCTTCTTCATAGTTCAGCAGAGCGGTGCAGGGCACTGATGGCAGAGATAGTACAGTCTGGCAGATGGATTAGCAGATGGAGTTCTCCCTAGTTGAGAGGGAGTGTTAAAATTGGCAACTAGGGCCAAACTCCATGTGAGTCTACTTATTTATGGCAGTTGATATTTTTCTTGGATACCTCTCATCGAGAGGTGTAGGATTGATCTAAGGATCATCTGATTCCGACATGTATTCATGGAGATATGAATTTATTTGTGTTATGGGACAATTCATCAAGGTCGGCCAACAACCAAATTGCCCCCACTTGTCCTCAACGTTTTAGTATAAATAGAGGTGGCCTCCTAGTCATTTAGACAATCATCTCTTGTGATCTCTCTCCACTTGTCTTTGGGTTTTGGTGGGAGGAGAGATCTAGAGAGGATACGCTGCCCTAGCAGAGATGCCCTAGATCTTGACGCTGTCATGAAGAGAGATCCCTTTTCGCATATGGTATGATCGAGTTCATTATAATCTCTGGCTCGCATAAGGTATATCCGTGTATGTCATAATCTCTGGCCCGCATATGGAATAACCAGTGACTCGCTGAAAAGCACAGTCACGCTAGCATCAAATTTCCGTAGAACGTATGTAATTACAACACACTGTAATACATGTATGGCATTTCAATATGTATGGTATACTCTGTGATTTGTAATTAACATCGCACTCATTGTATAAACTCGCATTGCACTCTGTTTGCATTATATATTATCATCACACTGTGTATGGCATGGTATGGCAAACAACATATGGCAGACAGTGAACAACATGTATATACATGATATGGCAGACAATGTTTCTTTGACATGGCAGACAGTGTCATGGTATGGCAAACAACATGTATATACATGATATGGCAGACAATGCTTTGACATGGCAGATAGTGAACAACATGTATATACATGGTATGGCTGACAGGATTTTGGTATGGCAGACAGTATATATATTATATGACATGGAAAACATAGTATCCATGACAGGGTAGTCTCCCCAGTGACATGATATACTAGACATGGCAGACAACTTGAACTATTGAAGAACATAAGAAGAATTGATCAAGGGTTTCCCCACCTTGGGGTTTGTCCCTGGCTAGCGTCACATCTTGTGTCCTCTTGTCTTGGCTTGTCTTCTGCGATTTATGTTTATGTTCTGTCTACATTTTACCATCATGCTAAATGCGATTGCAAATCTGGAATTGATATTGAGCTAATATGGAAAATTGAAGTAAATTTGCTCTCAGCATAGAACATACCTAAACTTAACAGATTAATGGTTAATGTGATTGCTACTATAAATAATTGGAAATTGTTTGTGTTGCTAAAGGAACACTGAAGTAAATTGGGCAAGCATAGAACATACCATTGTTATCTAAAATTAACAAAGTACCCTATCTAAGCCTATTAAAATAAACACCTTTGAGCTATTGACTTAGAATATCTGTTAGTTGACTTTTACCGAGAAGCCTCCCTTGTGAAATTCCACTAAAGAGCAGGAGGTGAAGTGTTGAGGTGACAGTTCCCTCCACCCCTTTCTTGTATTGTGGTTTAGCCCTTATCTTGCGAGGCCTCTCACAAGACTTGCTAGATTTTGAGGCAACAAACCACATAGAAGTAATTGATCATAATGTAGTTACTCATCGTCAACTCCAATCGTAGAACCCTTTTTGTCAATGCCATACCATACCCATAAGCTACCACAACATTGAATCGCTCAAAGTCTTCTATGGGAATGCCTCTTCTGGCCACCAATGTTGCGTCAATGAAGTTGTGGATTGCCCCATCATCAATCAAGACAATGACACATTGTCCTTGTACTACTCCCCTGACCCTAAAAGTGTGATATCTATGGATGCCTAACAGAGAAGCTATAGTTCCACCCTTAGTCTCCACACATTGTTGCTTATCATCCATACCGCTATGCTCATCGTCGTGCACCTACATTGCCTCCTCTCCCCCCTCACTATCTGAGAGCACCTCATGCAATGCACCTTGCACTTCCGTACACACCTATGAGCAATTTCCCAAGGTTCTTTACAACTAATGCAGAGTTCCTCCCTAGTCTCATCATCCAATTATTCTTTCCCATTCCATTCCTTCTGGAAGGGATCCTTGTATTTGTTCATCTAAGGAAAGGTTTAGGAGAGAATTTTATTCTTTGGTACCGCATTCTCCATGTCTTGAGTTTTGATGATAGCATCCTATAGAGATTCTGGTTTGAAGGCCTTAACCCAACCATGTAGGGTTCGGATAATCCTTCAACGAATAGTAGCATAATCAGTCTGTACTCTGATACATTTGTAATGTTCCCTATTGATTAACTTCCCAAGGGAGGACGAAGTAACCTATCCAACCTTGTAGGCTATGGTTATTGATAAAAGGGGAAACCCATTATCCAATGTTTTGGGCAAACATTAAGTAAATTTGGGGTATTTGGGACAAAAAGCCAGAATTGGGGGCTAAACTTGTAACCCCTCACATCAAAATATGGAAATGAGACACCCATGAGGAATCTATAAATAAGAGAGATGGAATCATTTTTATCATCATTATGGATTGGGTTATTTCTATTCTTGTGAGTCTGAGGCTCTGAGGATTTTAAGACCCCTTTTCTCTTGGTTAGTTTTGGGGGAGATGATCCCATCATCCCACCCTAGCTAACCTTCTATCTTTCTCTATTCCTCTATCTTTCATCTGGTTTTGGCAAGCAAGAAAATATTTGTGGGTTGATTATCTTGAGGAGACAAATCTGTGACATCCACATACATCTTGATACTTTTGTGTGGGGGCAATGAGGCATTTTGAAGGTTCTATCTGAAAGCAATGAAGCAGACTGCAGGGTCAAAATCAGGCCGAAGTCTGGATCTATATATTGAGTGGTTGTCAAGCAGTGCAGGAAGGTTCTGAGACCCCTTTGGGTTGTTGATTCAATCATATGTGGCCATTCTACAGCTTCAGTCAGTGGCAACCAACAACCAGTGACAAGTCTGGCTAGAGGACTAATGTTTGAAGTTGACTATAAAATCAGGTCAGGTTAGCAGTCTACAATAACTAGTAACCTAGCAGTCATTTGTACTTCAATTATTGTGATAATACTGAAGGATTGTGGGTCAAATCCCTGGCAGACTGGCAGTCTATTGTTTCAATTGTTTAGTGTTATGACTACAATAGGAAGCAAATCCATAGGGGTTACAAATTGATATATATTGTTAATGTCACTTATTTGTTCATTGTTGCATCTCAATTGTCATTGGCAAAGATTGTAGAAGATGTTATTTTTGGTGCAATATTATCTTGTGGTTTACAGCCCTAAGGGAAAAAATCCCTCAAGGACACTATAGTGGTATCAGAGTTGGCTCTCCTGCCAGCCTGGAAGGTTTGTTTGAAGCTACTAGAATCAGTTTTGGGCAAGGAGTACATAGAGTCGTGGCAGAAGTGTCAAGAGTATCACAAGAACCTAGAAAGAGAAGCTGAAGCCTAGACGAAGGCACGCCCAAATGATTGGTCTTGGCTATATCCTCCTAAAAAGAATAAAGGAGATCAATCTCTTGAACCTGGTCATATGGGATACTTGAAATCTTCACCTTATAATAGTGATGGGAATAAGTCTGGGAATCGAATAAATGATGTTCAACCCGCTATTAGTAGGAAGGATATCGAAATAACTAAAAAAAGCACAAAATTGATAAAGGGCAATACAGAGGGGTTTGAACTGGGTAACAATACAAAAGATTCAAATTTTCTAGAAGTGTAAATGAGGACTGTAGAGACATAATGCCAAAGATGAAGTCTATAGGTTTGTCAAGTAAGAAGTTGATGTTGGATAAAAGTGATTGCAATGACCCCATATCTCTTAATGATGTTTTCAAAAGGTCAAATTCAGTTCATGGTGATCACCAAATATTGGCATCAAGCAATGGGGTTTGTCTTCCTAGAACTGAGGGGCAGAGTAATGTTGTTAGTGTTGAGAAAGTTCTAATGAAAACCTTGCAATTTCAAAGCACTAACCAACCAGTCACTGGATGCCTACCCGACATAGTGACTCCTTTTGCGGACCAGCTTAATTCAGGAGAGTAATAGCAAGATAACAAAGCATGATATAGATAAAAAAATTGTCATGCTATGCTGACAAAGCTTTCCAGGCAAAGCAAACTAATCATTAATGTAAATGAACCAGCCTACGAGAGTGATAATAACATCATCAAACAAACTACTTTGCCACTATAGGTAGAAGGAAAGAAGTTAGATGCAAATGCAATGGGCTTGCATGATGGAGCTCAGAGACCCCAAGCAAACATTCTGAAACTCTACTTAATACAGAAGATAATTGTGTAGAGCCTGGAACTACAACTCCTGCCCCTATAAATTTCATTCAAGAGAGAGGGGTGGCAGCAGAGACGGCCCATTCCATGACAAGTTCTTTGGAAATAAATTTGTCATCTTCATCAGCGATGTAGAATGATCCATCTTATCCATGGGAATGAGTTGGTACACCAAGAAGCTTGTCATCCTCTATGGGCATATCCAGTCTAACACATTTTCCACATCATAAACCACTGGCAATCCCCTAGTCTCAGTTTTTAATATTTATGGAAGGGAGCTTTTGAAGTTTTGGGTAGTGTCTGTGGACGTTGTGTTTGTGATGGAATACTGGCACATCCATCTAATGAAACATCTCCAAAAATTTATGAAATGACAGAAAGGTTCAGTCCACAACTGCACATGGAGCAAGTATAGTGGTGCAATGCATGGCCAAAACGGTTCAATAAAGGACCCCCTACAAATGAAAACATGGGTCTATATTCTTTCCAACAAAAGATAAAAGATGCCAGAATTCATACACGAAGCTTTTGGAGGAAAATAATCATGATCTGGCAATAAGGATGTATTTGGATAGTGTGGAACTATTAATCTTTTCCTCTATCCAGTTACCAGAACATTTTCAGATTATTCATGGGAAATTTTATTTTTAGGGGGTATTTCGTGGTAAAGGTAACAGCCAATCTATTTGTAAACTACAAGAAATTCTGGGTCCAAGTAAACATGTCAGGTCCAATGTAGTGTGGGCTGATTCAGGTGTTCCTTCAGTGACAAGGGTGTTTATGTTGGCTGATATGAATAAGCATGGTAGTGGAGAAGAGTGCACACAAATTGACACCAAAGGTCAGAAAAGGAAATTTGCTCTTGGCTTTCAATCCACATGCAATAGTGCTCTGCCACCATCTTCATATCATCTTCCTGAGAACCAAGGCCTTGAGCATTTCCAGGCTGAACCTGACAGGAAATCTGAAGCTGAAAAGGAAATGGTTCCAAAAAGTCGGCCTCATGCTTATTTATCAAGGGAAGAAAGTAGTTGTGGGAAGCACGCTGATGGGCCTCACAATTCTCATCAATCATCTCCTTTATTTGGCCAAAGCGATTGTTCTTCTGGAAGCAAAGAGCACTCAGTTTCTCTGCTTGCACTTGGTAAGAAGAAACGCAATAGGTATGAGCATTCCATCAGCATTAATAGGAATTGAATCTTCAAGGAAAGCCACATTGCCATGCAAACTAGAAGAGAGAAGGAAGTTAAAGAAATTGTGAGAAAACATGCAAAAGTGAGAACAGGAAGGCACAGTAAGACAATAATTTATGGAGGCTCCTATAAGGTTGAAGATTCAGGGTTGAATAAAGGGAAGTCAGGATAATGTCTACTCAAGTACAGGTTAGAGAGATTACCGAGCCAGCTTGAGCTAGCATCTGATATACTGAAGTCTACGGTCTAATGGAATCCCAACTCATCTCTCCGGCAAGGTCTCATTAACTTGGATATTTCTTCTAAAAGGGGGAACCTAACTGTTTATCCTGTGAATAACAATATTGGACAGAGATAAAGGTGAGAAGAAATTGATGAGAAAATACCCCAGGCGCAAATTAGAGTTGAGCATGACAGTATGCTTATAGAGGAAGAAAAACAGTTGCTGCATAATATGAAGGAGACATTTGGCCACATTGATGAAATTCAAGAACGTAGTAAATTCTTGGATCAAGGAATGGATGCCTTTGAGAAAGCAGATCCTTCAAGCATACGGAAATGTGCAGGCTATTAAGGAAGAGTTTGGTACCTTGAATCTTGGCTTAAGACAATGGCAGAATCAATGAAAAGTTGCAGATCCCATTCAGCAAGAAGCATTCATGGCCCCAAAAAGGCGGGAATATGATCCACCTCCAATCACCTGGGATGGACTAATGTCAACACCTGCAGTACATGAGTCTAATGGGGGTTTTATTATGGATGCAAGCCACAATCTTGGAGGACCAAAAATTGACTGGGGTATCAAACTTTAATTACAGTAGTGGACAGCCTGCACCTGACTCTATTACTGACAAAATATATGGGAGTAGTGTTGAAAATATGGTATCGGCAAAATATAGGCGAGGGTCCAGAAAATATCTTATCGGCAATATCGGCAAATATCGGCAAGCATAAAAAATAGTTTTTTCAAATTTTTAAACATAGCCGATATTTTGCCGATATTTTCAAAATATCGCGATATTTTGCCGATATTTGCCAATATTTTGAAAATATCGCGATATTTTCTCGGCGATATATCATTTTGCCGAAAATATCACGATATTTTCGAATATCGCCAATATCATCAACAGTGTATGGGAGCACTCAATCCATTTCAAAAATCCAAATGGCAAATAATTCAGATGTGTATTTATCTAGATTGGGGATTACCAAGTTTGGCAATTTCACTGTAGAAGTTGCTGATCCTATTTTTTAATACATCGGGGTTGCTAGATTACTTGGCAATCTCATGAATGCAGGAAGGTTGTCAATAAGTAGGGAGGGCAGTTTCGAGACTGATTCTGATCAAATTCGTGAGAAGGATGAAATTTGGGCTGTATTAGCTTGGCCCTCAATTATTGTTCATGAGAATAAAGATAAAAACGTTGAAAATCTGGTATCTATCGCAGGCATTGTAGAAGAACAATGGGAAACCTATGATCTATATGGTTATGAGGAGTGTGAATTTGAAGGAGCCATCAAAATGGTTGAACATTTACATGGTCTGACTTCTGTGAAAAATCCAATGTGGAATTCTAATGCAGCAATTGGTATTATTTCTCCTAATCGTTAATTAACTTAACAATTTATCTGCTACAGCAAATATCGAAATAAACACACTTCAACCTTCACAAATAAAGTTTTGCAGAAAAATAATGCGCTGCAAACTGAGAAATGCTAGCGCACACATAAAATATGAGACAATTATTTTTGGACAAATGTCCCTGGAAAAACCCAACTTGGGAAAATTAGTGTAGCATTGAGGGTTTTTATTATTATGCAGCAATGAAAATCTGAGACAATATGGATGCCTTAAACTGGCCATCCACAGCAAGAAAATCTGGGCAAAATTATTGAAGGGAATTACCCTTCCTCCACAAGCAATCCCAGCACAACCTGCCTATAGAGAACTCGGTCTTATGAAGCCTCTGCGTTGCACTACATAGTCTCTATGACATCAAGCCTTTGACTAGTCTCTGATGAAGTCATTCTACCTCTTGCTGTTGAGGAAATCGTCTCTTTGGCCCTCTTGAACTTTTGCCCGGCCATTGGAACTGAGAACGAATTTTCTCCACAACAAATCAAACTACCCTCTCTAAAGCAACTGCGCAGTCCTCTGTGTTGCCTCACTGGGAAAACTCGGCCCTCTTGTTGCTGCCTCTCTGGATCTGGAAAAACTTCCTTCGGATCAATGTCCTTGCCCCTCACTCACTGCTTCGATCTCTGGCTTTCTGACAGCTGACTACTGCTACTCTGGAAATCGATCTACCAAGGAAATCGAACTGCTCAAATCTATTCTCCATCACCACATCGACCTCTTCTTATAATCCACTGTTGGCGCACCAACAACCAAGATTAAAACTTAATCAATGGCTAGGATCATCTTTGGATCGATCTGTGTGAGTTTCTAGATGATTCTCACCTTATCTCAATTAATACTGATTAATCAACCATATTCCCTAAGTTTAGACTTAGGAAATATTTAAAAAATCAACTAATAACCTAATTGAGACACTTCTAGGTGGAATTTCCAAAAACGCTTTTTGAGTTTTGGTGAACTTATGTATTCTAACTTCTCCACCAAATTTCATGGCTATAACACATCCGATGCTACAAAAACTAACACTCCCTCTTAGCAAGGAATGTGTTCTAGTGCTGCGCACACTGCCACAACACTTTGTCTCTGTATTGTTAGAAAATCAAAAAGGCAGAAAGATCTTCTTATATTTGATACTTACTTGTGATGTTCTTGATTTCTTATTATGTTTCTTTATATCTTCTTTCTTTTAGTTCATCAAGCAATTACCAAAGCAATAGCACATAAATCAATGGACATCAAATATAATCACACAGCCAGGGAAAAACCCCTCTCTAGGGGAAATCCTAGTCTGTAATTCTTCCTTCAATAGTTTTCCTGAGATATTCCAAGACTCTAGACCTTGACACAAACTTTCCTCCACACCAAGTCAGCCTTCTTACTCTTTCTACTTGACCTGGCAGCAGCAGCAATAGTAGCGACACTTTCTTTGACCCAACAATTTCAACCTAGCTTTGGAGACTTTGATCTTCACTGAAAGACTTTGATCTTCGCTCAGAAACTTCGATCTTGGCCCAATACAGCTTCTTGAGGTAGCAGCTTCCAGCACCAACAACTTCGACCTATAGCAGCAGTAACATGCAGCGACAAGTTATGGCATCAACTAGAGAAGTTCGATCTTCCAAACCAAGGCACGAGAGAGAGAGATAGATGCACCAAAATTTTGATTTCCCTTCCTTCTCTTAAACCAAACTCGCACTCCTTTTCCCTTCTTTCCTCCACTTCGCACTTTTTCCCTGCTTCAAGAGATATCGAACTAGCTTGTTGTGAGTGTGCAAATGAAATTTGAGTTGCTTCATTTACAGTCCTTTGGTGAGGTCAAATAGCCTTCTTTGAGGCCGACTTGATCATCTTAAGGCCGACTTGGTGTGGAGGCAACATAATTCATATTTGGCTTAATACTTAACCTTTTTACATGATTCAAAAGCCCAAGAAGAGTCTCTTTAAAAGTACAATGACTCTATTGACTCAGAATAAATCCTAGAATTCCTCAATGGGGACTTTGACCTAAAACATGATGACCCAAGCATGAAATCCATGCTTTAATAAGACATAATAATAATAATAATAATAATTCTTTTCTTTATTCATTTGACAAGTACATTACATGATGACTTAAACATATTTAATGAATACCAAACCTAGTTACGTTTTCCAACATGTATCACCTTTGTCACGTTGTTGATGTCTGACAAGAAACTCTGCTAGAAATGACTGCGCTACTTCCTCAGTCACAGTGCTGCTCCCTCAGTGTCACAGTGTTGTTTCCTCAGTAACTATGTTGTTTCCTCAGTCACAGTGTTGCTCCCTCAGTGTCACAGTGTTGTTTCCTCAGTAACTGCGTTGTTTCCTCAGTCACTGCGGTGTTCCCTTAGTCACTATGCTATTCCCTCAATCATCGTCCAACCATTGCGCAACTATGATATATGTTGCATCTGTGGTGTTGCTGACAATGCCATACTGTTGCCAACACTTCATTTGCACTATAACTCCCTCTCATCTGTTGTTGCTGCAACCGCAACATTTGCAACTGAAAAGCATCCAAAATATTGAATCCACTACGTTCAGTATGATGCATCTGTCTGCCAAGTCATCTTTGCACTGTCACTGAAGAATTTGCGTTGTCGCTGACTCTGCATTGTACCATCTGCACTGTGCTCCCAACATCTAGCTGCTACTAGTCTCTACAACTGTCACTTGGTCTCTGACTGCATCAACTACCACTGGTCCATCTTGCTACTGAATATTGTGAGCCCTATAGCTAGGTAATAATCCATGAGGTGGACTCCTCAAGGACCCTGACCAATCTTTGTAGCTCTCTGGGACTACAGTACCAAATCTCCCCACCTCACTCTTGGAGGTATATCTACGAACATCGCGAAGTCTTCCTCTAACTTGGAGGATAGCCTGTCAATCTTTGTTGAAGCTACCTACTGGTCCTGCTTCTCCTCCTTATCCTTCTTCCTGAAAGGACACTGGGTGCTGTAGTGACCAAGCTCACCACATCTAAAGCATTTGACCTTTGACAAGTCCTTTTTCTCTGCTCCCCCTACCCCTGCCTGGGACCCTTCGATGCGAGGGCCACATTCTCCTCCTCCTTCACCACCTTCGATCTGCTGCTACTGCTACCACTAATGGAGCTCTTTAATAGAGCTTGTCTCAACTCCTCCTGTTGCAAATCGGCCCACATCCTATCCCACTCTAATAGATTATCTCTGCCCAATATGCTTTGGACAAAGACCTTCCAATCCTCTGAGACACTATTGAGCGCCAATCGCACTAGTCTCGGACCTTCTAAATCCTGGTAAGGAAGGGATCTATACCATCACCCTTCTGCATCCAGATGCATCTTAGCTTCTCCTCAAGAAACATCTTCCACTGCTCGGAAGTTCCCTGGTATAACGTGGAAAGAGCATCCCACATCTGTTTGGCAGTATCTTTGCTAGTTATATGTGAGACTATATGATCCCTGACTCTGTCTAGAATCAACCACTTCGCCTGTACCATCTCCTTTTTGTATTCTTTTTGTTGATCTGCATCTTAGGGAACTACCACTACATAATCAATGTAGGTTTTCAGACCATATTCATCTAGAAGGAAGGACATCCTAGTCTTCCAGATGACATAGTTGGAAGCTCCATCCAACCTATCCTGATCTCTAAGCCCTGTAGTGGTCATCTCTGAAAATGTCGAAAACTCCCTCTTTCCTTATGCTCAGCTGCTACTCGCACTCCTTTCTGGAGCGCGTGATCCTGCAAGCTACTACTGCCAATCTGAAACTAGAAATTTGAACTTCCGAGAGTTGAAGTTCCCTAAGGAAAATTTTCCCTCTGTTGTGTGTGCTCTTCTCTTCAACCCGACGTTGGTTCTACACTAGTGAATTGTTGCAATACCCTCTGCGTCAAGCCAAAAATCTGCCCAACAAAAAATCAGAGCTGCTCCCTCCGCCTCTGGAAACACGCGATCTGGAAAATCGAATTTTTCTACCTCTCTGCTTATAAAAATCGAACTTCCTCAAGTAACTCGACCTCCTAGCAAAGGACTGCACTGCTCCTGGGAATTTCGGCCTGCTGCTCTTTACTAAACAGCGAAATTCTTTCGCCTCTAAGATCCCAGCTGATCAACTGTGTTGTGATACCATGTGAAAATTCCAATGTGGAATCCTATTGCAGCAACTGGTATTATTTCTCCTAATTGTTTATTAATATAACAATTTATCTGATACGACAAATATCGAAATAAACACACTGCAACCTTCACAAATAAAGTTCTGCGAAAAAATAATGTGCTGGAAACTGAGAAACGTTAGCACACACATAAAATATGAGACAATTATTTTAGGAAAAATGTCCCCGGAAAAACCCAACTTGGGAAAACCAGCGGAACAGTGAGGGTTTTTATTATTATGCAACAGTGAAAATCTGAGTATAATCTGGATGCTTAAAACTGGCCACTCACAGCGAAAAAACCTAGGCAAAATTATTTAAGGGAATTACCTTTCCTCCACAAACAATCCCGGCACAACCTGCCTACAGAGAACTCAGTGGTCGTCAGCCTCTGCGCTGCACTGTGCAGTCTCTATGATGTCAAGCCTCCAACAAGTCTATGATGAAATCGTCTCTCCAGCCATCTGGAACCTCTGCCCAACCACTAGAACTGAGAACAAATTTTCTCCTCAACAAATCGAATTGCCGTCTCTGAAGCAACTCTGCAGTCCTTTGCGCTGCCTCACTGGGAAAACTCAACCCTCTTGCTGCTGCCTCTCCAAATCTAGAAAAACTTCCCTCGGATCGCTATCCCTGCCCCTCACTCACCGCTTCAATCTCTAGCTTTCCAGCAGCTAACTGTTGCTACTCTGGAAATCAAACAGTTCAAGTGTGTTCTCCATCACCACATCGATCTCTTTTTATAATCCACTTTAGAGCACCAACGGCCAAGATTAAAACTTAATTAATGGTTAGGATCATCTCTGGATCGATCTGTGTGAGTTTCTAGATGATTCTCACCTTATCTCAATTAATATTGATTAATTAACCATATTTCCCTAAGTTTAGACTTAGACAATTTTAAAGGAAATTTTAAAAATCAGTTAATAATCTAATTGAGACACTTCTAGGTGGAATTTCCAGAAACAATTTATGGGTTTTGGAGATCTTATGTATTCTAGCCTCTCCACCAAATTTCGTGGCTAGAACACATTCGATGCTACAAAAACTAACAACTTCTAACATCAAGGAGAACAAATTTTGCAGCACCTGAACTTACAATTGTTTGAGGACAAGCAATTTCGAAAAGGGGAGATTGTAATGCTCCCTATTGATTAATTGCCCAAGGTAGGACAAAGCAGCCTATCCAACCCCGTAGGCTATAGTCATTGATAAAAGGGGAAACCCATTATCCAATGTTTTGGGGCAATATTGGGTAAATTTGGGGTATCTGGGGCAACAACCCAAAAATGTGCGAAATTTCCTAAGCCGAAATCCCTACTACAACAAATTCATGTTATTTCTCCTACTAGATTAAATCATACAAGTTATTTACTATCTTCTACAGTAATTTTCAAAGTAAATACAGGGAACCTTTACTTAATTAATATATTTGTGGAAACAATATACTGAGCAAGAAAGAACAATGCAACACATAGGACACAGTTATTTTTGGACAAATAGTCCTTGGAAAAACCCAATGCGGGAAAACAAGTGCAGCAACTCTGAGGGTTTGGAGAAATTCTGAGTACAATTCTAGGATGCTCAACTAGCAACCCTTTACAGAGAAAATACTAGACAAAGGACTGGTAAAATGATCTCATCCTATCACTGGAGAATCATTGACTGATCCTTTAGTTCTGGAGGATCTGCGTGGCTTCTGTGCAGAACTACGTCACCCTGGGCAGCTTCTGCGTCACCCCTCCTGGGTATTACGCTGCCTCTCTGCTCTGGATCCTCTACTGGCTGAGAGATCGACTTTCCTACCTCCCAGACTCACACCCTGGCTTCCGGCAACCGAACTTCGAATTCCCTCAGTAAAAACTCGACTTCCCCTCACTACTACATTGTCTCTGCGTCAACACTGTGTAGGTCAGCATCAACATTCCTCTAGACGTCTTTTTGTCCTCTCTCTGCCTTGTACTCTCCGAAAATTCCTTCTCCCAGATTCTCACTGGCCCTTTGCTGCAAGATCTCCTCAATCAATTTTCCTCCTAAGAACTTCTCACCTCATAAAATTGATTTTCTCCATCTCTCTGTGTATTTTCCAAATGACCCTCAAGCCCCTTCTTATATCTTCCTGTTGGACAACCAACGGCTTAGATTACATCTTGATTCTTAATCAAAGGCTCGGATCATTTTGGCTTGATCTGTGGCTTTTCCTAGAAGATTTACCCCTGATTAGATTAATACTCATTAATATTTTAATTTTCCCAAGTTTAGACTTAGGAACCCCATTAATAATATTAATTATTTTAATAAAATCATTTCTGGGTGGCATTTTCCAAAATGCTTTTTGGGTTCTTTGAAATACCTATGCCTAAGTCTCCTTGCAAAATTTGAGGCTTAGAGCACATCCGATGCTACCCCAAATCAACAAAATGGGGGATAAACTTGTAATCCCTTACATCAAAATATGGACTTCCTAAGAAAGCAGATCCTTCAAGCAAACAGAAATATGCAGGCTATTAAGGAAGAGTTTGGTACCTTCAACCTTGGCTTAAGACAATGGCAGAATCAATGGAAATCTGCAGATCCTGTTCAGCAAGAAGCATTCAAGGACCCAAAAAGGCAGGAATATAAGCCACCTCTGATCACCTGGGATGCACTAATGTGAACACCTGCAGTACATAAGTATAATGGGGTTTTATTATGGATGCAAGCCACAATCTTGGAGGACCAGAAATTGACTAGGGTATCAAGTTTAATTACAGTAGTGGACAGCCTGCACCTGAATCTATTACTTACAAAATATATGAGAGCACTCGGTCCATTTCAAAAATCCAAATGGCAAACAATTCAGAGGTGTATTTATCTAGATTGGGGATTACCAAGTTTGGAAATTTCTCTGTAGAAGTTGCTGATCCTATTTTTTAATACATTGGGGCTGCTAGATTCCTTGGCAATCTCATGAATGCAGGGAGGTTATCAATATGTAGGGAGGGCAGTTTTGAGACCGATTCTAATCAAATTCATGAGAAGGATGAAATTTGGGCTGTATTAGCTTGGCCCTCAATTATTGCTCATGAGAATAAAGATAAAAATGTTGGGTTAAAAACTGGTATCTATCGCAGACGTTGTAGAAGAACATTGGGCAACCTATGATCGATCTGGTTGAGTGTGAATTTGGAGGATCCATCAAAATGGTTGAACATCTACACAGTCTGACTTCTAACATCAAGGGAACAGAACAAATTTCGCAGCACCCGAACTTGCAATTGTTCGAGAACAAGCAATGTCGAAAAGGGGGGGCTGTAATGTTCCCTGTTGATTAATTGCCCAAGGGAAGACGAAGTAGCCTATCCAACCCCGTAGGATTTAGTCATTGATAAAATGGAAAACCCATTATCCAATGTTTTCGAACAACATTGGGTAAATTTGGGGTATCTAGGACAACAAGCCAGAAATGGGGGTTAAACTTGTAAACCCTGACGTCAAAATATGGAAATGAGACCCCCATGAGGAATCTACAAATAAGAGAGATGGAATCATTTTTATCATCATTGTGGATTGGGTTATTTCTATTTTTGTGAGCCTGATGCTTTGAAGGTTTTAAGGCCCCCTTTTCCCTTGGTTAGTTTCAGTGAAGATGAAACCACCCTAGCTAACCCTCTATCTTTCTCTATTCTTCTATCTTTCAATTGGTTTTGGCAAGCAAGGAAATCTTTGCAGGTTGATTATCTTGACATTTGCACACATCCTGAGGCTTCTGTGTGGGGGCAGCGAAGCATTTTGAGGGTTTGTCCACAAGCAATGGAGCAGAACGCAAGAAAGGCGTAGAGCCGCAAGGCTGAAATCAGGCCACAGTCTAGATTTCTAAATTGTATGGCCGTCAAGCAATACAAGAGGGTTCTGTGACCCCTTTGGGTTGTGGATTCAATCATACATGGCCGGTCTACAAGTCAAGTCAGTGGCAGTAAACAGCTAGTGACAAGTCACAGCTAGAGGACTGATGTTTGAAGTTGGTTATAAAGTCAGGTCGGGTTAGTAGTCTAGTACAATAACTAGTAACCTAGCAGTCATTTGTACTTCAATTGTTGTGAGAATACTGAAGGATAGTTGGTCAAATTCCATATGTGTGGAGAGCTGGTTTATGTTTATGAACTGTGGATGATTTGAAATAAATTCCTGGGAGTCAATTGTTTTCAATTGTTCAGTGTTATGGCTACAGTAGGGAGTAAATCCATAAGGGTTACAAATTGATACATATTGTTAATGTCAATTATCTATTCATTGTTGCATCTCAAATGTCATCAGCAAAGATTGTAGAAGATACTATTATTTTTGGTGCAATATTATCTTGTGGTTTTATAACCTTGAGGGCAAAAATCCCCTAGGGACACTACAACATCTGTCACCATGACTGCAATCCTTTGAAATTCTAAAATATAAGCATCTGTTGTACCTGTTTTTTTGAGTTGTGCCAGATCTCTAAAATGTATCTCTAGGTCCTTATCAATTCAGTTAAACAGCCTCTGTGTGGAATCCAGGTATGAAGTAATGCTCAAATGCCCCAAAGTGACTAGCCCATGGTACCACCACTCATGAGCTTCTCCCTCCAAATGCAGTGTAGCAAATTTGATGGCCTCTGTCTCCAACATAGGGTTGAGTTGGAAATATGTGTCCAACTTTTGAACCCATACTCTGGCAGTGCATTTGGATGAACCATCAAAAGAAGGAATGGACAATTTCCCCAACTTCTGTGGAAGTTCAAAATTCTGAACGCCCCTGTTGCACGCTCTGGGATTGTTCCTGTATTTAAGGGTACAAAAATCCTGTAAGGACATGGCTACATTCAATTCTTTGCCAAGAGCCAGATGCTCCCTCAAATAATCAGAAAACCCTTCACCTTGTCCTTGTTGTCCCTAATTTCCTGTTGGTTGTTCTTCAAAGCGCTGACATAAGAGATGTCTAGGAGTCGCTCTACTCGTTGTCTGAGGTTTATTTTGAATTGGGATATGGGTGTTGCTCCCTTCAGCATGGTTCCCACTGTTACCATTTGACCCTCTTGAACCATTGTTGCTAGCATTGTTTTGGTTCCCTTGATTATTAGTTATAAGCAGGGTGATAAGCTGAACCAATTGTTGTTGCACCCGTTGCAAGGTTCTTTCGAATATTCATAGTGCTTCCCCCAAGCTATTCGTTCCTATCCCCCATGTCTTCCTCTTCTTCTGATTCTGAGTGAAGATTGTTATCACCCTTTCTCTGTTTTCTGTAGGTGATGTATTCCATATCAAGATAAAATGAACTCACAGGCTGGAAAGAAAACCCTTGCTTTGACACCACTGTAAAATTCCCTCTTTCTAGACAAGCAACTCAACCAATATACCCAAAACAAAATATCACAGCAAATAAATTCAACCAATATAACAAATTTGTTTATTAATACCACTGTAAAATCCCTTCTTGCTAAACAAATAACTCAACCATCATATCACAAGCAAAAATACCACAGCAAACAACTGAGCCAATATATTCTGATCTGTTTTATTAATCTGACCTAGAATTACATGTTGGAGCAGCTTTTTGAGTTACAAAAATAGATTTCTAGAAGCCCATAAACAGCCATAGCTAATGGCACGATTTGTTGGGAAAATAGAAGATGATGAAAGCACTGAAATGTCCCCTTACACTACAGTAAATAACTACGCAGGAGCAGTTTTGATGGCTGGTTTAACCCTCCCTTTTGATGCCACGGCCCAGCAAATGATGGCTTGAACTCTTGAGAAAAAAATGGCGCTAGATAGGGCAGCAAAAATTTGCGCTGAAACTACCCACAAAAAATACCCTCAACTTGCTTATAATCACTAGTACGGCCTCCTCAAGTGATCTCACAATGGGCAAATGAGTGAATCAGCCCCCTTTTTCCACACAAACTGCAGATGGACAATACTACCTCCAAAATCCCAAAATCTTTGGTTGTACCCATGACCTGGCAATGAGATGAATCTTCAGCTATAAATACTTGTGAAAGATCATAGTGATTTTTCCTTCCAATCAGCTAGGTGGATTTGTTTCACCACCGAAACCAGTTCGCTCAAGGGTTTCACCCTTAGCACTCCAAAGCCACAAGAACTCTCCAAATCAATATAAGGAAATGATTATGCATACCAAAAGAGTGAGCTCCAACCTCTCTTTTATCATCAAATACCATGTGTCATCAGAATACCATAGGTCTCTCTAAGTGATTATTCGGAGAGCGGCACTACAGTGGGATATTTCTTCACATGACTAGAAGGATTGGTACTCCAGCAATGACTTGATTGCACCTAATCATCTATCAAGTATGGAGTTGAGAGGGCTCATCCCAGAGATGAATATTTTCAAGTGAATATAAGGATGCTTGGACCTTTTTGGAGGGTTTGGGGACGGAATTTTGGTCACCCTATGCTGCAATATGATTTCCGACTACTATATTTGATATAGTATCATCAACATCTGCTATCCCCAGTCCATAATGCAAAATAGGTGTTGTTTGACTTGGAGGATAGATACTTCATAGTGTGCGGTCATTTTTCTTTCGTATAATCTGCAAGCTTTTGGTTGATTAGTGTTATATCAGCAGTTCCCATCTATGCACAGTTTGGCCAAGAGTGGGATTTCGAATGGCCTTCGCATTATTTGTCACCTCTCAGAGTCAATGAAGCAAATATTCTGGGAGTGTCAATTTGCTTACAGTTATTGGAGATATCTATAGCATCACTGTTTAGTTTCACATCAAGGTAAGCTTCACTAATGTGTTGTTTGGAGATTGTTGTTACCTAGTTTATTCCACCACCAGAAGGATCTGGCAGTTGCCAGTGCTTGATGGTTTCAGCCTTATTCATTCTTTGGAAGATCAGGTGTGAGTCTGTTTGAGTGTGAGATTACCTTACTGCCTGCTTTTGGTACTATATGCTGTGATGAGGTACACACCATCTGCTCCTACCTAACGGGACAATATTGATCAAGGATGCCCACTATTTAGAGCCCACAGCTTACTCTGATTTTATTTGTGTTCTAGTCACATTGTGGTTATATATGCCTTTATTTTCAGTTTGTAAATATTTTTCTGTAAATCTAAGACATATTTTTCAAATTTAATATGTGTGTGTGTGTAAAAAGAAGAACAAGAAGATATGGTGACAATTGATCATCCTATCCCAACTCTTTCAATTCTTTGATATTTACATCAATGACCATCCATATTGTCCAAAGAAAATTTTATTTGGTTTTCTTCCAATTGAACTTATACATGGGCTATTGATTTCACTATATAGTTACAGGATAAGAGCCAACATGAACTAATTAAAAACTCATGATGAAATCATGAAAGCAACTTATCCTTGCGAATAAGCATCAAACACATTTATCATATAAAATTTTGCTTTTGGAGAATGGAAATCAAGGAAACAAGTATGTACATATGGAAAAGTCATACCCCCTATGTTGTTGAGTCGTTTCATCTATGGTACTCATTGCCTCCCAAAGAAGTGGAAGTGGAACCCAATGGGGAGGATACTTAAATCGTGCAACATCCAAAATAAGTGCCATGTCTTTTCCAGCATGGTATCCACCAATTGGAGAAAAATGGCCAGTCCCTGTCTGCAAACCCAAAATAAATAAAGGAAATTTCACAAAAGATACTTAACATGTACTATCCAAATCATAACGACAATTCACTTGTGAATGAATACCAAAAAAGACAAAAAATAAAAAATACAATATCATGTCTGCCAAACATCTTTCTTTTATTTTTCCAAAACGGAAAGAAACTCCAACATTCTATTATTAAAAGAAAGTATGGAATGCATACACCTGTTTTGATGTTTTCAACCTACATTCATTGCTCAATTTTGTATACTTTTTAAAATGCATAACCCTTCTCTATATTATTTGTACAATTTAGATGTTTAATTAACTACTGTAAAATTCCAAATTGAAATCTACAACTAATAATAGACACATGAACTAGGCTATAGCAAATAAAATCACAAATATGCCGGCACCATCAAAAACACCAAGAAACTGGCAAATAAGTTGAGCCATTTTATTAATTCATATGCATAAATCAAGTACGATAGGATGACGATCATAGAACCTAGGCTTGCTACTGCAAGCTCACCAAACCCAAGTGGAATGATGTAGTCTCAAATGCTGGAAATGGCCCCAACTGATAGCTCACACGACCCAGTAAACTACTACTGTTCCTAAAGTGGCACTGGTGATTCAGGCATCCAATCTGCTCAGAAAATTCCAGGAAATTAACTGGAGCCTCCTCACAAGGAATCCAAAATAACCCTAAAGAATCTCTTGGGCCCAAGTGGTGGAAATGTTCCCAGTGTGAATTGTGCCCTCCTCCAACAATTTCTGCTACTGGATGCTGGATGGAACTAGGAATTCTGCCCTCATAAGTGCTCAGAAAATTCTGCAAAATTAATCCTAACCTCCTCTCACCAAACCCACAAAAACCCAGAAAAGGTTTGGGTTGAATCCACCGACCCCCAGTGACCACCAACAAGTGCAAGTTGCCCAATCTGGCCAGAAAATGCCCTACGTCTTGATATAAATGAATTATGCCCCAAATCTACCACGAGAAATTTCTCCCAACTCCGGCTAATTCTCCACTAAGAAATACCTCCTATCTCTAGCCCTTATCTCTCCACAAATTCTTCTCCCTTCTTCCCTAGTGCAGGCTAAGCCAGAAACCCCTGTGCAATGTTCAGAGTGAGAGAAATGGCTCCTCAAAATCCCTGCCTCACAGCCCAACAAATTCACTACAAAATCTTCAGCAATGTGTGGGAAAAACACCTGCAAATCATCCAAAACTCTAACAATCTATAGCCGATATCAACTGGGGTGCTTTGAACAACTTCTGTGCCCAAGGAAAATACACACCAGCTGGAAATGATTTGCAATGTAGCTCCTTTAAAAGTCCTGAGACAGACTTCTCTCTACTCTCCTAAGGTGACACTTGGAGTTCACCGAAGGTAGAGGTGGAATTCCCGTTTGAGTATCCCTCATGCTAAACAGCATTGTTGACTTGGCTAAACAGCTCAAGAAAACTTGTGTTTAGAAGTTAAATTGTCAAAAGATGTAAATGAAGGCCTCTTCTCCTTATTTATAATTGTTGGCCTCCTTTTCTCCCTTGGTGGTTCCCACTCTTTCTCTCTCCTAATTCGCACCCTCTCCTCTTTTCTCTCTCCTCCAAGAGTGTGAGTTCCCTTCTTCACCAAATTTCTCTCTCTTGTGGGCCCCATGTTCCACTACAGCTGCAATTTCCCTTTTTCCTCCTAACTCCCAACGTCGGAATTGCCTCCTCTTCCAAAAAATGTCTCTAATGTGTAAAATCAAAATTGGGAATATTACAACTACTATGTTGTCTCAAATAAATTATCCCATCACGTCATGCGTTCTCAAGTTCAATCTAATGTGATTATTTTTGTCAATGTTGTGTACCACCATTGATTTCATGAAATGTGGTGTCTCTAGTCCATCAAAATACATGGTACAAAACCCAAACCTTTAATAAAGGTATGTCACAAAATACAAACCTAAAATAACGGTGTCTCAAGAATGAAGTAAAACTGACACAATGTGACAAATAATCCTACATCACACATATTACCCTTCCTTTTCAACAACCCTACTTTTGATTCAGCTTTCACATATAATTTCAATGGTAAAATATTCTAAAAGTTGAGTGTGATTTTTCCTCTTAAACAAGATCAGAACTTTGCTGTTTTTCTTCTCCCTTTTTTCTGTCAAATCCATCCTTATTTTCAACCTTCTCTCTTTCAAATCTGGAATATCATTTTTTAGCCTCATACAACAGCGTTCCAGTTTTCATATCACATGGTACTAAGGAACAAAAGAAAAACAATTAAATCTGAGTGATTGGTCCCAATGTACCATAGACAAGATAGAATCATGAGCATAATTCAAACATTACTTTGGGTTATCAAATAACTTTTGTATTATATGCATAATTTGTTGAAGAATGTAATGAGTGTCAGTCTTCATAATTATATTTGAAATGTATTTGTCAAAAGAAAGAAAAAGAAATTTTATTATTAAATAAATTGACTTATTAAAGCATGGGTTTCATGCTTGGGTCAATTGTTTTTAGGTCAAAGCCTCCATTGAAGGCTTCTAAGTTCTAGGGTTTATGTCAAGTATCCTTGTCCATGTCATATTGTAAAGAACCTTTCTTGGGATTTATTTGTCAAAGAAGAAATTTATTTTATTGTAAAATAGGTTAATTAGGCCTCCTCCACCAAGTTGGCCTCAAAATAGACAAGTCGACCTAAATTGGGCAGCAGAATCCCTATATAAAGGCAACAACTCAACCTCATTTGTCAGTCACTCATAACAAGTTCGAACTGCAACTTCTGGGGCCAGAAAAATTGTGAATTTCAAGGAAGAAGAAGAAGAATAGCGAAGGAGGAGGAGGTCTCTCACAAGCATAAGAAGTCAAAATTCTCTTTCTTTTTCCCACATGTGTGAAGTTGTGAAGCTGATGGAAGGGTCGAAATTCTGCAACAGCTGGGAAGGCCGAAATTCTGAAGTTGTTGGTGAAGCTGGGGCCAAAATTTCTAAGTCGATGCTGGGTTGAAGCTATTGGACAAGAAGGGACTATTAAAGTGAGCTAAAACATATTGAAAGATTGTCTTGGTGGAGGAGGAAGGTATGTTGGTATAGGGTCTTGGTCCATCTCATTTGAATTACTGAAGGAAGAGTTCTTGACTGGGTTTTCCCCTATATAGGGGTTTTGCCCTGGTTGTGTGCCTACATCTGGTGTTCTTGATCTTCGTGTTTTGGTTTTGGTAATTGCTTGATGAACTAAGATAAAAGAAGAACATAAGAAAGATTATAATAATAATCACAAGTAATTATCAACAAAAGAAAATCTTTCTGCCTTTTTTATTTTCCAACATGGTATCGGAGCAAAGGTGAAGAAGGAAAAAGGCAAGTCAAAGATCTATTAATGAAAAATATCATATAAAGAGACAAGCCTACTATCTACAAGAACTATGAAAAACTCAATGAAGAGAGAAAAACAAATTAGAAGGAGCCTCCAACTACAGGGCCTGGAAAAAGAAGATAGACCTCATTCTCGAAAAGAACAAAGTTTTGGATCTAGTTCAAGGAAAAATCAAGCCTACTGATGAATCAAGTGATGTAGAGAAATTAAAGTCTAGAGAAATCGAAATCGTGGCTATGAACCTAATAGTGGATGGAGTTGGGGTTAACCTAATTCCATACATATGCAACATAAAATCCGCTCAAGAAATGTATGAGGCTCTCTCTAAATTATTCAAGATCAAGAACATTGGTCAAATAGCAAGCCTCGATAATGAACTAAGAAGTGTTAAGATGACAAATGATGATATTTTTTCATCATATTTTATAAAGATATCCAGAATCAAAGACAAACTTCAAGCAATAGATGAAATTGTACCAGAAAAAGGGCTCGTGATTACTACCCTTCTTGGACTACCAACACCATGGAGTGCCTTTGCATTAGGAATCAACAATTGGAAGGATACTCCAACATTCGAACAAATGTGGAATGTATGTGGTCAAGAAAAAGCCAGAGTATCATTAATAAGCAACGAGGAGGAGGAAGAAGATAACACCTCAAATACCTATCCTGCTCATCACAAGAAGGGAACCTAAAAAAAGGTTCAAAGGACTAAAGAAGAAAATGGACCTATTCAAGATTGAATGTTACAAATGTCACAAGATGGGTCACTACAAAAGCCAATGTCCAGAAAAAACAAGAAATAAGAAGAGAGAGGGAACATGTGAATGTTTCTGATGAAGATCCATCTAAAACGAACAAGACCGAAGAACCATAAGTCAAGGACTTATACTACTAAGTCCTCTCTCTCTCATAATCCACTCAATCCTTTATCGTTTTTTTGAAATGTTTTTATTTATGTTTACATTCCTAGAGATTATAGGTCTAACATATATTGTTAGAACATTTTTCATTTTTATAAAGTTGTAGGTATCCCTCAAGATTGGATTAAGAGGGAGCCCTCACCATTTTACCAAAGATAAGTATCTTACTCCTTGTCTTATCTTTTATGTTTGGTTTCCCTCTCTTATCAAGATGTGTTTGTATTGTATGCTAATAACCTTTTCTTTATATTTTCCTTGGTTAGGAAAGCCTACAAAATACACAAAAGTTATGGAGGAGACTTCAGAAGATAAACTTGAAGCATGGAAGAAGTTATGTTGCAAAGGAAGCCCTTCAAGAATTGATGTCATACAAGGTTTGTTAAGGAACAACTCGAGGTATGTCTTAAACTATAAGCTTTGTTATAAAGTTCTCTTCATGCAAAAGGTACGGTCATTCTTCTTTTTAAATTTGCTTTACATTACTGACATCGTTATGTCTAGGTTTTTGAATCATAGAGATTCTTGTTAGGGTGATTAATCATTAGATTGAATCTACCCTCATTATATTATCATTCTTGTGGAACCTTAAAAGGGTTCACTGTAAGAACACTAACCTAAGGGTATGTCGATGCTAATATTGAAACCCTAGTCTACTTAGGATTGTTGATGAAATCTAGAATTCCTATTCTTTTGATGTTTTGAAATTGTTATAGAAACCCTATCCCTTTAGGGTTTTTTGTTAATATCTAATTCATGTATTGAAACCCTAGATCTTTAGGGTTTGGTAATCTAGGGTTTATGAACTAAACATGTATAATATCTATAGCAAGGTCCTATGAATGAATCCCTAAGAATCTGTTTGTTTGTCTAATCGAAACCCTAGCCTGATCAAAATTGTTATATGTCTAACTATGATGTATAGATATTGGTGTGTACTGCTAGTGCATGAAATCCTAGAAATGTATTTGCAAGTATGCTGACCTAATTATTCATACTCATAGATTGTGAATTCTAGGGTTTACAACAAAGCCCTAGTAATTGATATTCTAGGATATGATAATATTGTTTTCCGATATGATTTATTTTTTATAATAAAATCTAGGGTTTGCAAATAAACCCTAGTAGTGTCTAACATTGTTGAAACCTTAGATGCATGGTACGATTGTTATTAACTGCTAATATCTAAGGCTTTGTGTCTCAAAGTTGGAATCTAGGGTTTGCAGTGAATCATAATAGAGTCTAACATATCTCTAAAAATAATATTGAGGTCCTAGATAGAATGAGATTAATTGAGTTGCATTATATTGTAGTTAAAGGGTCTATTACAATAACCCTAGCAAGAAGTATGTATCTCTCGCTGATCATGAACCTAACTAAGTATTTGATGTCTAAAGTCTAATTGCTTCCATTATATTGACATGATTATGATATAGCTAACTTCATGCTTTTGTATTTGGTTGTACTTGTTTAAGTTGTGTAGGTACATAATCTTCAAGATGTTGGAGATATTCATAAGTAATGTTGATTTGATAATATTGATAAACATGATAAAGAATGAAGATGATCAAGATGACCTTGATGTTATAAA
This sequence comes from Pinus tabuliformis, assembly GCA_031772625.1. Lineage (NCBI taxonomy): Eukaryota > Viridiplantae > Streptophyta > Pinopsida > Pinales > Pinaceae > Pinus > Pinus tabuliformis. Next base: position 1,185,137,894 of record CM062817.1, on the reverse strand, counting down.
AAGGAATGAATCCATGATAGGTTCTATGATGTTGATTATGATATAGTTAACTTCATGCTTTTGTATTTGGTTGTACTTGTTTAAGTTGTGTAGGTACATAATCTTCAAGATGTTGGAGATATTCGTAAGTAAAGTTGACTTGATAATATTGGTAAACATGATGAAGAATGAAGATGATCAAGATGACCTTGATGTTGTAAAAAGGAATGAAGCCATGATAGGTTCTCTGATGTTGATCTCCCCAAATTAAGAGGGAGGGCATATTATGATAGTCATGATGGATACCTTGAAGAAGAAATTGGAGAATGAATGAAAGTACTACAATGTATTGAGGATGTCTTGGTGTTGTTGAAGAAATGAAAGAAGAAAAGCTTTCGACTAGTTACATATGAATAACTTGATGTAAGTAGCAACAAGTTGATTAAGGACATCGAAAGTTTGTGTTTACTTGTTTGTATATTCGAAAACTTATTGTTGATTAGGGTTTGTGTTTGTAAAGGTAAACCTCTCCATGAAGAAGAATGAACAATTGGGAAGCATGCTTGGACAAATGGATATATCTAGTTTATTAGGGAGAGATGAAGCATCTAATGGCAGATGCTTGGGAGGACATCTGGCCGGCCTATGTGTGTTTGATGTCTAGATCCCGAAGAGGGAGGGTGGCATTAGTCTTAGAGCTCTAACCTTGGATATGCACCTAGATCCTTAGGTTGATGGTTAGTTAGTAAGCCTAATGGTACCTAGACTAGTTGAAAGGTTTAGTCCATCTTAGTCCCACCTGGATAGATTACCCTGTGTTAAGTTATGGTATGTTCTATGCTTATAACAGTTTACTTTTTTTTCTTATTATATTCCACCGATTAGCAATCACATGTACATAAAGTAAAGTGCAGATAGAACATTAAACGATCGACAAAAAACAAGCCAAGACAAGAGACACAAGATGTGGCGGCTAGCCAGGGACAAACCCCACAACATGTGGGAAAACCCTTTGATCAAATCTTCTTTTATCTTCAATAATTCAGCAGAGAGAAATAGTACAATAAATCTGATTCATATCAGCAGTAGAAAACCCTAGATCAGTAGCATCAGCGTTAGCAGCTTCATTATCAAACTAGGGCAAACCATATCTCACAAATCGACAGTCGGATTGACTTCATTCCACCACCAAAAGTTTCGGCTTCCAGAGGAGGTTCAGATGAACCTACAGCGCAGTTCAGATGAGGAGATCTTCTAGGCCACGCAATTCAATCTTTACTTCTGCAGTTGCAGCTTCAGTTTCAGCAGTTTCCGGCTTCAAACTAGGGCAGTCGATATCTTGCAAATCGTTCGTCGGATTGACTTCATTCCACCACCAAAAGTTGCGGCTTTCAAAGGCGGTTCAGATGAACCTACAGCGCAGTTCCAAAGAGGAGATCTTCTAGACCACACAAGTCAATCTTTACTTCTGCAGTTGCAGGTTCAAATTCAACAGCTTCCGGCTTCACATGTGAGAGAGAGAGACCCATTTCAGCGCAGTAGAGAAGAGACTCATATCTGCGCAGTAGAGAGAGAGAGATGTGATGAGATGAGTGAGTCCAAATGAGGAAAAGTCCTCTCATATTTATACACAACGTTGGTGAGTGAATAGATGCGACTGTTGGGCTTCTGAGCCTACATGAGTTGTAGGTCGGCTTGATAATAATTCCATAATCAAAATAAATTCATATCTCCATGAATACTTATCAGAATTGGATGATCTTTATATCAATCCTACACCTCTCGACGAGAGGAATCTAATAAAAATATTATTATCCATGAATAAGATGACCCACATGAAGTTTTGCCCTGGTTGCCAATTTTAACACCCTGGCTAGGAATCTAATCTGTAGCACTGAGTGTGTTGAACTCTTCATAGTTCATTTTGGAGATCTTCCATGTACCTCTATAGATATAGGTAATTATGAATACCTCCCTAGTTAAGAGGGAGTGTTGAAGAATGTAACTAGTGTCGGTCTTCATAATTATATTTGAAATGTATTTGTCAAAAGAAAGAAAAAGAAATTTTATTATTAAATAAATTGACTTATTAAAGCATGGGTTTCATAATTGGGTCAATTGTTTTTAGGTAAAAGCCTCCATTGAAGGCTTCTAGGGTTTATGTCAAGTATCCTTGTCCATGTCATATTGTAAAGTACCCTTCTTGGGATTTGTTTGTTGAAGAAGAAAATTTTTTATTGTAAAATTGGTTAATTAGGCCTCCTCCACCAAGTCTGCCTCAAACTGGACCAGTCGGCCTAAACTGGGCAGTAAAATCCCTATATAAGGGCAGCAACTCGACCTCATTTGTCACTCACTCACAACAAGTTTGATCTACAACTTCTTGGGCCAGAAAAAGTGTGAATTTCAAGGAAGAAGAAGAAGAAGAATAGCGAAGGAGAAGGAGGTCTCTCACAAGCATAAGAAGTCAAAACTCTCTCTCTTTTTCCCACGTGTGAAGTTGTGAAGATGCTGGAAGGGCCAAAATTCTGCAATTGTTGGGAAGGCCGAAATTCTGAAGCTACTCGTAAATTGGGGCCGAAATTTCTGAGTCAATGTTGGGTTGAAGCTGTTGGACAATAAGAGACTATTGAAGTGAGCTAAATCATATTGGAAGGTTGTCTTGGTGGAGGAGGAAGGTTTGTTGGTATAGGGTCTTGGTCCATCTCATTTAAATTACTGAAGGAACAGTTCTTGACTGAGTTTTCCCCTATATAGTGGTTTTTCCCTGGCTATGTGCCTACCTCTGGTGTTCTTGATCTTCGTGTTTTGGTTTTGGTAATTGCTTGATGAACTAAGATAAAAGAAGAACATAAGAAAGATTATAATAATAATCACAAGTAATTATCAACAAGAGAAAAAGTGGTTTTTCCCTGGCTATGTGCCTACCTCTGGTGTTCTTGATCTTCGTGTTCTGGTTTTGGTAATTGCTTGCTGAACTAAGATAAAAGAAGAACATAAGAAAGATTATAATAATAATCACAAGTAATTATCAACAAGAGAAAATCTTTATGCCTTTTTGATTTTCCAACATAATTCACCATAGATACACTCAAATGTCAATATGATAGAATGAGAAGAGTTTCATAGGTACCTTTCTTGTCTGCAGTATTGAGATAGATGATCTTACATTTCAAAATTTAGCTTTGAATTCTGCGTTTATAGGAGTGGCCTTCACACTCTCACTAATCACTATTTACGCACTGAGCAGTCCCATTAACCTACTTTGTTCCCATTCATCTACTTTTGGTCATTTGTTGGACATTAATAGACTTACCTTACCTTTCCTCCCCTATTTCTCTTGAAATTTTTATTGATGTGATATTTTTGCTTGAATTGATATCAAATGTTCTTTTGAGATATATTCTACATTCTCAAGACTTATAGTTTGTTAAATGACACTAATATCATCCATCGTCAAGAGAAATGAAGGAATTATTAGAATATTGTCCAATCAAATATATTACTGAATTTGCCAATATTCAACTTACTACATTAGATAAGGCATTTTAAACTATATATTGATTGATTCATGCAAAGTTTTCATATAAAAAGATTCCCACCTACTGGCTAAACCTGTCATAACCAGAACCAAATGGACTTGATCATATACAATTTGTTTGATGACAAGTGTCAATGGTGCCATGAAGGAGAAGAACAAGGCAAACTTTTCATATTTGAGTGCTCAGCTAGGTGTTGTTATTGTGTTTCACCAATGTTATAATGTCCAATATGGCTAGCATGTGCATATCCTGTCTGTTGATGATCCCACCAAGGGAGTTAATGGAAATTTGTTCAATCAAAATTTCATAACCCTATTTCATGAATGTCAATGGCCAAGTAATGTTGGATTACCAAAACTAGTCCCTAGGTGAGTGTGTTGTAAGATCTTTAATCCTAGGTATCACTACCATCCCTTGAGGCATTGTATGATGCTTCTCCAACACTTCAAAGAGAACGTCCAACCCCACTTGATGACTCAACTAGGCACTTTAACCTAGGACATTGACCACTTATTAAGGAGCATTGACCTTGGGATGCCACGACACAATTGATGACACTCTTCTCTCCCTCCATGAACTTGAATGCTACCTTTAGAAGCCAGAATGGTTCCTTGAGGGTTAATGTTTCCTAGAGTTAACAAAACCCCTCTAAGTCGGAATTGCACCTACTTGATCGAAATTTCCTCTTCTCTAAGGAGATTTGATGATGATGATGACATCAGGCCCTTCTAGAAGGGATGGTGCATGGGAGTCTTTAGGATCACAGGGGATGTAGCTATTTCAACAATTTTTGAAGTAGTCTTCTTCTTTGTTGGAGCTATGGCATCGTCAAAAGAACTACCAAGAGATTTAATGGGATTATTATAATGAGTAGCCAAAAGAGAAGTTATTTTGTCGTCATAAATATTCTCTTTAAAGGGGATGAAGCTTCATCTTCAAATATCAAGGATGTCAACTCAGCCTAAGGATAAGGCTCAAAAAGACAAGGCAAAGCAGGCCTTCCTAAGACCTATCTAGGGCACAAGTGAACTAGGGTTTAGTGAATAGGCAAGGAAAAGGGCTTACCAAGGTACACAAGGCCAAGAAAACGTTTGATAAATAATATATATGATCAATAATTGGAACAAGAAGCCTTCAAAAAGTCCAAAGTTGAACCCTATGGCTAGGTTAGGGTTTACCCTAGGGAAAAATTACCTTGGGCTTATGACGTCAGCCATAAAATGGAAGAATTCACCATGGGAAAGAGATAATTTTGAGGCAATAAGGCACAAACCACGTGTAGAGTCCTCTCAAAGGCAAATGCACTCCTAGTTGAATTCATCCCTAAGCATAGCCTAGCAACTTGCTTGAAATGCTGAAAATTGAAGAGATATAAAATTTAGGTTTAGGAAAGTTTTTATGGTGTGATCACATACGCAGAAAGACCAGTGCTTGATCTTAGGTGATGAATTCTAGAGGGAGATCTACTCGGTGAAAAACCAAACCCTAGTATGCAGTAAGGGCAAGAAAAACCCTAGTTTTCATAACCTTGGCTATCAACTTATGAGGGGATAAAAACATTGAAGAGAGCTTTATTACCGCTCAAACTAGCAGGGGTCCTAAAAGGGCATCCTTGAAGGGTTACTACTAGGTCAAGGGCAACAATGGAGCAATAGCCCATTGTCACCTCGGCTAAGGCTCCCTACTCTTTACAAACTTTCACTAAAGGGAGGAGACCTGTTATAATAAGGATCACGAAATAATGGATCAATGATAGGATGAGAGATGATCCTGGAAGCCTGTTAACAAGAGAGGCGCAGATATATGGCTTGCTTGCTTTGAAAGCAACATGAAAGGCTCTCTAGGAAGGGCTTAGGGGAATTTTAAGAGCTAGGGTTTGAGTATATGACTTCTTAAGAAGATTGTTAGCTCCAAAAATCCAACTTGACTTCCAAGTGGTCTTTATGAAATTGGCTTCAATAAGTTGTGGCACCACATGAGACCAAGTAGACCCGACGTTAGGTTAAGAGATGGGGTTGTGAAACCAATGATGTGCTTGACTTAATCAGGGGGAGAATGCGATCAAGGAAGGAATTTTCAATGAAAGGTAATGCAATGATCCCAGTGAGGTTTCTAGCCAAAGGGAACCAAGGGCAAGATTCAATCTCGAAGCTAGGGCTTGGGATATCTCAAAATCCCACAGTCGGAATTTCTTCAAAATTGGAGGGCACCTAGGAGACACACCAGCGCAATAGGATCCAAGAGATCGAATTTTTTTGATGTGTGGTTTGCAAGAAATTTGATTCCCGTCTAGACCCAATGGGGCTAGACCTAGAAAAGAAAGCAAGAGGGGAAAAATTTAGGGTTTTAGGGTGATCACCTATGGCAAACCAATGCCTAATCCTTTGGGCAGATTGGAGTCAAGAATGATTATGAATATGGATTTTAATTTTCTAGGTCAAGGAGGCTTCAAAAACTTTACACTTTGTTTTGAAAAATAGATGGCTTATCAAGATGAATTTAAACCATGAAACATCCCTAGGAACATTCATTCATTATACATGACACAAACATGAAGCAACACTATCTACAAACAAAATTTCCACAACTTCACATAAATGGATGCAGTAAATTAGCCCTAGTATAGCGAAATCCCAGCAACAATGTATGTGACAAAATAGAAAGAAATAATAGCATTAAATTGGACTTACATGTATAAGAGTATATCCAACCATCAAAAATTTTCCAATCAAGAAGCTTCAAGACAAGAGAAATTGATCCAAACATCAAAATTCATTCCATGCTCCAAAATTTCGTCCTCCAAGAAGGATAGCAGAGTTCTCTTAAGAGATACAAGTCCAAACCAAGTGATGATGCTAAAATGAAATCACATCACTTGTATTTATACATGTCCAAATGAATTCGATTGGTCTAATGAGGCCTAATACAACCCCTAGAATAAAATAATGTGCAAAATAACCATATTTTGGTGACAAGCCCACCAAACTAGCTCAAAATCAAAAGAGTAAGCCTCTCAAGAGGTCGAATGATCAATAATACATGTCGTTGGGCCTTAGAGGAGGCCTAATGAAGTCCATAGGTGCCATAATGTGAAATAGGACTCCCAAAAGTAGTGGACCAGGGGTTGGCCCCTTGTTCTCCAAAATAATGAACTTGTGGTGCTCCAAATGGATGTGGGGGCACACAAGTGTCCTCATGGGTCTCCAAACAGATCGAAGATGCTTGTAGACCATCTGCAAGGGCTCGGATGATGGTATAAGTGATGCCACATCATCATAGAGGTCCTGGGTCATCTGCCAAGTGCATGATGTAACTGTGGGGCCAGTTGGGCATGGTGATCTAGGTGCATCTTCCTCGTCCAATAGGTGAACCACGAGCAATCTATGAATGACTCTAGGATCCATGAAAATTGTCTGTTAATGTGGAGGCCCATGGCTCTCTATACCCACCCTACATGTGCCAATGTAGCCCTCTGGAGGGTTAGGACCCTGTATAGGGAGACCAAACCCAAGATGGAGACCATCTACAATCCTACATAAGATCCAATGCGTCCCCTTGCCTTCCAATACACCAAGTCATTAAAGAAATCAAGTTAAAGAGTTTACAAACCATGGACAACAAGTGGGCACTTCATAATGGCATGCCCTTCCATAATGGGATTTGGCATGTGCTAATGTCTCCAAGCTCCAAGGGGGATTAACCAAGTACCCTATTAGGTGATTTTTACTTCTAAAGGGGATAGTATGTTCTTGGTACATCCTTCAAATGGTTGTGGCATGTGAAAAAGTGATGGAACAGAGTAGGGGATGAAGGGGCAATCTTGGGTCACATGCTAGGGTACAAGGGTAGCTGACAAAGGGAAGTTTGCACTTGGGTAAGTAATGTATAGGAGGGAGCAATCATGGTACATGAGTTACCCCAACCTTGATTTTTACACCCTTCTTCATATGTCTTTTGCCTTTTATGAGTTTTCTTTGGATAACAGCTTGAGGCTCAAGGAATGAGAGCATGATGTGTAAAGTATAGCAGTGGATACCCCCTTTAAGGTGGGGCAGTTCATTGCCCACCAGGGGTTGGGACAATCATGGGTTCCTGAATGATAGAGGAAGCTCATCTAGGGCCTGTAGGAACCAGGGTGATCGCCATGGAAATGTGGTAGAGCCAATGTATTGGTTTTTTCCCACGTGCTAAATATGTTTGTCCCGACCATCTTTTGCATTTTGTGGTACATTTTCCTATTGAATGTGGCCAATTATGCTTTTTCTTTTCTTCTTAGCTGCATCAACCTCCAGGGCATCATTTCAAGCCTAACCCTAGGTGTGGACAAGGGGAGGGGAAGGCTAACCCTATGTGGACCCAATGGAGGAATGTGGACTTGGGTGAGAGGAATGATGAATAGGGTTATAATGAGTAGAAGGGGAGTGATATATGTGGATGAGGGAGCAGGACCACACAACCAAAACCAGGGTTTCCCATGTGGTACCATCCCTAAAGCTCAAAGGTCAATAAAAGAGATCCCATAGGAATAAGGTCCAAGGTAGCATCTAAAAGAGGTCTAGTGGACAAGAGCACAGACCTAGCCCACTCATTCCGTCGAATCCCCCCATTAATCCATGCCCAAAAGTTTCCATGATAAGTAAACTACAATACTCAATTACCAAATGACAAGGCATACCTTTAGGTTTGGGAGGCCCACCTTCAAACATACAATCATGACAGATGGGTGAGGGACCACATGGCTAGCTCAGGTGGCCGTGAAGTGGCACAACAAGCTAGTTGGTGGCTGCAAGGGGTTGCTGGTTGTCCGCTGAGGACTGTCTTGGAGAAAAATTTTCTCTTAGGGATATCACCCACAAAATGGTAGGTAACATTTGTCTCCAACTGGGACGTGATGTTTCAAAAAGTGGGTGAAGCTACTCGAACAGGAGGTCATGGGAACATCAGCAATCTCTTGGTTACTGTAGACCTGTTAGCTGCATATATCAAAGACTGAACCCACTGGGCGGCATGTTTCTATGGTGTCTTATGATCACCCATGCTTGGTGTTAGGCCGTAAAATCAACAGAAAAATAAATATGCAAATTTTAATCTGAATGCAACTAATCTACCATGAGAAATATCCTATGATGTTAATCATAGATCCAATGCAACCAACATGTTAGTTGATCAGTACAGAACATGTACTTCTATGACTATTCATGCAACAGATCCAAAAACACAAATATGAGGGATTGCGAGGGCAGGAGGTGGGAAAATAAGAGACCCATATGCCATGGAAAAGAATCCCGAAAGAAGGGAAAGACACCAACCGAGATGATTGAATTTGCTCCTCTAACAAAAATATGGAAACGTCAATGACCAGGTACATAAATCTTTGATGAAGAACTATCTCGGGCCTACCATCCTCGGGGTAAGAAGGACTGGATGATTTAGACACATTTAAGATGATAATATCTTGGTCATTGGGAAAACAAGAGGCAGAATCATCATCAAAACCCCAAAACCCCAAATATATACAAAACACTAAAAATCCCCAAAACCAAAGTTAGAAAAAATAATTTACAAGTTAGATCTACAAAATTATTCACAAGATTTACAAATATACAAGGGTTTTGAAAATTTTAAATTTTTGAGAAAAATATTTTTATGGAGTTTTTTCCTTTGAAGAATGGCTAAAAATACTTTAGAAACCCCAATGTATACTATAACCTTAGCGAAGATTTAATCCACCATATAAATATTTGGAATCCAAGCAACAGTTTCTTTTCCCCAAATTTGTGAACTTGGAGGCCAAGGACTAAAATACCTACAAGCACTATGAATTTATCTCAAAAATAATTTGTTAAATCACATAGGGAATTAAACCACCTAAGATTAGCCCAAAACTATCAATAATATGGTTTTGTCTCCATCTAATGAAAAAACAAATCTTACCAATATTCAGCAAACCATAGATATGCATGTAGTCAGCACATACCACAAACCAATAAGCAAGAACACCTTGAATTGCACCCCAAAGTCTTTATTATGATTGAAAAAATAGATCCCAGCAGGACAATAGTTAAACAGTTGCTTCAACAGAAGTTTTTTAACCAAAGATCAAGATGTTAAAGACTCAAATGACTCTCTAATTTATAGATTTATCCTCCCAGTGGAAAAATAGCAGCTAATTTCTTTGATCCTCGTCAAAATAATCGTGGTCGAACATAAACACTTCAAGATCTTTTAATCTTGGCCCTTGATTTTTTATTTTTGAGGAATTTTCGAATTTATCATTTAATTCTATTTTTATTGGCTCATAATTAATTATTTTGAGCTAATTTCCTCAAAAAATTGACTTTGAATTAACCACCAAGGTCCAAGGGTCCAAATTTTCTTGAAATATACCATATTTCCTTGGTGAAGGACCTTTAAAAATTGATTCCTTTAAAACGCACAAATTTTTCCACTTGGAGAATTGTTTTTCCTAAGACAACTTAATTTTCATTTTATTAATTAATTTTCTAGCTTCGGATTTAATTTTTTTTGCCAGAAAAATTAATTAATTTACACATGAGGGGATTTAATTATTTTTCCACCCTCTAATACATAAGATTTTACATTTACAACCCTCAAAGGGGGAATACACATTTGGCATAGACCCTCAGGCACATAATGTTAAGAAATCTAGGGCATGGATAGTTAAAAGATTTCTCTGCTTGATAATAGCTTGTGATATACTTTTACTTCTTAGCTTATAATATTTTATTCATTATGTTATTATTGTGTTCTTTTCATCAAGACAATTACCAATATGCACAATAAAAGACAAGTGACACAGTATGTAGGCTTGTCAGCCAGGGCCAAAACCTCTCACCTCTTGAGAGGAAAACCCGATCAAAATTCTTCTTCTAGATCTTCAATTGACGAGTACCAAGACCATGACAAAGACCCTTGACTCTAGTATCCTCCCAAGAACCTTGTCACTAACCTTGATGCTCTGCCTCTTCCCTTCCTCGACTTTCTTCTTGATCTCGAACTGCTCTCCTTGGCTCCTTCTAGAGAAACTCGGTCTCTATCCTTCACACTACTTCTTCTTGACTTCCTTTAGAGAAACTCGGTCTCTATGATCTCACTAGCTTCCTCTAGAGAATATCGGTCTCTAGATCTCTATCTCTGTCACCTAGAACAAGTACCCCAGAAGAATCCTTTCTTCGTTATCCCAAAAGAAACTCTGCTTCATTGACCCCAAAAGAAACCTCCTTCGCTGCCCCAAAAGAATACTTCTTCGCTGCCCCAGAAGAAACTCCTTCGTTGCCCCAGAAGAAACTCTCCTTATCACTTCTTCACACTTCTCTTTAAGCCCTTCTTCGCACTTCTTCACCGAATGCATGTCGAGTTGCTTGCCTTCAAGTGAGGCCAAGTGAGGCTACTTATACAAATCAACTCATGACCCTTAGGCCGACATGATGACAAGTTGTGAGGCCGACTTCTTCTATCATATTCTTCCATCGTTGTAGGTCAACTTGAAGAGGATAACTGACAAGGTCTTGGAGGATAATTTACACAGACAAATTTGACCTTTTACAAAGTGTAACATGACTTCATTACATGACAATGACTCTATTTTATGACTAGATGACAAATAATTCCTAAAGACTCTCAATGGGAGTCTTGACTCAAAAATAAAATCTCTTGCTCATGAAACCCATGAAGCAAGCAATACAATAAATTTATCTTTTAAGTTTTTTCTTTACATCACAATACATAGAATCATAATTACATGTCATTATGAAGACCAAACCTAGTTACACTTTGCAACACATAACCTATCTGTGACACCATATGATCTAGTAGACCAAGTGATTTGTAATAAAATAATTAAGCCAACTAGCTTAAATTATTCTCGAATCACTTTTACATTAGACTCGACTAAAATCACTAGGACTCACATAAGATTTCGACAATAAATTTCACCCTAGCTTTGGGGGTTTAAGTTGGAGGGGAAAAACTCTTTGGATTAGCCGTGTTTAGAAACATTGATAATAGCAAGGTTAAAAAGCTTCCTAGGATGAAAATTGTCACCCAAATCATAGGCTTACCTAGCTTGTTACATATACTCAAGGTCTTACTATGATCATTTACATCATATAACTTGCAGAATGGGATGACCATGACATATGGATTGTTGATAGGTGATCCAATCCAGTTGAACAAAATTTGGTACTTTTGCTTCCTTGGAACTCTCACAATTTGAGTGCAACACACCCAATAGTGGAGTGAACAATTCTAATCTAATGTTGAGTTGTGATGTAGGCTCCATTAATGAAGGGATCTTTTGTGATGAGGAGCCATCTTGATTGGTCTCCACTCAACATTAGAGCTCTATATAAGTAGACAACCATGTGAGAGACAAATTACCAACATAGCAAGCTCAATTGATCTTTTCTAGTGGAGGAAAAATTTGATCAAGGAGAGATATGTTGTTGGAAATCATATTTATCATTTCTTCATCATTCTCTCTCTCTTTTGGAGGCCGCACATGTGAGGAGTTGAACAACTTGACCAACAGAGTTGGTTGCAGCATGATCGAGTTTTGACCAACCGCAGGTGTGATCCGTACAGTGTAGTTTGACCAAATTTGACTACTCGTGCAAGTTGACCAAAGGGTTGACCACAACAGCGCATACGGATCGTTGGTCGTAGATCGCAAGTTTGAAACAAAGTTTGACCACAAGACAGTTTGACCAGGTTGTTGACTGATGTTGAATTCTGATTTTTGACTGGTTTGACCAGTAGTTGTTTGACCGAGTTTGACTGGTATATTGACTTGTATATTGGCACAGATTTCTAGACAAATTTCTCATTTGTAAACCTTGTTGAAAGACAATTTCTCCTCCAGTAAAGACTGCTAGGTTTTCTCCCAAGGTTGGGCTTTCCAAGTGAGAAGTTTTGTGTCTACTGTGCATGGATGTCTTTCTATGATCTTCATTATTTCCGCTACATTTACAGTTGAGATTTTGTGTGTGTAATTATTCAATGATATCGTTGGCTTGAAAAGTACTAGTTGAAAATCATTATGACATCATTATTAGTTCAAAAAATTGTATTCTACTGCATTTGCCATAGAATTTCAATAAAACCAATCTGGCCAGATCAGCTAATATGGATCTCACACCATTGGAACTATCGTCCACGTGGGTTTGCACCCAGCCTTCAAGCTTCATGAGCTCTCAAAGCAATTAAGAAAATCAACATCCAACCTGTCCAAGAGCAAGTTGTAATCTTCTTTTTAATGTCATGGGCTATCATAATACCATGGGCAATTACCATGTGAAGCAACAAAACTTATAGCGTGTTGACTAAAATGTAAAATACACAAACGTATTTTGTAAATAATATTTTATTAGTATATATAAATATACAAGGATGATTTTATGTTACAATGAGACCCTGCTTATATACCTAGGCAGGTATCCTTTCATGACTGAGCATGTCTTTTAGACCAGTGTTGCGAAAAACGCAAATTTATCGGAAAATCGTGATTTTTGGAGTTTGGTGATATTATCCCCTGATTTTTACGCTAAATTTTTGTTTCACAAAAAATCACGAAAAAACACGATTTTTTCGTAAAAACTGTGATTTTTGGGAAAAAAATATTTGGAAAAATCAACGATGTTTTTGATGATGAGGAGGAGGTGACACAACCTACCCAGGCTACCCTTGTCACCAGTGGAGGACGTGGTCTACCTCCTGTAGCTCCTAGTTCTTCAGCTTCTAGAGCACAGCAGAGTCCACTGCCAACTCCGCCGGTGTCTACATCTAGAGGGGCAGAGGAAATCAGTAGTATTAGACTTTAGTTATTTGGTTCATTTCATTGTATATGATATTATGACTAATGATATGAGATACATTATTATATTTTTTGTTGATATTTTGAAGCTGAGTTGGGACTCAGGAGTCAGGACTTACTATTCAGGACATGATTCATTGTTATGTGTGATCATATGATGTAGCACTAGAAATGATATTACACATATTATATATTAGTTATTTTATCATATTTATGTCTCAATGTATTTATTTTATGTTGTAAATGCTTTAGATATTAAAAAAATTGAAAAAAAATGAATATTTTTGTATGTTACGATTTTTTCCCGATTTTTGCCGATTTTTTTTATTTTTTCTGATTTTTTTCCCCTCCCGGATAATATCCCGATAACGATTACTGCAACATTGTTTTAGACATGCTTTTTCACTTAACTTAAATACTATTTAATACAATCATTATTTTGATTTTTTATTATTTACATAATTTATATTTATTTTATTTGTTGTGAATTATATTCATAACATTGCCCCTCTCTTCATAAGCTTTGTCCTCAAAGCTTTATCGATAATAATTTCTTTCATGTTGCATACGTCATTTTGGCATGTTGATTCCCTTCTTTGCGAACCCGTTTCTTCTTCTTCTTTTTTTAAATTAGATAATTTAATTATTTAAATAATTTAATTAATTAAATTATGTTAATAATATAACTATACAATGAGAAAAATCTCAACCCACAATATAATGTAACTATGATGTAACATGTATTGAGCCACGCTATAATGACCATGCAAAACTCGACACATGCTATAATGACCACGCAAAACTCGACCTACGCTATAATGACAATGGTGTATCAATCGCACTTATATATATTGACCGTAACTGTGTAATGGAACTATGTAATTATGTAATCGAACCAACACCGCGCCTTTTGACCAGGGTTACAATGTTTGACTGATCGATTTACCGTCGACAGTAAATCGCTATCCTGCTCTTTATGATATCCAAAACGGTCATATTTGTCACATCCATCATCTCGCCTGTCATATCCCCTATCTCTGTACCTATCAAGTCCAGAAGGGCTTCAGCTACTTGTTGATTTCTGGTAGCATTAGATGTGCTCTAAGTCTCAAATTTTGTAGGGAGGCTTGGGCACATGTATTCCAAAGTACCCAGAAACCATTTTGGGAAATTCCACACGGAAACAGTTTTATTAAAATAATTAATTATTTTTAATGGGTTCCTCAGTCTAAACTTAGGAAATTAAAATAATTAATGAATATTAATGTAACTATGGGTGTAACTTCTACAAGAAGACGAGGATCAAGCAGAAATGATCTTAGCCATTGATTAGCTTTTAATCTGGGTCGTTGAATGTCAACGAGAAAATTATTTAAGGAAGCTTGAGGGTCATTTGGAAGACATAGAGAGTTCATCAGTCAGATCGAATTGTTGAAGCTAGAGACAGCGCAGTGATTTCGTAGTGATCACGCAAAGAGGGGCAGAGAGAGTTTTGGTTGGAGGATGTTCTCTGGAGCCAAGAATACTCCACAGAGAGGCGGAGAGACACACAGAGGAGGCAGCGCAATGCCCAAAGAGGGTGACACAGAGCCAAGAATGGCTCACGCAGGGCCCACGCAGAGCAGCACAAAAGCCTTCCACACAAAGGTCCGAAATTCGCTGAGGAGGTTTGACGTTCTGAGCCGGGAGTGTTGGAGTTAGCTCCTAAGAGAAAATCGATCTAGCAAAGAGGTGACATAGGGCCTTAGAGGCTGTGACGCAGGCCCACGCAGTGACTACATAGGGGCAGCGCAGAAGTAGCCTCGGACTCGTTGGTTTCGCTGTCAGATCAATCAAGACTTGCAGTGTAGAGTGAGGTAATCTCACTAATTTCTTCTACCGAGTGATATTCTCTATATTGGATTGCCAGCAAGGCATCGAGAGGTTGTATTCATAAATAACTTCTGCTTAATAATAAAAACCCTTAGATTCTCTACACCGGTTTTCCCGCATTGGGTTTTCTGGGGACGTTTGTCCAAAAATCACTGTGTCATTTGTGTTGTATCTTTCTCTTGTTCAGTTTCTTGTTTCGGCATATTATTTAAATGGTGTAGGTTGCAATGTATGTATTTCAATGTTTGTCGTAGGAAACTACAAATAACTTGTTCATGTAAATCTAACAAGTAGGAGAAATATCATCAGTTGCTGCAGTAGGGATTCTGGTTTAGGAATTTTCACATGGTCTCGGAGTTGCAGGCGAGACAAGAAGAGCAGTGCTAGAGAACCCAGCGCTGAGCAGAGAAGGAGGTCAAATAGCTGCAGGAGACAGCAGTTCAAATCCCCAGAAGGATTGCGCAAGCCAAGCCAGGAGCGCTGAATTTTCGAGGAAAGTCTCTCTCTAAGTGAATCGACAAAGAGGAAAGGCTTCCAGGTCAAAATTTTGTCATGCTAGAGGGAGCAGCGCTAAGCCTTAGCGTGAGGAAAGCGTTGGTGGGACATTTTTTTTTGCAGGCAGTTTGTTGGGCAGAAAATAATCAAAAGAGACAGGAGAAGCATCGTGAGGGAATTTTTCCTCGGTAGACTTCCTGCCAAGAAGTCCATTTTCTTATTGCCCGAGCAGCAGCAATAAGAAACAGAGAGGAGCATTTCTACATTTTCGTGGCAGAGATGGCAGCGAGTGGACTATGAGATCAGGATAGATTGGATGGGGGATCCAACTATGAGATCTGGAAGACAAGGATGTTGTGTCTTCTAGATGAGCATTTTCTCAAAGTCTATGTCGACAGCGTGGTGGTTGAACCCATGGATCCAGATCAGCTGAAGAAGTACAACGGAGAAATAGCGAAGGCCAAGAGGATGATCCTTTATGGAGTAAAGGATCACGTGGTATGTCACATTCCTAGCAGAGGGACTGCCAAGGAGATGTGGGATGCCTTGGCAACACTGTATCAAGGATCTTTCGAGCCGCGGAAGATGTACTTACAGCAGAAATTGAGATCTGCACAGATGCAGAAGGGGGAGCGCATTGATCCGTTTCTCACAAAGCTTCAGGAGACCCAGGACGAGTTAACAGTTGTGGGGTCTACACCTCAAGGTTCCGAGATGGTAAGACTGGCCAAAGATTCAGTCACAAAAGAGTGGCAAGTCTTTGTCCAGAGTATCTTGGGCGGGGTGAGTTTGCCGAATTGGGATGAGATGTGAGCAGCTCTTAAGCAAGAGGAGTTGAGGAGAGATCTAGTCAAGTGTAATCTTGACGGAAGCAGCAACAGTGAGTCGAGGCCCAAGGAGAAGGAAGAGAATGCAACCCTTACATCCAAGGGGCAACAGGAGCAGCAGATGCAGAAGAAAGACGTCTCGAAGATCAAATGCTTCAGGTGTGGTGAAATGGGTCACAACGCAACACAGTGTCCTC
This sequence comes from Pinus tabuliformis, assembly GCA_031772625.1. Taxonomy (NCBI): domain Eukaryota; kingdom Viridiplantae; phylum Streptophyta; class Pinopsida; order Pinales; family Pinaceae; genus Pinus; species Pinus tabuliformis. Next base: position 1,185,121,150 of record CM062817.1, on the reverse strand, counting down.
CCAAGAAGAAGGGAAAATATGACAGGCAAGATCTGAACGCTGTACTCGCGAAGATCGAGGAGGAGTTTGCCATCACAGCCGAGATACCTCAAGGAGGGAGTTGGGTTGATTTACAGTTGTAGTTCGAAAGAGCTACAAATGAGCAAGATCCTTAAGGAGCCCACATCTCGGATCAACTCCTTGCTACGGGAGCCCAGATTAGTAGTAGCAGGATGGACTAAGCGTCAAATGGTGCAGAGGAGTGTTGGAGCGATAGATGCAGTGGCTAGAACGCTAAGTCTGAGCAGCGTAGTGCAGAGTTGCAGCACTGCAAGGAGGCACGGTGCAGTAGCAACAGCAGCGCAGTGGCTTCAGAGGGATAGCGTGGGACTAGAAGCAATCAGATCTTCAGCATCAAGATGCATCTATGCTGAACACTTGTTTAGATTTTGGGATGTTTCTCAGTTACAGTGCAGATGAAGTGTTAGCAATGGCAATGCTAGAAGCAGCACAGATGTAGCACTTGAGAGGGGGTTGTAGTACGGATGCAGTGTTGACAGTGGCAAGTGTTAGCAGTAATACAGTTGCAGCAGTAGCACAGTAGTTGGTGGACAACATGCCAGACATCAGCAGCACAGAGGACAATGTTATGAAGCCAGGGTGATGCTTTGGTGGGAGGCATTGCTAGAGCACATTCCTCGCTAAGAGGGAGTATTGATTTCTGGTAGCATCGGATGTGCTCTAAGTCTCAAATTTTGCAAGGAGACTTGGGCACATGTATTCGTAGGAACCCAGAAATCGTTTTGGGAAATTCCACTCGGAGACAGTTTTATTAAAATAATTAATTATTTTTAATGGGTCCCTAAGTCTAAACTTATGAAATTAAAATAATTAATGGGTATTAATCTAACTGTGGGTGTAACTTCTAGAAGAAAACTAGGATCGAGCAAAAATGATCTTATCCATTGATTTGCTTCTAATCTGGGTCGTTGAATGTGAACGAGGAGATTATTTAAGGAAGCTTGAGGGTCATTTGGAAGGCACACAAAGAGTTGATCAATCATATCGAATGCTGAAGCTAGAGACAGCGCAGTGATTTCATAGTGATCACGCAGAGAGGGGTAGAGAGAGTTTTGACTAGAGGATCTTCTCCGGGGCCAAGAATGCTCAGCAGAGAGGCAGAGAGACACACAGAGGAGACAGTGCAGTGCCCAGAGAGTGCGACGCGGAGCCAGGAAGGGTTCACACAGGGCCCATGCAAAGCAGCGCAGAAGCCTTCCATGCAGAGGTCCGAAATTTGCAGAGAAGGTTTGACATTATGATCCGGGAGGGATGGAGTCAGCTTCTGAGAGCAAATTGATCCAGTAAAGAAGTCACACAGGGCCTTAGAGGCTGCGACGCAAGCCCACGCAGTGACTGGATAGGGACAGCGCAAAAGTAGTCAGGGACATATTAGTTCAGCTATCAGATCAGTCGAGACTCGCAGTGTAGAGTGAGGTAATCTCAGTAATTTCTTCTACGAGTGATATTCTATATACTGGATTGCCAACAAGGCATCCAGAGGTTGTATTTAGAAGTAACTTTTGCTTAATAATAAAAACCCTCAGATTTGTTGCATCGGTTTTCCCACATTGGTTTTTTCCGGGGACGTTTGTCTAAAAATAACTGTGTCATTTGTGTTGTATCTTTCTCTTGTTCAGTGTCTTGTTTCGGCATATTATTTAAATGGTGTAGGCTGCAGTGTATGTATTTCAATGTTTGTCGTAGGAAACTGCAAATAACTTGTTCATGTAAATCTAACAAGTAGGAGAAATATCATTAGTTGCTACAGTAGGGATTCCAGTTTAGGAATTTTCAGTCCTTTCCCTATGGTTGTTTCGATCATAAGAGCTTCAGCTCTATAGCTGCTTGGTCAAGATGGGCTTCGCTTCTGCATCATTGAGTGGTGGCTTCCCTTTTCTTGCTCTATTCAGACAAATTTGCAGCTCCTTGATCAGGCTCTGTGACTCTACCATTTTCCCTTCAAGTCTTTCCATTTGAGCACCATGTGACTTTGAGACAGATCGTTGATGGTTACACAGAATTGCTACCTCCTTGTTTGCACGTTGATAATCAGCAACCTTCTTTGGTGCAATGATACCAATTGTATCCTGAAGCAACCTATCCAATGTGATAGATGCATTCTATGTGCGGAAGACTTTTGTTGTAAGGCCAGGCATAATTTCCTTAAGATGAGCATTTAGCTTGCTTGTGTCAAGCTTATCAAACAAGTCATCCCCGCCACTTTTACCCTTTTTGAAATCACCAATCGCCTAGTAGACTCGTTCATCTACCTCAACTATGTTAAAGTATTGAATTGAATCCTTACCTAGGAAGTCAAACTGCAGAGATTTTGGTTCAAGTAATTGCACATTCTCCACTTTTAATGTGCAACAACCAACTATATCAGCCTCATCGTCATCCTTCTCATTTCCAGCTCTCAGAGCAAGCCTATCAATAGGGTAAGTTGCCACAACAATTTGTCTCTTGGTTTCATCCTTTGCTTTAAAATGTCTTGTATATGTTTCTCGAATGTTATCTATCTACTCCTTCAGCATTCTTGCTTTCTCGTACTTTTCCTTGTCACTTTGACCTTTCAAAGAACTACTCGCAGCTAAGAATACATATTTGAATTGCTTTGGATTGATTGGGTCATTTTAAAAAGCCAACCACGTGACAAAGTTATCATGTCTAACCTCTTTCCACATGTGGCCAGGTATTGTACACTCCGGAATCGGAGCCTTAGACCAAATATTAATTGTACTATCCTCTGCATAAATTCTCTTCTTCAATTTACCCATCTTAGGATGCTCTCCACGGCCACAAAATAATCTTGGGGGCTCAACTCTGAAATTGCCAACCTTCTCTTTCACTCCATCAACAATTGCCCACGTGTATTTTTCCTCTTGCTTTAGTTTTTCTTCTTTCAAAGCTTTCTTTTCCTCTGCACTCATTTGTTTCTTCTTCTCTTTTTCCCTGAGATGCCAATCATAAATTGGTGTAAAATCGCAGAGTTCAAACTTTTGAATAACATGCTTTGGCCTAAGAATTTTCTTCCAATCATGCCAAAAGTTCTCTATGAATTTCGGCTTTGTTGCATAGTTAGTGTCCTTCATGACAGCAAACATAATGGCAACCTCCTCTTCTTTAGGAGTTAGATCAACTGGTTTGCCATTGTAAAGCAACTTAACTCCATGAGGCTTGTAAGGCGGAGGGAAAATCACTCCATTGTGCTGCAAAGTTGTCCACTTTTGACCTTCTCCAGATCTAGGAGGCAATTTCCCCCATTTCAATTTTTTTTCACTACTTGTTATGCTCTTAACTGGCAGCACCTTCTTCTTGAAATCCTTTGACCTTCTCCAGATCTAGGAGGCAGTTTCCCCCGTTTCAATTTTTTTTGCACTGCTTGTTATGCTCTTAACTGGCAGCACCTTCTTCTTGAAATCCTTTGGCTTTGCTATAGAAGGCGATGGCTTTGCTAAAGAAGGTGATGGCTTTGCTAAACAAGGTGATGGCTTTGGCAATTCAAGTTTTCTTCAAGTATTGTGTAATTGGAATATCATCCTCATCTTCAATATAATCATCGGGATTTGTCTTAATCTTCTCCTTCCTCTCTTCCTTGACAACTTTTTCGATTGAGGAAGGTAGCTTTGCTAAAGGAGGTGATGGCTTTGCCATTTGAGCTTTCTTCATGCGCTGAGCAATAGGAATATCATCCTCATCATCACTATATCCATCAACCTCTGCCTTAACCTCTGGTTCTGCTTTCACTTTGGGCTCTGGTGATACCCCTGATGGCTTGGCCTTTTTGGTGACTGAAGAGCTTAGACTGTTATCCCCCTGATCTGAAGGTTTCTTCTTGGAATTAATTTCAATTTTAACAGATTGAGTTTTTCCATTTATGTCTTTCTTAACCAATCCATTTGGTTTGTTCTTTAATGCTACATTATTTACATCACTATCCATAAGGGAACCTTTATTGGCTTGTTTTAGATTGTCTCTTGTTGATAAAGGTTTCTCATCTTCAGAGTCGTCACTATCCATGGGGGAACTTTCACTGGGAGATTTTGGTTTGTGTCTTAATGCTAAAGGCTTCTCATCCTCAGAGTCAACACCACGCATAGGGGAACCTTCACTGGGTGGTTTTGTCGATTGTTTTACTTGAAACCTCATACGCAAGGGAACATCATCATCTGAATCATTCTCAGACTTCGCAGACTCTATTTGCATAGATTCTTTAGGCTGAATAAATTTGCTAGTAGGCAGCAAATTGCAACTTTTTTTTGAATCTCTATGTTGGAAATACTAAGAGGGGGGTGAATCAATATTTCTTTTCAATTGTTACTTTTACCAGTTAGATCACTTATATTTAGAACACAAAATGAACAATAAGAATAAATGTTTTTATTAATTTCTTCAATAAATCAAGTACAATATATGTAGGGCTCCAACCCTAGGTGAAGACACCAATCTTCAATCTCCCAAGCTCCAACCTGTATTTGCCAAGCACCGACTTGGACTTCCAAGGCTCCAACCTTGTCAATTTTGAGGCACCAACCTCAAGGGCTCCAACCCTATATCTGGTTCAGGCTCCGACCTGGTTTCTTGAGGACTCTGATCCTCTAGGGCTCCAACCCTATCTTATCCAAGGCACCAACCTTGAGTTTAGGAGCACCAACTCCAAGGACACCAATCCTATATTTGCCAAGCACTAGACTTTCCAAGGCACCAACCCCAAGGGCTTCAACCCTATAGCTTCACCTTGTCAAGGTATGTTTGGTTATATTTGACGCCTCCAAATGTTTTCTTCAACAAGCCCTATCAATCTTCAGCTACGCCTTCACTTAGTCTCCATGTCACATCATCAATGACAACCTTGTTCTTCACATGAAGGTGTCACCACTGCTCTTCATGTTACCCAAACAAAACTTCTTCAAGGTCACCTCATAATGGCTTCAATGCATCATGGTCTTCAATGATCTCCACAAATCTTCAATATGTTGCTTCACAAAGTTCTCCAACTCTGCCCTATTTTGTTCTCAAGAGAAGACTTCAACAAGCTCTATTTGTCCAATCCCAATAAATCAACACTTCAACCACAACAACTATGACAACTTCCACCACGACAGCCTCAACGACGAAAACTACGACAGCTTCAACCACGGCAACTACGGCAGCTTCGACCACAGCAACTACAGCAGCTTCGACCACAAACAGAATTATCTTTTTTTCTCGTCCTAAACAATAGTCTCCTTGTTCTCCTTTGCCTTTTGTATTCTCTTGTACTTCGTATCTGTGAATTCTTGCCTGAATTGTTGATCAAAATGAAGTGTTTAGACGTCTATTTATAGAGATTTCGTTTATAACTGAAGGGACACGTCTATTTGAAGTGAGGCCAACTTGTATGACTGAATGTAGGTCGGCTCACTGCTAGGAATAATTTCCTTAACTTAAAAATTCAATCTCACAAACTATTGGGAGTTTTGAGGCAAATAAAGGCTCATTAGAAAGAGGAGAAAAACCTCTTTAAGATGGTCTAGGATCCATTTTCAAAGGATGCTTCCAAGGTGTCCAAAATAATTTTTCTTTGTGACTGTCCTTAAATTTTATGCATAAAAAGTTTGGGACAGCATGAGGAATGTTTGGGACAGCGTGGCTTCTTCATTGTTATCAATGTCATCATAGGATCATAGAGTCATTATGTAGGAGTGCAACATCCATGTAGCATGACGCATGAACAATGTCATGATATACTAGTGCAGTCATAGTGCAACATCATTAGGATAACTCCAAAATAATCTTCCAACCATGTTATCAAGACCTCATCAAGTGCCATCATCAATTGTGGTCATTCATCAAGAATATGACATCATCAAATGTAGTCCTCCATATGTCATCAAGGGCTTCTAAATACTTGGCACTTGGCACTTCTTAAGACTTCTTCATTAGTGACTTGACATATTAATTGATGACATTCTTATGAAACAAGAGTTATGACATCATCATTTGGAACCAGGCATCTCAACAATATTTTCCATCTCATCTAGTGCCATATTGACATCAATGACAACCTAGATTAACAATCTCCCCCTTTGTCATTGATGGCAATATTCTTTCCCTTTCAACATTCTCTCCCCCTTTGACATCAATGGCAAACGGGGTGCCCAAGTACTCCCCCTGTCAAGCTTCTTCTTTTCTTTACGAATAGTAGTTCTTCATAGCTATGTTACTCCCCCTGTCATGGTGCTCTTCTTTCTGGCAATGTGGTCCATGATAGATGTGCTTAAATTCCTTCATGTGATGAACCAACTCCCCCTCATGAAAGATTACCTGCTAATGATCAAGTGGAAGAGATCTTCAATAATAATCCATCGGATGAAAAAGGATTATATTCTTCAAGGTGTGTTCCTGAGAGATGATCTATCAAAGAATGATTGTCCATATATCTCATCAAGGATTTCATAAGACTCATTCACGAATGGCTTCTGTAAGAATGCCTAATCATCATAAGCTCCCCCTAACTATATGCATGGTATTCCTTTTGGCAAAGTTTCCCCATCAAATGCTTAGATTGTCGAAGATCAGGTCAACAACATGTGTTGTTGGCTAGAGAGTTCAAGAGATTTTCAGATTGTATTTGCTTCCTTCTCCATACTTGTGTAAATTTCTTTTCTGGCATAATTCTATCTTGAGTAGGTGCCCAAGTCAAGTTACAATTACGTGCCATATGTCCAATGTTATGACACTTGAAGCACTCTATGTTGTTCATGAATAAGAATTCATGACTTCTTGCAAAATTGCTTCTCGGATATTGACAGGGAACATTATAATTATCTATGTGAGATGCCCTACAATCTTTTGCCATGTGCCCAAAGTTTGTACAAGAATAGCAATAACCAAGAAATATACTTTGGTACCTGGGAGAAGAAGGTTTCCTTGATGTACTTCTGAAGTCTTTTTGCCTTGGGATCCTTTGATGATAACCATTTCTTCTTGTATCCTTGACACCATCTACATTTCTTCTTGGAGGAAGGTTTCTTCCATAGTTGTCTTGACTCTTCTCCTTGCCTTTGTTGGAACTGGGAGCATCAACATTTCTTCCTAGCTTCCTCACATCCTTGTTGTTTGAAGCATTAGGGTTTGCATCATTCTTGCTTGAGGATTCACCTGCATAGCCAAGACCTGATTTATCAAGGGGAGACCTTTGATGATTTAAGATGTCATCTAGGGTTTGAGAGCTTTTCAAGTTCTTATTCAGCAAGTCAACTTCCTTTTTAAGAAAGACAATTTCTCCTTTCAACTTTTCACAATCTTCATCTTTCATAACTAGTTGCTTCTTCATTTCTTCCATCATCTTGGTTGCTTCACACAATTGGGCCTTAAGAGAAGTGATTTCTAATTTTAACTTGGTGATGTCATCATCCTTTTCTTCTAGTTGGCATATCATGGTGTTTCTCTCCTTTTCTGCTTCATCAACTTGTCCTTTTATGAATGTCAAACCTTCCATAACCTTCTCAGCTCCTTGTGCTTGTTTCCATGCTTCTTCTAGTTGAGATCTAGGGGAGGAGACCTCTTCCTTGTATTGACCAATCTCTGCTTCAAGTTTGTTCAAGATTTTGTGCTTTTGTTCAAGGTGGCTTGACAAGGTATCTCCCTGTTTCTTTGCCTTATCCAATTGATTTGTCATGGATATGACTTCCACATGACGCTTTCTCTTGTTTCGATAAAATTCTTCTTTAATCTTGGCGAGCTCCTCATCTCTTTCTTTTACTTGAAGCTTGACAAGGTCAACTTCCTTCCTTGTCTTGTCTTGGTCACCAACTTGCACTTTCTTCTTAAGTTCCTCATTTTCCTTTTTCAAATTGTTAATCTCTTCCATGGTAGCCATAAGTTTAGTGAGGAGATCTTCTTCAAAATCTTTTTCATTCTCTTCATCTTCTAGGTCTTCTTTAGCCTTGATGTTATCACTCTTATCTTCACCTTCCTTGATGGGCTCTGGATTTCCTTCTTGTTTTCCATCATTTTCTTGACTAGAGATCATTGTCAATGCTCCTTTTGAGTGAAGATAATGAATTTTATCCCATATGCCTTTTGCTAATGAACATTTTTCAAAATTGGCCTTCATAGAATCAGGTAGCCCATTCAAGATTACTTTCATTGCTCTTGTATTATGTTCCTTGGATTCTCCATCCATCATGCTATCAACAATCACCGATTTCCAGACTTCAATGCCTTGAGTCTTTAAGAAATTCCTCATTCTTGCCTCCCATATATCAAAGTTTCCATTGAACAATGGAGCCTTCATAAATTGATTGACTTCAATTTCGGTGGTTGAGGGAGATACATATTTAGGAGGATTGGAGACTTTCTTCCTTGGCTTCGCCATTTGTGTTCTAATGATCAACCTTCACGCTGTTAGGCCTTGACTAAAGGTACTGGCTCTGATACCAATTGTTCGAAATACTGAGAGGGGTGAATCAGTATTTCTTTTCAATTGTTACTTTTACCAGTTAGATCACTAATATTTGGAACACAAAATGAACAATAAGAATAAATGTTTTTATTAATTTCTTCAATAAACCAAGTACAATATATGTAGGGCTCCAACCCTAGGTGAAAACACCGATCTTCAATCTCCTAGGCTCCAACCTATATTTGCCAAGCACCGACTTGGACTTCCAAGGCTCCAACCTTGTCAATTTTGAGGCACCAACCTCAAGGGCTCCAATCCTATATCTGGTTTAGGCTCCGACCTGGTTTCTTAAGGACTTTGATCCTCTAGGGCTCCAACCCTATCTTATCCAAGGCACCAACCTTGAGTTTAGGAGCACCAACTCCAAGGACACCAATCCTATATTTTCCAAGCACTAGACTTTCCAAGGCAACAACCCCAAGGGCTCCAACCCTATAGCTTCACCTTGTCAAGGTATGTTTGGTTATACTTCACGCCTCCCAATATTTTTTTCAACAAGCCCTATCAATCTTTAGCTACGGCTTCACTTAGTCTCCACATCACATCATCGATGTCAACCTTGTTCTTCACATGAAGGTGTCACCACTGCTCTTCATGTTACCCAAACAAAACTTCTTCAAGGTCACCTCATAATGGCTTCAATGCATCATGGTCTTCAATGATCTCCACAAATCTTCAATATGTTGCTTCACAAAGTTCTCCAACTCTGCCCTATTCTATTCTCAAGAGAAGACTTCAACAAGCTCTATTTGTCCAATCCCAATAAATCAACACTTCGACCATGACAACTATGACAACTTCCACCACGACAGCCTCAACCACACCAACTACTGCAACTTCGACCACAACGACTACGGCAGCTTCCACCACGGCAACTACGGCAGCTTCCACCACGGCAACTACGGCAGCTTTGACCACGTCAACTACAGCAGCTTCGACCATGTCAACTACGGGAGCTTCGACCACGTCAACTACGGGAGCTTCGACCCCAGCAACTAAGGCAGTTTTGACCACAATTTTATGCCCAAACAGAATTATACCTTTTTCTCGTCCTAAACAATAGTCTCCTTGTTCTCCTCGACCTTCCGTCTTCTCTTGTACTTCGTATCTCTGGATTCTTGCCTGAATTGTTGATCAAAATGAAGTGTTTAAACGTCTATTTATAGAGATTTCGTTTATAACTGAAGGGACACGTCTATTTGAAGTGAGGCCGACTTGTATGACTGAATGTAGGTCGGCTCACTGCCAGGAATAATTTCCTTAACTTAAAAATTCAATATCTCACAAATTATTGGGAGTTTCGGGGAAAATAAAGGCTCGTTAGAAAGAGGAAAAATCCCTCTTTAAGATGGTCTAGGATCCATTTTCAAAGGATGCTTCCAAGGTGTCCAAAATAATTTTTCTTCGTGACTGTCCTTAAATTTTATGCATAAAAAGTTTGGGACAGCGTGAGGAATGTTTGGGACAGCGTGGCTTCTTCATTCTTTGGCTTCTTCATTGTTATCAATGTCATCATAGGATCATAGAGTCATTATGTAGGAGTGCAACATCCATGTAGCATGACGCATGAACAATGTCATGATATACTAGTGCAGTCATAGTGCAACATCATTAGGATAACTCCAAAATAATCTTCTAGCCATCAAATGATCTCCAACCATGTTATCAATACCTCATCAAGTGCCATCATCAATTGTGGTCATTCATCAAGAATATGACATCATCAAATGCAGTGCTCCATATGTCATCAAGGGCTTCTAAATACTTGGCACTTGGCACTTCTTAAGACTTCTTCATTAGTGACTTGACATAATTGATGACATTCTTATGAAACAAGAGTTATGACATCATCATTTGGAACCAGGCATCTCAACAATATTTTCCATCTCAGCTAGTGCCATATTGACATCAATGACAACCTAGATTAACACTCTGGCCATTGTGTTTTTTGTAGCTCCTGTTCGCAATATAAACTCCTCATGTGTTAGGATATTTAGACACATAGGAAATAGTCAAGTATAACTTGGTCTAGTGTATAGTTAGGTAAAGTGTGTTTCTTTACTATGTGTTTTTTGTAACTTACAATCCGACGGTCACGATATGTTCTAGACATGAAATGATCCAACGGTTCATTCTCTCCTCGATATTACCAACACTTGATCCATGGCTTAACACCCGATTGGTCCATGATCTCTATTTAAAGAGCATGGAGGGTCATTTGTAAGGTGACCGTTCATGAGAGAAGCTTATGTAAATTTTCTTTCTTTTACATTAATAAATTGCCTGAAGTGGCCGCGTTGGCTCAGACCATGGACTGTTTCCCTCTTTGAGGGTTTTAACCACGTCAAGAATACTGGTGTACCGATCTGTGATCTGTTTGTGAGCGGTGTTCTTTGGTGTTCTATCTAAGGAACTTACCCTGTAAATTCCTACATCATGACTTAAAGGTTTGCCATCTTTAGAATCATCAATGTCTTCTTCACAATTTTCATCATTGTTATGATATTGTTCATCTTCTTGTTTTTCAAGATAGTCCTCATCCACAACATCTTCATCTGGATCATCATCTTGACTTACATAGTCTTCATCGATATCATTTTCACCTTCATCATTATCTATTACATCTTCATTTCCATTATGATCATTCTAATCAAAATCTTCTTCTCATGCTTCACCTTGTTTCATTTCTTCACTATCGTTATCATTTTCCTTATTATCGATTTCCTTTAGATGTGTTGTAACTTCTGCACATGATTTTTCTAATCGTTGAAATGCTTCTTGAATTTTACTAAACTGCTCAATGAATTCAGGCCGAAAACTTAACAGCGTATTGTGCGGCGGATAACGTTCAAATACTCGCATGGCTCTAATACCGCTGAAGCAACAAAACTTATAGCTTCTTCACTAAAATGTAAAATACACAAATGTATTTTGTAAATAATTATTAAGATATATAAATGTACAAGGATGATTGAATGTTACAATAAGACCATGTGTATATACCTAGTAGGTGTCCTATCATGATTGAGCATCACTTTTAGACATGCCTTTTCACTTAAGGACTATTTAACACAATCATTATTTTGATTTTTTATTATTTACATTATTTATATTTATTTTATTTTGTTATGAATTATATTCATAACACCATGCTCCATGGGTCTTTTTTTTCCTTTTAATAAAGTGACTTCATAAGGTTTTATTCCTTAATTAATTAAAACTCAATTAATAATCACTTTTAATTTAATTACGCAATATCATCTTAGAGATCACATTAAATAATTAAATTAATTGTCTCCTGACTTCTATTCCCAGAAAGGGCCATTACAACACCATCCATTGGGACCATATTTTCCTTTCACAAGGATATAACATACACAAAGAGATATATGAGGCCGACTATTCAATCAGGATCTAGGTGAATGGAAAAGACAACATTCCCTGCTCATGGAAGAAAGTCAAACTCACTTAGAATAACTAATGATAATTATCTATTAGGAGAATTTGTACAGTTGTAGAGTCAAATAAGAAACAGAAAAGAAAGCACACTAATTATTACAGACCAATGGGAACTAGTGAATCACAAGATTGAAGAAAGTAAAGTTAATGAACGAGCGAGACATATTACCATCATCTAGGAAGGAGACAAGGTACAAGAAAATGAAATATTTCTTCCAACTAAAACATCTGTTTTGAACTATAGAAGTACAGCACTGCTATAGCAACTAACGAATACAAATAAAAATGCTGGCATAAACCAGAATGCATGCATAAACCACAATTTAAAAATAATTGTATGAAGCCTAGGGAGAAAAGCACAACTAGAAATTGATCTAAAGTTAGTTTGACCATGCTATCTAAACATATTTGCAATGCACGAGCCTAATAAATTGTCATTACAGCTAAAATATTATATGGCTGTCCGGGTGATCAATATGTAAAAAGGAGGTTCAGAAACAAAGAGAATCAAATAACCGAAGGTTACAGAAAATGAGACATTCTAATAGACATGAAGTATTAACTGTTTATTTCTGAACACAAGGAAACCAATGGCAGTCATAATTTGAATTCTAACTTCGAATCATCAATTATACATATAATCTGTAAAATGCATGAAAGAGTATAAAGCGTTTGAATACAATCTAGCTACAAATTAATGTGCTGGAACAATATAAAGTACACAAAAACAAACCTGCTTTAATGGAGCTCTATGATAAGATGCAATCACATGGCAATCTTCAGAGGAAGCACACCTTTTCAGAAATCTCCGGAACTCATCAAGGGAACTTTGATTACTGTGTAATGCTTCAACCTTCGCTCCTGCACAGTTAGCTAGGCATACAACTTTCCCAAATGTGATGCCATCAACTTTCACCTTTTCCAAAGGTTCACAGCAGTCAAGCATAGATTCATCAAACCAGCGCCATGGCCCTGAAAAACCATTTAAAATTTTTCTTTTAACAAGAATGAAACTTTTAGGAAGTTAGCAGACAATGAAGAATATTAAGTGATGAGTATGAGACTCTCATAGTTGAGAAAAGTGTAGCATAGTTTCATGTTACAATAATATGACAACAGGAAAATGTTGATTTGTGGTAGCATTAGATGTGCTATAGCCATGAAATTTGGTGGATAGGCAAAAGCACATGAAATCTCCAAGACCCAGGAGAAATTCCACCCATTTAGAGAGATATTAAAATAATTAATATTTTTAATGGAGTTCCTAAGTCTAAACTTAGGAAAATTAAAATATTAATGGGTATTAATATAAATTTGAGTGAGAAGGTTCTAAATGACATGGATCAAGCCAAATCTAATCTTAGCCGTTGATTAGGGACTTAATCTCGGCCGTTGAAGACTCAATAGGAAAAATATAAAATGTTGATTTGGGGTAGCACCGGATGTGCTTTAGCAACAAAATTTGGTGGAGAGGTTAGGGCACATGAGATCTTCAATACCGAGAAAGGGTTTGGCCAGATTCTAAACAGTTTGGGAGATACTAAAATAAATAATATTTTTAATGAAGTCCCTAAGTCTAAACTTAGGGAAATTAAAATATTAATGTGAATTAATATAAAACTATGTTAGAATGGTCCAAAAGACATGGATCAAGCCAGATCTAATCTTAGTCGTCAATTAGGGACTTAATCTCGGCCATTGATATGTCAAGGAGAAAAGTATAAAAGGAGCCTTGAGGATCACTTGGAGAATACACTAGAGTGATCAGTCATTCTATTCTCTAGAGCGGGGTTCGCTAAGAGAGACAGAATTAGTGATCAGTTGCAGCGAAGGGCAGTGAGTACGAGGCAGAGAGGCAGGGACAGTGCCAAGAGACCAGCGCAGAAGCAGAGAAAGGCAGACGCAAAGCTAGAGGGAACAACGCAGAGGCAGCAGAGACAGCGCAGAGCCAGAAGGCCCTGCCTCATCCATGGAAAGGCTGCAGGAGTGACAAAGAGAGCCAGAGAGGCTGCCCAAAGCCTCAGTAGGCTGACGCTGAGCTTCAGATTGTGCTGGAGAGGGATTTCGTGGAGCAAGCTTTCCGAATACCTTCTTCCGAAGACAGGTATTGCTGCCAGATTTTTTATCTCTGTCGGGTTAGCCAGTTTGGCACCTAGTGTACTCTGAAAAGAGCTACTTAATAATAAAACCCTCAAATAACTGCACCGGTTTTCCTGCATTGGGTTTTTCCAGGGACATTAGTCCAAAAATAACGGTGTCATTGGTGTGCTTGTTTCTGTTTCCTTCAATTGATGATCTATATGCACTTGTATTTATTTTCAGTCTTTACATGGTAAATAACATGTTAATTAACAGAACAAGTAGGTAAGAATAAATCAGTAAAGTGCATGGAGGGTTTCTAACTGGTAGACTTAGAAACTTCAACATGGTATCAGAGGGAGGTTGCAGATCATAGGAGAACTAAGGACATCAGCAAAGCAGGAGCAGCAGAAAACAATTGTCCCGAATGACAGAAGTTGTTCCTAGCAGCAAGGAAGGGGAGACGCAGTGCCTGCGTCATCAAGTTCGAGCCAAGAAGAGGCTGCGCAGATGCTGAAGGAGGCAAAGACAGGCTCACGCAGAGGCCAGGACGGTTGACGCAGTTGGTTAAGGGAGCTAGTTTGTCGGTGCCGAGACTGCGCAGAGCCTAGGAGCTCTCACCTTCAGATTGGTGGGGTTTAGGAGGCTGTGGGTAAGTTGCAGAGTGGCACTGGTGAGGTACTGTAGTCAGAACAATACCTAACAGGGCAAGGCCAAGGAGGAGGTAGTTGCTACCGAGGGTTTCTAGCCGAGAAATCCGGATCAGTGGTGCAGTTGCACAGACGATCAGAGTAGGGGGCATCTTGACACCGACAGAAGGGATTCTAGGAGGGAAATCAAGGCTCAGGGGGAATCACATCAAGAACTTCCAGGAGGGAAGTTGAAGAGCAGCATGGCACTACACGGAGTAAGAGATCATGACAGACTGGACGGAGACTCAAACTTCGCAGTCTAGAAGGCCAGAATCTTATCCGTACTTGACAGAAATTGTGTCAAGCACTTCGCCTTGAGGACGATAGCGATCCCAGTTGACCCAGCTGATAACAACAAGTACGAGGAGGCAATGGCAACGGCCAAGAGCATCATCCTTGACGAGGTCAAGGACAATGTAGTACCACACATTGCCGAGAATGAAACGGCAAATGAGATGTGGGAGGCCCTAAAGAGATTGTACCAGCATACTTTTGTGTAGAGAAGGATGTTACTAGAAAATCAATTGCGATCATACCAGATGAAGAAGGGAGAAACGATCGACACCTTCCTCCGTCGACTGAATGAGATCCAAGATCAACTGACTTCCATAGGAGTAACGTCAGATCAGGAATTGATGGTGAGAACCCTGAATGCAGTCTCAGAAGATTAGGAGGTATTTATCCAGAGTACACTGCGCAGAGTGACCCTTCCACATTGGGAGGAAATGTGGGCGGCTCTTCACCAAGAAGAGATCAGAAGGCTAAGCAAGGCGAGAAGCAGCGGCAAGGGGATCAAAGTCAAGGAGGAGGACGATGTTTCCCTAGCATTTGAGGGAAACCAAGAGAAACGAAAGAAGGACCTCTCCAAGGTCAAATGCTTCCACTGTGGGGCGCTGGATCATTATGCGACCCAGTGTCCAAGGAAGAAAAACAAAGGAGAGGCCTTTGAGACCAAGGCAGCACCAGCAAGGGTAAAGAAGGAAGTGGAGGCAGACGATGATTGTGCCATTAGTGCACACACGCCACTTGAGCGGAAGTGGGGAGACATCGAGCTGCAATCAAACAAACTACAGGCGATGAGGAGCAAGTTCCTCGAGGTACCCAGCCTCTTGGATTAGACCATGCTACGAGAGCCCCGAAGAGGAGCAGCAGGACTGGCGGATGTGGGTAGAGATGGATGCGGATGAAGCAGCGAGAGAGCTACAATGCAGAATTCCCAGGACAACAGGAGGTTAGCAGGCTGCAACAGTGCGAAAGGCACAGGATTGTTGCACCAGTGCAGGATGGCACAAAGAGGTGTGCAACGGTGCGAGATGCAGGGAGTTGTTGCAGCAGTGCAGAGGTCAGAGATGGAGCACTTGTCAACGGCAGAGAGAGCTTCAGCATCAGGAGTACTCTAGCCTGACAGAGAAGTCAGAGTTGGGAGATCAGTTACTTACTTCTCAGTAATTGAATTGCAGTGCAGCAGTTAGCAGTGGTAGTGCTATGGGCAGCACGATGCAACAAGAGAGGAGATGCAGTGCAGATGCAACAATGGCAGTGGCAGGGCCATGGGCAGCAGCACGAATGCAGAGGGAGATGCAACATAGGATGCAGCAGTGCAGAGGATGATGGGAAACAGGCCTAGCATCAGCACAGGGACCGATGTCAGATGATCAGGGGGATACTCAGTAAAGAGTATTGCTAGAGCACAGTTCTCGCTAAGAGGGAGTGTTGATTTGGGGTAGCATCCGATGTGCTCTAGCCACGAAATTTGGTGGAGAGATTCGGGCACACAAGATCTCCAATACCCAAAAAGGGTTTGGGCAGATTCTAAACAGTTTGGTAGATATTAAAATAATTAATATTTTTAATGAAATCCCTAAGTCTAAACTTAGGGAAATTAAAATATTAATATGAATTAACGTAAAATTGTGTTAGAATGGTCCAAAGGACATGGATCAAGCCAGATCTAATCTTAGTCGTCGATTAGGGACTTAATCTCGGTCGTTGACATGTCAACAAGAAAAGTATAAGAGGAGGCTTGAGGGTCACTTGGAGAATACACTAGAGTGATCAGTCATTCTATTCTCTAGAGCGCGTTTGCTAAGAGAGATAGAATCAGTGATCAGTTGCAGCGAGGGGCAGTGAGTACGAGGCAAAGAGGCAAGGACAGTGTCGAGAGACCAGTGCAGAAGCAGAGAGAGGCAGATGCAGAGCCAGAGGGAGCCAAGCAAAGGCAGCAGAGACTACGCAGAGCCAGAAGGGCATGCGTCATCCATGCAGAGGCTACAAGAGTGATGCAGAGAGCTACAGAGGTTGTGCAGAGCCTCAGTAGGCTAACGCAGAAGGTTTCAGGCTAACGCTGAGCTTTAAATTGTGTTGGAGAGGGATTTCGTGGAGCAGGCTTTCCGAATACCTGCTTCCAAAGAGAGGTATTACTACCAGATTTTTTTATCTCTGTCGGGTTAGCTAGTTTGGCACCCAGTGTACTCAGAAAAGAGTTGCTTAATAATAAAACCCTCAGATAGCTGCACCGGTTTTCCCGCATTTGGTTTTTCTGGGGACATTAGTCCAAAAATAACGGTGTCATTTGTGTGCTTGCTTTTATTTCCTTCAATTGATGATCTGTAATGTGTTGAGCATGCACTTGTATTTATTTTCAGTATTTACATGGTAAATAACTTGTTAATTAACAGAACAAGTAGGTAGGAATAAATCAGTAAAGTGCATGGAGGGTTTCTAACTGGTAGACTTAGAAGCTTCAACATAAGAGGAGGCTTGAGGGTCAGTTGGAGATACACCGAGATTGATCAGTCAATTCAATTTTTTGGAGCGGAGTTTGCTGAGAGAAATCGAACAAGTGATCTGAGTTGCAGCGAGGAGCAGTGAGTACATAACAGACAGGCAAAGATAGTGCCAGAGGTTCAGCGCAGTGATTGAGGAGGCTACCCAGAGCCAGCCAGAAACTGTGCAGAGGCTGAGGGGCCTGTGTGGATGACGCACAAGGCCAAAGAGCTAATGCAGAGAGGCAGAGGGCTGACGCAGAGGGTTCCAGAGCTACGCAGAGGCTAGCAGGGGTGACGCAGAGCCTTGGAGAAGCACCGAAAGGATTTTCGTGGGGCAGACTAGTGCAGAGAAGCTAAATATCTGCTTCCGAGAAGAGGTATTACTGCCGTGTAGAAATCTCTGTTGGGTGAGCCAGTTTGGCACCCTAGTTGTACTTAAGAAAGCTGCTTAATAATACAAACCCTTAGAACTACTGCATCGGTTTTCTCGCATTGCGTTTTTTCGGGGACGATTGTCCAAAAATAACAGTGTCCCTTGTGTGTTTATCTATTATTTCAGTTGATGATTTGTATATGAGTTGAGACTACATTTGTATTTATTTTCAGTGTTTATTTAGTTAAATAACCTGTTAAGGAATAAACAAGTAGGTGAAATAAACCAGATAATGTAGTAGGAATTTCTGATGTGTCAGACTTAGAAATTTCAACATGGTATCAGAGCATTGCAGATCACACGAGGACTGAAGACGTCAGCATAATCAGAAATATTTGCAGCAGTAGCAGCTGTCCCGAGAGAGAGCGCTGCTCTTAAGCAGAAAGCAGCAGAGAGAAAGTGACGCAGAGGGTCTGCGTCATCATTTCGAGCCTGAGAGAGGGCCAGCGCAGAGGCAGAGAGAGAAAGAAGAAGCTCACGAAGAGCCACGTCATCCTACTCAGTCAGGTAGGCTTGACGCAGTTGGCCAGAGGAGTGATTCAGCCTTTGCCAGATTGCGCAGAGCCGAAAGGCTCAGTTTCTTCAGTTGTTGGGGCATAGGGAATTGTGGGCACATTGTGGATTAGGACGCTAGTGGGGTGTTGTTGCTGTCGAAGCAGAACAATACCTAACAGGACAGAACTAAGGTAGAGGGGATCGCTGCCTTGATGGATTTCTAGCCAAGAAATCCAGGGAAATCGAGACTCAGAGGGAATCTAGGAGAGAACTTCCAGGAGGGAAGTCGAGACTCAAAAGGTGTCCAGAAAAGGGGCGGAGATGGCAATGAATGGATTGAGGGATCAGGACAAGTTGGACGGGGCCTCCAACTTTGTCATCTGGAAGGCCAGGATCCTGTCTGTTCTGGATAGACATTGTATCAAGGGCTTCGCCTTAAGAACCATGGCTATCCCAGTTGACCTAGCTGATAATGAAAGGTATGAGGATGCAATGGCGAAGGCAAAGTGCATAATCCTTGATGGGATCAAGGATCATGTAGTACCGCATATTTCTGAGAAAAACACGGCAAAGGAAATGTGGGATACCTTGATGACATTGTATCAGGGCACTTTCGTGCAGAGAAAGATGTTGTTGGAGAATCAGTTGTGGTTGTATTAGATGCAGAAGGGGGAGCAGATAGATCTATACCTCAGTAGGTTGCAAGGGATTTGGGACCAACTTACTTCCATAGGGGCCACACCAGATCAGGAGTTCATGTTGAAGACCGCCCTAAATGCAGTCTCTGTGGATTGGGAGACATTTGTCCAAAGCATTTTCGGCAGAGTTGATCTTCCAGGATGGCAAGAGATGTGGGCTGCTCTTCGCCAAGAAGAGATCAGACGGTTGACCAAGGCAGGAAGTAGCAGCAAACGAGGTCGAATCAAGAAAGAGGAAGAGGAGGATGCGGCTTTGGCATCTGCAGGACAGCAGGGGAAGAGGAAGAAGAAGGACATCTCCAAGGTAAAGTGCTTCCATTGTGGGGAGCTAGGTCATTATGCAACCCAGTGTCCCAGGAAGAAGAATAAGGGAGAGGCTTCTGACTCCAAGGCAGCTTCAGCTAAGGCGGAGAAAGAAGTCGAGCCGGATGACGACCATGCCATGAGTGCTCAAGCACCTCTAAAGAAGAGGTGGGGTGACATCGAGCTATAGTGAAGAGGACTACAGAAGATGAGGGGCAGGATCCTTGAGGTACCCAAACTCTTGGATCATATCCGGCTACAGGAGCCCCGAATGATAGTAGCAGGATGACAGATGTCGATAAAAGCAAGATGTGGATGGAGCGACAAGGGAGTGCTAGAGTGTTGGGATCTGTAGCAGTGCCGTGGGGGTTCCAGCGGTGCGAGATGCACAGAGGTGTTTGCAGTAATGCGAGATGCACAGTGGAGGTTGCAACAGTGCGAGAGGCACAAAGATGGTTGCAACAGCACAGAGACAACAGAGGGAGCACCAAATAGCAGCAAAGGTAGCTTCAGCATCAGGAAGCTTCCGGACTGACAAGAATGTCAGTTTTTGGGTAGATCAGTTACTTACTTCTCGGTAACTGAGTTGCAATGCAGCAGTTAGCAGTGGTAGTGTTATAGGTAGCATGATGCAGCATGTTGAGAGGGAGCTGCAGTACAGATGTAGCAGTTGCAATGGCAGAGCCATGGGCAGCAGTATAGGAGGCAGCAGTGCAGTGGATGTAGGGCAGCAGTACAGGAGGCAGCAGTGCAGTGGATGTAGGGCAGCAGTGCAGTGGATGTAGGGCAGCAGGCCCAGCATCAACACAGGTACCGATGCTGGAGAATCAGTCTGATGTTCAGTAGAGGAGCATTACTAGAGCACATTCCTTGCTAAAATGGAGTGTTGATTTGTCGTAACATCGGATGTGCTCTAGCCATGAAATTTGGTGGATAGGCTAAGGCACAGGATATCTCCAAGACCCAGAAATGGTTTGCAGAAATTCCACCTGGTTAGAGAGATATTAAAATAATTAATATTTTTAATGGAGTTCCTAAGTCTAAACTTAGGAAAATTAAAATATTAATGGGTATTAATATAAAACTGGGTGAGAAGGTTCTAAATGACATGGATCAAGCCAAATCTAATCTTAGTCGTTGATTAGGGACTTAATCTCTGTCGTTGAAGACTCAACAGGAAAAGTATAAGAGGAGGCTTGAGGGTCAATTGGAGATACATCAAGATTTATCAGTCAATTCGATTTTCTGGAGCGGGGTTTGCTAAGAGAAATCGAACAAGTGACCTGAGTTGCAGCAAGGGGCAGTGCGTACATAACAGAGTGGCAGAGATAGAGCCAGAGGGCCAACGCAGTGATTGAGGAGGCTACCTAGAACCAGCTAGAGTTGCGCAGAGGCTGAGGGGTCTGCGTGGGTAATGCACGCAGAGGCTGAGGGGCCTGCGTAGGTGACACAGAAGGCCAGAGAGCTGACGCAGAGGGTTCCAAAGCTACGTAGAGGCTAGCAGGGCTGACACAGAGCCTTGGAGAAGCGTCGGAAGGATTTTCGTGGGGTAGACTATTGATTTGGGGTAGCATTGGATGTGCTCTAGCCACGAAATTTGGTGGAGAGGTTGGGGCACGTGAGATCTCCAATACCCAGAAAGGGTTTGGGTAGATTCTAAATAGATCAGGAGATATTAAAATAATTAATATTTTTAATGGAGTCCCTAAGTCTAAACTTAGGGAAAATAAAATATTAATGTGTATTAATATGAATCTATGTTAGAGTGGTCCAAAAGACATGGATCAAGCCAGATCTAATCTTAGTCGTTGATTAGGGACTTAATCTCGGTCGTTGATATGTCAACAGGAAAAGTATAAGAGAAGGCTTGAGGGTCACTTGAAGGAGTACAAGAGATGATCAGTCATTCTATTCTCTAGAGCAGGGTTTGCTAAGAGAGATAGAATCAGTGATCGGGATAGAAGCTAAGGGGCATTGAGTACAGAGAAACAGAGAAGGCAGAGATTGTGTCGGGAGAGCAGCGCAGCAGCCAAGGAGAGTGACGCAGAGCCAGCAAGGGCTCACGCAAGGCCACGCAATAGCAGCCAAGTGCTGCGCAGAGCACCAGAGGGGCCAGCGTAGCTGACGCAAAGGCTCCCAGCGCTGATGCAGGACCTCCTGGGGCTGACACAAGCCAAGAAAGGCTGACGCAGGGCCAGCGTGAGACAAAGAGGGGCTGGCGTAGTCCAGATTGGGCAGACGCTGGGGTTGTAGGAGCAGTTTTGTGCTGAAGCACTGGCGGAAGGTTTTCCAGGGTTTCAGCCAGGAGATTTCTCTCAAACTGTGAGGTATAGCTGCGAAGGAAATTCTCTGCTGGGTAGGCCAATTTCAGCACCCAGATTGTACTCTGATATTGCTTAATAAGAAAACCCTCAGATAGCTGCACAAGTTTTCCCGCATTGGGTTTTTCCAAGGACATTGGTCCAAAAATAATGGTGTCATGTGGTGTGTTTGTTCTTGTTTCTTTTCGTTGCTCATTTGTAATATGTTGAGCATGCACTGGTGTTTATTTTCAGTATTTACTTTGTAAAATATTTGTTAAAGAAAAATAACAAGTAGGTAGGAATAAATCAGAAAAGGTGCATGAAGGGTTTCTAAACTAAGTAAAAATTAGAAACTTCAACATGGTACCAGAGATTGATTGCAGATCACAGGACGACTAAAAGACATCTGCCGAGTGGAGCAATAGCAACAGAGAACAGTGGTCCCGAGGTGATAGAAGTTGTTTCTAGCAACGCAAAATCCAAGAAGTGTGACGCAGAGCTAGCCAGAGTCACACAAAAGAAGTCGGGAGCTACGCAGAGCCCCAGAGAGGACACCGTTGCTGACGCAGAGGGCCAGAGGGCTGACGCAAGGCATCCTAGGGTTGACGCAAACCCATCTGGGGTGATGCAGAGAGAGTGTGAGGCAGAGAGGGGCTGACGCAGTTCATAGAGAGGCAGTTGCTAGAGTCTAGAAGGCTGCTGAAATACTGCAGAGTGGAGCTGGTGAGGTACTGCAGTCATAACAGTACCTGACAGAGCAGGGCCAGAGGAGTTGTTACCGAGGGTTTCTAGCCAAGGAACCCGGATCAGCAGTGCAGTTGCACAAGACGATCAAAGTAGGGGGCATCTCGATAAGCGACAAAAGGATTTCCAGGAGGGAAATCAGGACCCAGAGGGAGTCTAGAAGAGAAATTCCAGACAGGAAGTAGAGACTTAGAGGAGTCGAACAGAGAACTTCCAGGAGGGAAGTAGAGGAGCGTCATGGCACTACACAGGGTAAGAGACCAGGATAGGCTGGACGGAGCATCAAACTTCACAGTTTGGAAGGCCAGAATCTTATCAGTGCTTGACAGGAATCGTGCCAAGAACTTCGCCTTAAAGGTAGTAGTTATCCCAGTCGACCCCAATGATAATGACAAGTACAAAGAGGCAATGGTGAGGGCCAAGTGCATTATCCTTGACGGGGTCAAGGATCATGTGGTACCACATATAGCCGAGAAGGAAACGGCAATTGAGATGTGGGAGGCTCTCAAGAACCTGTACCAGCATACTTCTGTGCAGAGAAGAATGATGCTCGAGAACCAGATGAGGTCATATCAGATGAAGAAGGGTCGATCGATTGACACCTTCCTTGGAGGACTGAATGAGATCCGAGACCAGTTGACTGCTATAGGAGCGGCACCGGATCAGGAGCTTATGGTGAGGACAACCCTGAATGTTGTCTCAAAAGATTGGGAAGTGTTTGTCCAGAGTATTCTAGGCAGAGGGACTCTCCCACCTTAGGACGAGATGTGGGAAGCTCTTCGCCAGGAAGAGACCAGACAGCAGTCGAAGACAGGTAGCAGCAACAAAGGGATCAAGGTCAAGCAGGAGGAGGAGGAGGATGTGGCCCTAGCATCTAAGGGAAAGCAAGAGAAGCGGAAGAAGAAAGATCTCTCCAAGATCAAGTGCTTCCACTATGGGGAGACGGGTCATTATGCGACCAAGTGCCCAAGGAAGAAGAGTAAGGGAGAGTCTTTTGAGACTAAGGCAGCGCCAACACGGGCAGAGAAGGAAGTTTTGACAGACAATGATTGTGCCATGAGTGCAAAATCACCACTTGAGCGGAACTGGGGAGACATCGAGCTGTAGTCAGAAGGACTACAGGCGATAAGGGGCAGGATCCTTGAGGTACCCAGCCTCTTGGATTATACCTTGCTACGGGAGCCCCGACGAGTAACAGGACCGGCTGAGTGGGTAGAGATGGATGCGGATGGAGCAGCAGAGAGCTACAGTGCAGGAGTCCCGAGACAGCGCAAAGCTAGCAGGCTGCAGCAGTGCGAGAGGCACATGAGTGTTGCACCAGTGCAAGAAGGCACAGAGAGGTGTGCAACGATGCGAGATGCAGGGAGTTGTTGCAACAGCGCAGAGGTCAGAGAGAGGGATCACTTGTCAGCGGCAGAGGGAGCTTCAGCATCAGTGGGTGTCTCTAGCCCAATAGAGAAGTTAGTTGGGAGATCAGTTACTTACTTCTCAGTCACTGAGTTGCAGTGCAGCAGTGGGTAGCACGATGCAGCTTGATGACAGGAGGTCCAGTACGGATGCAGTGCTGGGAGAAAGGACCAGCAGCAGCACAGATGCAGATGGAGCTGTCATACAGATGCAACAGTGGCAATGGCATAACCATGGGCAGTAGTACAGGAGGCAGCAAATGCAAAGGATGTTGGGCAGGAAGGCCTAGCATCAGCACAGGTATAGATGCCGGATGATCAGAGTAATACTCAACGAGGAGTATTGCTAGCGCACAGTCCTCGCTAAGAGGGAGTGTTGATTTGGGGTAGCATCAGATGTGCTCTAGCCACAAAATTTGGTGGAGAGGTTGGGGCACATGAGATCTCCAATACCTAGAAAGGGTTTGGGCAGATTCTAAACAGATCAGGAGATTTTAAAATAATTAATATTTTTAATGGAGTCCCTAAGTCTAAACTTAGGGAACACAAAACATTAATGTGTATTAATAAGAATCTGTGTTAGAGTGGTCCAAAAGACATGGATCAAGCCAGATCTAATCTTAGTCACTGATTAGGGACTTAATCTCGGCCGTTGATATGTCAACAAGAAAAGTGTAAGAGGAGGTTTGAGGGTCACTTGGAGGAGTACACCAGATAATCAGTCATTCTATTCTCTAGAGCGGGGTTTAATAAGAGAAATAGAATTAGTGATCGGGAGAGCAATTGAGGGGCATTGAATACAGAGAAATAGAGAAGGCAGAGATTGTGTCGGGAGAGCAGCGCAGTAGCCAAGGAGAGTGATGCAGAGCCAGCAAAGGCTCACGCAAGGCCACGCAGAGGCAGCCAAGTGTTGCGCAGAGCACCAGAGGGGCCAGCGTCGCTGACGCAGAGGCTCACAAAGCTAACGCAGGGCCTCCTAGGGCTGACACAGGCCAAGAAAGGCTGAAATAGGGCCAGCGTGAGACAAAGAGGAGCTGACACAGTCCAGATTGGGCAGACACTAGGGTTGCAGGAGCAGTTTTGTGCTGAAGAGCTGCCGGAAGGATTTTTCAGGGTTTCAACTAGGAGATTTCTCTCAAACTGTGAGGTATAGCTGCTAATGAAATTCTCTGTTGGGTAGGCCAATTTCAGCACCCAGATTGTACTCTGATATTGCTTAATAAGAAAACCCTCAGATAGTTGCAACGGTTTTCCCACATTGGGTTTTTCCGAGGACATTGATCCAAAAATAATGGTGTCATGTAATGTGTTTGTTCTTGTTTCTTTTAGTTGTTGATCTGTAATATGTTAAGCATGCACTGGTGTTTATTTTTAGTATTTACTTTGTAAATAACTTGTTAAAGAAAAATAACAAGTTGGTAGGAATAAATCAGAAAAAGTGTATGAAGGGTTTCTAAACTAAGTAAAATTAGAAACTTCAACACAGACTAGTGCAGAGAAGCTTAATATCTGCTTCCAAGAAGAGGTATTACGACCATGTAGAAATCTCTATTGGGTGAGCCAGTTTGGCACCCTATTTGTACTCAAGAAAGTTGCATAATAATAAAAACCCTTAGAATTGTTGCACCGGTTTTCCCGCATTGGGTTTTTTTGGGGACGATTGTCCAAAAATGATGGTGTCCCTTGTGTGTTTGTCTATTATTTCAATTGATGTCTTTATATGATTTGAGACTGCATTTTTGTTTATTTTCAGTATTTATATGGTTAAATAACTTGTTAAGGAATAAAAAAGTAGGTGAAATAAACCAGATGATGCAGTAGGAATTTCTGACATGGTCTGACTTAGAAATTTCAACAGAAAATTGAGTGCAAATTTTAAAACAAAAGAAGTAATAGCTTTATAGCTCTTGAAGTTTAGAAAATATATGACCCCTATAGTGTTCATTCCCACAAAGATGAGATTTTTCATGCAATCACGTATCAATTTAATGGTTAAAAGAGCACTTGGACCCATTTAATTCTGGCTCAAAATGATGAGGTTTTGACCTAAATATATAGGACTCAGTGCTAGTCCTTCAGCTTTCCATGCATGACTGTTGCATGCAATTCCATTTTACATTTGGACAAACAAATTTTTGGATCAGTCAGGGTCTGATATATCCAAGAATGTTGACAATTAGCAACAAATTTGCTTACATATTTGTTGACTACAACTATTTTTGTATTATTGAAAATCAACAAAGAATAGAATAAATGCTTCAATGTAAGGCCCTTGTTGATGTTTGTAGCTCACGCAGGTACTTCTCTAGAGGCCTAAATGTCCAGACATACAGAAAGTGGCCTAAAGTATCTTTACATGCTTAAGTATTAAGTTGTTTTTGTAACGTAGCCTAACTTAGGAAAGGTACATAATTAATTATGTTGGCTCTTGAGCTAAAGAAACTTAGGAAACATAAAGTATTTACTTTAGCAATTTCGTTTTAATCTCGACCACTGATCTCAGGTGAGGCGATCTCTTGAGCTAAAGAAACTTAGGAAAAGTAAAGTATCTACTTTAGTGATTTCATTTTGATCTCAACCACTGATCTCAGGTGAGGCGAGATCTAATCTCGGTCATCCATCACTTCGGAGATTAGGCTTAATCTAGCTCAATGTAAAGTTATAAAAGCAAGGCTAAGGAGAGAAGAAAGACAGCATACAACAACACAAGCCATTGAGAAAGAGAATTTTTCAAGTGAGGAGATACTCAAGTGTGTTGGGTCTTGAGGAAGGTGCAAGGGTACAACACGAGATCTAGCTGTTGGAAATACTGAGAGGGGGGTGAATCAATATTTCTTATCAATTAGTATTTTTAATCTTTCAGAGCATTAATTATCTTTAACATTTCATCAACATAAACAGTAAACAACACCATTCAACAATGCACAGTCATAAAGACAATATACAGAGATTTTAGCTCGAAAACCCACTAGGTCAAAAACCACTTAACGTTTCTAATATTTGTCTTTCAAAAATAATTACATCAAGTTTCTAGCTCCTACTAGAGGAGGCTCCAACCGGTAGGAAGCTCCTATGCCCTGTTTACCAGTTGCAACCAGAAGGACGCTCCAACACCCTGGAGTCAGGCTCTAACCCGATAGATGCTCCAACACCTTGTTTACCAATTGCTACTGGACGACACTCCTACGCCTTGTGTCAGCTCCAACCTACCCTAGCACCACCTTGCCACCCTGGAGTGTTCTCAGGCTCCAACCTGAAGGTAACTCCAATCACCTGCCTTGCACCACCTATTGCACCCATTTTGTCAAAAGTCCAAGGAAGCAGTTGTACAAAGTTTTTCAAAGTTCAGGATCATCAACCAGCAAGTCATCAAGTCATTGTAAACCCAAATTCTGCAAGTTGTAATGTAAATGATGCTAGTACGACCATGTAATTATGTAACAACCTAGGTAAGCCTATGATTTTGGCGACGAATTTCATCCTAGGAGGTTTTTTAACCTCACCGATTACCTGTGTTTCTAAACATGACTAATCAGAAGAGTTTTTTCTCTCCAACTTAAACCCCAAAGCTAGGGTGGAATTTATTGTCAAAGTCTTAGGTGAGTCCTAGTGTTCTTAGTCGAGTCTATTGTAAAAGTGATTTGGAAATAATTTAAGCTATTGGGCCAAATTATTTTATTACAAATCACTTGGTCTATTAGATCATATTGTATCACAGAATTGGGTAATTATTGGAGGGTCTATAACGAATGGCTATTCCCCCTTTGAGAGTTGAATTTGTAATCATCTAATGTAAAAATTATTTTAGTGCATGGTCCCTCGCAATCAGATACCATGGCTAAACTTAGTTAGGCTCACAAACAACAAGAGACACATATTATTGTTCTACTTTTGCTCAGGTTAAATTATAACCCCTAGATCACATTAGTAACTCAATCAAGATATCAATCTCATTATATCTAGGGCCTCAATATTTCTTCCAGAGATATGACATACTCTACTATAATATATTGCCAACCCTAGAAGTAACTTAAATAAGTATAGTTCTTCAATGCACCTAACAACTTTAGAATTCATATGTTAGACTTCTACAAGGATTTGATGCAAACCCTAGATACCATACCTGAGACACTAAGCCTTATATGTCAACCAATAACCAATCACTACATAATCTAAGGTTTCAACTAAATAGCAAACTTCTACTAGGGTTTGTTGTAAACCCTAGATTATATCATCACATTAGTAATATCTTCACACCATATCCTAGAACATCGAACTTCTACTAGGGCTTAGTTACAAACCCTAGAACTTATCAACAAATAAGTTAGCACATATATCTAGGATTTCATACAAGTATATCACAACAGTATCCATTAGGTAAACCTAAGACACATATTAATACATTTAAAGTCAGACATATAACGATCTAGATTAGACTAGGGTTTTGATCAGACAGACAAACATATACCTAGGGATTCGTTCCTAGGAACTTACTCTCAATACATAAGGGTTTTACTTACAAACCCTAATTTACCAAAACTTCAAGGTCTAGGAATACATTACCATCCAACCCTGAGGGACTATGGTTTCCATAACAATACTGAGACACCAAACATGACATTATCATAAAAACCCCAAACATCAAAAGAATAGTATTTTCTAGGTTTCGTTAGTAACCCTAAGTAGACTAGGGTTTATCACATAAACATTAGCATACCCTTAGGTTACGGTTTTACAGATAATCTATTAGGGTTCTACAGACAATGATTTTACTGAGGGTAGATTCAATCTAATGATTAATCTCCCAGGCAAGAATCTTTATGATTCAGAGGTTCTAGACATAACACTTGTTAGTAATGTAAAGCAGATTTCATAGAATGAATGAATATACCTTTATCATGACGAGAAACAAAACTTATAGTCTAAGACATACCTTTGAGTTTAGACAAACCTTATAGGACATTAATTCCAATAGAACTTCTATGCTTTCTCTTGTGAGGTCTTCTCTGTAACCCTTGATCATAGCAACAAGCTTTTCCTAAACAAGGAAAATATAAAAGCAACATGATTAGCATCTAGTGTAAACACATCCAAATTAGAAAAGGAAAACCAAATTTAAAAGATAATATATGGAGTAAGATACTTATCTTTGGAAAATGGTGAGGGCTCCCTCTTAATCCAATCTCAAGGGATACCTAATACAATTCAACAATATCTTTCCAAAGAGTGTTAAATCTGTAAGTGCTAGAAATTAAAATACAAAACAAATCAAAAACTTAAAGTAGAAGGGCTTAGTAGTATAAGTCCTTTATTTCTGATTCTTCGGTCTTGTGCTTCTTTGGAGATCCTTCTTCGACAACATTTGCATGATCTCTATTTCTCTTTCTATTTCTCGGATTTTCAAGACAATCACTTTATAGTGACCCATCTTGTGATAGTTGTAGCATTCGATTTTGGATATGTCTATCTTCCTTCTAGGCCCTTTAGTCTTCTTGAATGATCCTTTGTTCTTGTGATGAGCAAAGTAGGCATTTGAAACTTTTTCTTCTTCATTCTCTTTGTTGCTTACTAGAGAAATCCTAACTTCTTCCTTACTGCAAGCATTCCATAGTTGTTCAAATGTAGGAGTCTCCTTCTAGCTGTTGAGACCTAATGAGAAGGCACTCCATGATGTTGGTAAACCTAGAAGTGCAGTGATTACAAGTTCCTTCTTTGGTACTATCTCATCAATCGCTTGAAGTTCATCTCTTAATCTGGCTATTCTCACAAAGAAAGATGCCACAGTGTCTTCCTTTGTCATCTTTATAGATCTTAGTTCATTTTTAAGGCTTGTTATTTGACCAAGATTCTTGATAGTGAATAATTTTGATAAAGCCTCATACATCTCTTGAGTAGAGTCTATGTTAGATATATAGGGGATGAGGTTATCTTTTATTCCATCCACCATTAGTGTCATAGCCAATATTTCTGTCTCCCTGAATTTTTCCTTTTCTGCATCACTTGACTCATTGGTTGGCTTCTTTTTGAACAAATAAAAAACTTTATTCTTCTCAAGGTTGAGGTCTATCCTCTTCTTCCAGGCCCTGTAGTTAGATGCTCCTTCTAGCTTGGTTTTGTTGAAGGAAATGTAACTACGTTCGCTCTTCATAACTGTACTTTTGATATTTGTACTTATTCAAGAAAAGAAATATTATTTTGCAACATATGTCAATGAGTTTCTTGCTCATTGAAGTAGGTCTAGCACATGTCAAAGTGTTATAGGTGAGTCACATAGTCAAAAGGAAATGTTGAAGGCCTTAAAGGCATGTTACACCATGTATAAATATATATTAAAGTCAAAGGGAAAACCTCCAAGCAAAGTAAATCCTACTCCTATGTAATGGCACCATCAAGAAGCTCCTTCAAGCATGCTACACCACCATGAAAATTATCCAAAGTTTGCTCAACAAATCAGCATCCTAGCAGTCCTCAAGTCGACCTACAAACAGTTGACAAGTCGGCCTGCAAACAGTTGATAAGTCGGCCTAAATGGAGGGACATACCTCTATATATAGAGGTTGTCCACTCCTTTATAAAACGCATTCACTCAGCTCTAAAATCCGCAAGGGAAAGAAGGAGAAGAGGAACGAAGGAAGGTCTACTAGGGCAGCGAAGTAAGGAGGAAGAACAATGAAGTTTGAGGGACTATTTTCTAGGGTAAACGCAGTCACACGTGAGAGAAAAGGAGGGCTTTCTGTATACATATCAGCAGCAATATAACAGTACCATACTTCTCATTGTTTGGGCTTGCAACTTAGACCTAGAAGGCCTCTCATTGAAGCGAAGAAGGGACTCTCACATACGAAGGAGAAAGGAACCAAACTCACCACGAATCCTCCCACACGTGCAAGAATTTAGGGTTGCAGTGCTACAGGTCTGCAATCCTACACAAAGAAGAAGCTCAATTGGTGAAGAGAAGAAGAGCATCATCCTATGTGAATAGGTGCACTTAGGATCAAGAAGAAACATCTCTTCTAGAACTAGTATAACAGAGCCTATCACCAAGGAGTAGGAGAACGAAGTGCTGGAAGTAGGAGAACGAAGTCTCGGGAAACGAAGTGCCGGAAGTTTTAGAGAATCTAGGGCAAAGTAGTGTTGTGGTGATTCTCCGAGACTTGATAACAATTTGTGAAATCTTTTTACTTTTGCTTAGTTAGCTTATACTTATTATTGTTCTTATTAGTGCATATGTGTGTGCTTCATCAAACTACTACCAAAACAAAATAACAAGAACACAAAATTTGGTTCTCTGCTAGGTACAATCCCTCTCCACTCTTTAGAGGGAAACCCTTTGTAATTCTTCTCATATTGAAGCTTCTTATTTGAAAAACTGCCAAACCCTAGACCCTTGACTAAGATCTCCTCCAAGCATGAGTCAAATCCTTCCTCTTTCTGCACTGTCACTTCCGGCACATCTTCTGCCACTTCTTCCGACACATTGTCTTCTAGCACTTTGTCCTCTAGGTTAGGAAAACCTAGAAATTAGGGTTCCTCTTCTTTGCTATGAGGTAGACCTTCTTTGCTGACCTTGGGATACCTTGTAGCCCCTTTTCTTCGTCCTTTAAGCCTTCTTCTTCCTTGCGGATTTCAGAGATGTGAGTGTGTGTCCAAATGAGGAGTGGACAACCTCTATTTACAGAGGTTTATCCCTCCTCCTTGAAGTCGACATGACTGTCCCTAAAGCCGACTCGTAGTTGCATTATATTTCAACACTTATTCATCGTTTTTGCTGCTTGTAGACTTCGTCGGTGCTAGGAGAGGATTTGACCATGCTTGGAGTTATTTCCTTGACCTTGTATGATGACTTACATGATGTAACATGCCCTCAAAGGGTCTTTTCATAATTACATTTTGACTTTAACTCTCTATTAGCAATTCAGAATGTGCTTAACCTATTTTCAATGAGCAAAAAATTCGTTGACAAATAATACAAAAATAATTTCTCTTTTCTTGAATAAGTACAAATATCAAAATTACGTTTATGAAGATTGAACCTAGTTACATTTTCTCCAACACTCCCTCTTAACTAGGGAGGTATTCATACAACATTACAAGGTGTTTGGCAATTTTCAATCTTGAAGAATTCACATAAGAGAAAGCAGATTAGCAATCCATCTGTTATAGCATCATATCCATCAACATTGTCATAATGAAAGGCCTTGACTAACAGCTCCATCTCTTCACGAGACCATGAGCCACAATACTGGCGAGACCAATGATTTATAGACACCTTCATCATTGTCTCTCAAGGTACATACCCACTCGGGTGTTCTCGAGTATGACCTTCTAGGACTATTCTTATCTTGGGTTCCCAACCCTCAAAGAATATCAGTCCTCTTGCCTACTCTTGTCTTGGATGCCCTACACATCCTCAAAGAGTATCGGATGCCAGATGATTACCTAATCCTCCCATTCTTTCTTCCTAAGTGAAGACAAGAATGTTGTGTCTATCTTGTGTTCACGTTTCCATTCATGGCCTTCATCTAGACTTATGGCTGTAAGGCCCATGAAAAGGAAAACACAATTGTCACTCCTTTGTAATCAGGGGTCATTCAAAACTCCCTCTTGATCAGGGACTTGTCAGAGCTCCCTCTTAATTGGAGACTCTTTCCTTCATCAGCAGCGTCTTCGTGGGTCCTTCAACTGCATGATCTCCTTCCTTTCTTGATGTCATGAAGTCTTCGATCAACCTTCTTCTCGGTAGGGCACCATCCATCCATCACTTTACTTCTTGGTTAGCCATGTCATTGCTTCGTGGAAAGTGACTATCAGGTTCTTCTAGTCATCTTAGCTACTCCTTTATCATCTTGTCCATGTTTCGGAATGCTCTCCTCATGGATGCTCCATCATACTTGCTAGGTTATATGCTTTGACCTGGTAGCCCATCATGACTTCATCCTGATATTGCTTCAACATTATTTTTCCTTTTGTTGGATGGCTTCTTCATCACAACATCTTCATAGAGTAGAATTAGTTATCTGCACCTTTTATATCTCCAAGGTCTTCATAGGTGTCAAGGGTCCTTTCTTCCTTCATCAGAGTTATCCTACCTTCTTTCGGGAGATATCTTTCAAGGCATTTTGTCAGATAGTGATTCTCAGTGATCATGGTGTTCTTCACATGCTTGATCTCTTTCTTCATTTGCTTCTTCTCAGATAGATCGGTCAACCACCTAATGCTTCTTGTGGAAGCATTCCTTCATCCTTTGCTTTCAGGACTTGTCAGCATTTCTTCTTGCTTCTTATTCAGCAATCTTATGCTCCTTATGTGAGAATTTTCTTTTGTTGACCTTCAATCCATCGTGCTACATGTGTTCGAGCATGTTCTTGGTGAAAGAGATCCTTTCATGCTTGATCATGTTATAGAACTATAACCATGACTCAATAATATACAAATGATGACATGACTTAAACTTTGATGCATACATACCTCATCTTGACCCTCTTTGATCATTCTTTGGTGTATCCCTTCTTGCTTCATCTTAGCATGCCTGCATATCATCCCTTTTCTTGAATCCAATGAGTGGGATTCCCAATGAGACATTTGCCTTAGTTCACGAACCCTCTCTTCAAGATTCCATCATAGGATCTTAATGATCCTTGCCTTGCAAATGTTTCCTACCTTAGATGATTTAGGTCTTCTAAGATTCTTGTCATGATCAAGTTTTCTTCCATCATATATGAGGTCCTATTCGAGGTATGCTCCTTCTACATGAATATCTTTGAGATATATTTTCAATGCTCCTATATTCTAGAAGATATGTTTGCTTATGAATTTTTGGTCTTCTCATAAATGCTATATACATGAGTGTCTAGAATTCCATGTACATCATGCTGCTAGATTCTAGAGAGTAGTTCTAGCCATGCAATTTAATTTATTCCTACATGCTCCTATTCTACTCAAAATTTTGAAAGAAGTCTATAAGGAAAGAGTTTGACCTAGTCATAGTAGAGATCCGGAGGATCTTCCTTCTTTTGCTTCTTTCCTTCCTCTTCCACCTCTTGAGTTATATGAGCTTCTTCTCTCTTTCTCTTGTTGTTGTTGTCCTTCTTAAACTTGGGACAATTCCTTTTGTAGTGTCCATATTCTTGGCATCCAAAACATTGGATCTTGGACATGTCTTTGTTGTTTGTTTTTCGTGGACCAAACTTGCCAAATTTACCCTTTCTTTTGGCCATGGTAGAAAATGCTTGCTCCTTTGATCCCACATCTCTTTCGCCTCAAGTCTAGTTCCGAAAGACAAGAGAAAGAAGTTGGACTTGACAAGTATCAAGGGAATATTCGTTGGTTATAGTCTTTCCTCAAAAGCATATAGAATCTACATAAAGGAAGGAAGACAAATTAAAGTATGCAGGGATGCCATATAAGATGAAAATCAAACTTACAATAAATAAAAGGATATTCTTATTGATTCTGACGACGAATAAGTTCCCATATTTGAAGAAGAAGAAGAAGGTCATCATGAAAACTCTACTACAAATATCGAAGAAGAAGGACCAAGTGAGCCTATTCAATCGATGGTTTTCCCAACCACAACGAAGAGGCCAAATTGGTTGAAAGCTACATTAGAATATGCTTAAGGACATGAAGTTGTAAAGGGTTCCTTCAGAGAAAGTAAGAAACCAAAGAGATATTTTGGCTATGTTGCATATATGATAAAGTTAATTGAAGCCGAACCATCTACATTCAAGGAAGCTGAGCATGAAGTGGTTTAGAAGAAAACTATGCAGGAAGAATATCTGTCCATCACGAAGAATGGGGTTTGGGAGATCATTCCTAGACCTAGTGACAAATCGGTTGTCACATCGAAGTGGATCTATAAGATCAAACATCGTGTTGATGGAAGTATAGGGAAGTACAAAGCAATATGCGTTGCAAGGGATTTCTCTCACAAGGAAGGCATTGATTATGAAGAAACCTTTGCACCTACAGCAAGGTACACTACCGTTAAATCGTTGGTTTTATTGACTAGTACAATGGGGTGGAATATCCATCAAATGGATGTTAAGACTGCATTTTTGAATGGCACCATTGATGAGGAAGTGTACATCGAACAACCTAAGGGCTTTGAAGTGAATAGCAGGGACTCTCATGTTTGCAGACTTAAGAAGGCTCTATATGGTTTGAAACAAGCACCGAGGGCATGGTATGCAAGGATGGATGCATATCTACTTAGTATTGGGTTCGTGAAGAGTTTATGTTGATCTGAATATCTACATCAAGGTCGTGAATAATGAGCCAGTCATTATTCTACCATATGTGGATGATCTATTCATCACAAGTGTAGAGCGAAGAATTCAAGAATGCAAAAAAATATTGGCAGCTGCATTTGAAATGAAGGATCTAGGACTGATGCACTATTACCTAGGTCTAGAAGTATGGCAAGGGCATGGGGAGATATATTTGGGGCAAGGAAAGTACATCATCAAGTTATTGCAAAAATTTCGAATGATGGATTCCAGGTCGATGATTACTCCTATTATCACCAACCTCAAGAAGTTGAGGGGCTCTGACTCTAGTCTCGTGGATCCTACCTCATATCAACAGTTGGTGGGATCCCTGATGCATCTGATGAATACTAGGCCAGATATATGTTTTGCAACGAACATTCTTAGTCAGTTTCAGTTGGAGCCTCTTCATGAACATTGGATAGCTGCCAAACATATAATGAGGTATCTTCATGGCACTATACATCACTGCCTAAAGTATGATAGTAAGGAAGTCAAACTAATTGGCTTCACAAACTCTGATTGGGGTGGCAATGAGACTGATGGAAGGAGCAATATTGAAGGATGTTTTAGTCTGGGAGTTGCTATGATCTCATGGATGCATAGGAAGCAAGATCTTGTTGCATTGAGTAGTGTTGAGGCAAAGTATGTGGCTACATGTGAAGTAGGAAAAGAGGTTGTTTGGTAAAGGAAGCTTCTGACAGATTTGTTCGAGAAGTCTCTGGGTCCTACCATGATTAATTGTGACAATCAAAGTTGTATCAAGATGTATGTAGGTCTCGTGTTTCATTCAAGTACGAAACATATTAATAACAAGTTCCACTTTATTAGGAACTTGGTGCAGGATGGGATTGTGAAGTTGGAGTATGTCTCGACAGATGAACAAGTAGCAGACATACTGACAAAGGCTCTTCCTAATAAGAAGTTTGAATATCTAAGGTACCTGCTTGGTTTGGTAGATATTGTTGAAAGTGCAAGAGATTTGTTGAGGCTTTGCGAGTGAAGCATTGCCTAGGGAGACATCTAGTCGACACTTTGTGTTGATGTCTGAGTCTCGAAGTTGAAAAGGCGGCGTTGGTTATTGAGCTATGTTTTGGATACACACATGTATGTTTGGGTTAGTGGTTAGCAAGTAAGCTTGATGGTAACTCGAGGGGCTGAAAGCTTGAGTCCACCTTAGTCCCACTTGAATAGATTGCCCTGGTCAAGAATCTAGTCCATGGCATTGCGATGCCTAAATTGTTGAGTGACTGGTTGGATAGATTGCTCTGGTTAGGAATCTAGTCCATGGCATTGCGGTGCCTAAAAGTTCTTCATGGTTCATATAGTTTGAGACAGTGTTTAAGATAGTGTTGCGGGGGAGCGCCCCCCCCCCAATCCCGTTCCCAATCCGCGCTCCAGGCGAGAGCGGGTCGGGAGCGCGCTCCCATTAAAAAAAATTGCACTCCCTGCCATTTTGCAGAGCGAAAAAGGGAGCGTCGCTCTCGTC
The DNA here is from genome assembly GCA_031772625.1 of Pinus tabuliformis. NCBI lineage: Eukaryota > Viridiplantae > Streptophyta > Pinopsida > Pinales > Pinaceae > Pinus > Pinus tabuliformis. Next base: position 1,185,084,523 of record CM062817.1, on the reverse strand, counting down.
ACTCCAGGAGCGATTTTTATAACCCAGGAGCGGTCAGGGAGCGATCGCTCCCGACCGCTCCCGGGTTATAAAAATTGGCGCGAACATAGGAGAATTGAATTGAAAAAAAAAAAAAAAAACTGGTGAAGAAAAAAAAAATAAAAAATAAAAATTGTGTTTTTTATATAAATTGAGGGAGGGAGGGATGAAAGGTTTCATTATCATTGTGAGATTGAGTGAGATTGAGATTGAGATTGCTCCCGACCGCTCCCGGGTTATAAAAATTGGCGCGAACATAGGAGAATTGAATTGAAAAAAAAAAAAAAAAACGGTGAAGAAAAAAAATAAATAAATAAATTTGTGTTTTTTATATAAATTGAGGGAGGGAGGGATGAAAGGTTTCATTATCATTGTGAGAGTGAGTGAGATTGAGATTGAGAGAGGGAGATTGAGAGAGAGGAGCAAGGAGAGAGTGAGAGAGAGCAAGGAGAGAGTGAGGACTCGAGGAGCAAGGAGCAACAGAGTGAGAGAGCAAGAGAAAGCAAGGAGAAAGGGGAGATTGAAGAGCTTGCAAGGGGAGATTGGACGCCAAAGAGGTAGGCTCTACATTGTACAATATTGAATAGAGTGTCTAGCAATTTTTTTTAATGTTTATTAAAATTTAAATTATTCCTAAATAAATAAATAATTTTTTCTCTATTTCCCATTCCCATTTCATTTTTTTAAATTTTGCAGATTCAAAACTTCAAATTTCAAACATCATGGTTATATTTCTTGGCATTTTCTTCTTCTTGGTTCCTTTTTTGGTTATTACAGTGCTGGAGAGTAGAAAAAGAAGGGTTGAAATTGAAAATGAAGAAGGGGGACATAGTGGATTTGATGAAAACCCTAGTGAGAAGGAGCTGGAGGAGAGTGAACATGAGTCAGCTCAAAAAACTAAACAAAACCAAACCCCATTGTGGAAATATGTTAACAGGCCTGAAGCAGGGAAAGAGGGTGGAAACACTAAATTTCATTTCCCCCATTGCAACAATAATTACACAGGTTCATACACTCGTGCCAGAAAACACCTCTGCAAGAAAATGCCAAGGGATGGAGATAAACAAATAGGAATCAAAATTTGTACAGGTGTGTCAGCACCAGATAGAGCCAAATACACAAGGGAAGAGGAGGAAGCCCAATACAAATCTAAAAAATCAAAGGGTTTCTTTGAACCAAGCTCACAATCACATGCACAAAGAACTCCTTCAAGATCCTCCCAAGGCAGTGGATATGGAGGCACAGGGTCACCAGGTTTAAGGCGTAGAACCATATTAGATTTCCTTGATGCAGGGTGTAGGAATGATGTGGATTCAAAAGTTTACAGGTTTCTATATGCATGTGGGATACCATTCAATGTTCTCCACTCACCTTATTGGCACGAAATGGTTTCTGCCATAAATGATGCCCCTAAAGGATACAAGAGCCCTGGGTATGACAAGACAAGAACCATTGGACTTGATCATGAAAAAGCAAAAATATCACATTCTTTGAATAGAATGACAAGTTCTTGGACTGACCATGGGGTGTCCATTGTATCTGATGCACGGAAAAATGTAAAAGGCAAGCCATTGATAAGTGCTCTTGCTGTGTCTGTTAGTGGTGCCATCTTTCTTTCAGCATATGATTACTCAGACAAGTTCAAGACCGCCATCAACATTGCAGAACCATTACTTGAAACAATTGACCGTATTGGGCCATACAATGTCATCTAAGTCATCACTGATAATGCTCCTAATTGTAAGGCAGTGGGAGCAATTATTGAGGATAAATACCCCAACATATTTTGGTCAGAGTGTTTGGTTCACACAATGAACCTTTTGATGCATGATATTGTTAAGAACAAAAACAAACATTACAAATGGATTGGTGATTTGTACAAGAAAGGCAAACAAATGATAAAATTTATTACAAATCATAGCAATACCCATGGCCTTTTCCGTAGTCACTCAAGATTGGAGTTGTTGAAGATTGCGAGGACTAGATTTGGTAGCTATTACCTCACCTTCAGGCGCCTTTTGAAGGTAAGAGAGTCATTGGCTCGCATGGTATCAAGTCCACACTGGCAGATATTAAAGAAAAGGGCTACAAATGCAGCTGACAGGCAAGGTTTTGACTAGGTGGAGGAGGCCGCTCTTGATGGTATGTTTTGGGCAAATGTGAGGCAAGTATTGGTTTTCACCAAGCCCATTTATCACATGATTCGGTTTGCAGATACAGATAAACCAGTGATTGGCGAGGTGTATGAGCAGATGGATAACATCTTGGGGCAAATAAAAGATATTGATCATAACAATGATTCCAACTTGTACAAATTGATTCACGATTGTGTGTGTGTACGGTGGGATAAACTTAATGTTCCACTACATTGCTTGGCATATATCCTTAAGCCAAAATACTACTCTACATCTTAGTTGGGCCAACCTGCACCAGGGGTGGGGTTAGGGCCAAACCCCATATAGATGAAGAGGTATCTAAAGGATATTTGGAAGCATTATAAAAGTTGATACCTGACACGGAGGAATGTGCTAGTGTGCGTCTTGAAATAGGCAGATACTTCAGTTGCACTAGTTTGTTTGGTACCTTTCATGCAATGGAAGATAGAGACAGATTTGATGCTCTCACATGGTGGGAATCATATGGCGGCCATGGACTTTTGCCAAAATTGGCAAAAAAAGTTCTCTCACAGGTTGTAAATACTTCTTCTGCAGAGAGGTGTTGGAGCACCTACAGCTTCATACATAATGTGAAAAGAAACAGACTCAATGAAAACCGGGCAGAAAGCTTGGTTTATGTGCACTACAACTTGAGGTTGTTGAGTCATTACTGTGATCAGGCTTATGAGGATCCAACATATAAAATTTGGGACAACCACCCAGAGGATGATAATTTGGAGGATGGCACCTCCACCATCCAGTAGCAGTGCTCGAGTTCCGAGTCTTGTTCCTTTGTTGTCGCCGCCTCCATCTACACCCTCACGTGGAGGGCATGTGTCTTCTAGTTCTGGTCATCGGTCTGTGCGGGAGACTCCTAGAAGACGACCACAACCTGCTCATACATTAGACACTTCTCGTGGCAAGGGCCACATGTAGTAGTAGATAATAGATTTACAGTTGACTTATCTTTTCTAGTTTCTATTAGTTTTCATAACTGTTGAGTCTTGACTCTTTCATATCATAATGATATTTTTTGTAAACAATATATGACTGTGACAATTTAAGTTTGAAGTTTGAAGTTGGCAATTATAACTCATTGGTAATGATTCTGAATTATGAATATGATGCTTCATGAAAGTTGTTTCATTTCATTTCATAATTCACTTTATAACATTTCATTTCATGTTAAATATTATTTCTTGTAATGGTTAAACTTAGCTTACAAGTACAACTTTGGTGATCAATGATGATAAATGTTATATATTGAATTTTCAATTTTGAAAGCTTGAAGTTGGAAACTTTAAGATTGATGAATCATGATTCACGACACTCAACATGTTGTAATATGTATGTTACTAACTTGTGGACTTGGTTGATGAACATTATAACTTCTAGATGATTGATGTTATATGGTTGAATGATCAATCTATGTTTTTTATGTTTTTTATATCTAATTCATCATTCTACATGTTTTTGTTGACATATATGTATCAAAATATAAAAAATATATATATTATATAAAAATCGCTCCAGGATTCACTCCCAAACCGGAAGCTTTTGAAAATGTCGTTGCCGCTCTCATTTTCACTCCCACTCCCCGCTTTCGCTCCCTCTCCCAAGTAACACTGGTTTGAGATCTTCCATTGTATTTGTACATACAATATGAATACGTCCTAGTTAAGACGGAGTGTTAGAAAATGTAACTATGTTTGGTCGCCATTAATGTACTTGAGTCATTATGTAATGTACTTGTCAAAAGAATAAAGAAAAGAATTTTTATTATTAACAATGACTTATTAAAGCATGGGTTTCATGCTTGGGTCATCATTATATTAGTCAAAGTCCCCATTGTGGACTCCTAGGATTAATATTGAGTTTATACAGTCATTGTATATTCAAAGAGACCCTTCTTGGGCTTTTGAATCATGTAAAATGGTTTTGTATTGAGTCAAATATGAATTATGTACTCTCCACATCAAGTCGGCCTAAGAGAGATCAAATCGGCCTAAGGACCCTAATTCAACCCACAAAAAGCCTATATACGAGGAGGTCCAAGTCATTTGTAGCATCAACTCTCAAGCTAGTTCGATATCTCAAGAAGACCTAGAGTGATGAAGAATCTAGGGCATATGAGTTAATGAGATTCTTCTTGACTTGATAACTATTTGCGAGGCCTTTTAATTTTCTTATTACCAATCTTCTCTTTAACATTATTAAAGTGTGTGTTTCGTATTTCATCAAATAGCTAACAAAAGAAAAGAGACAAGAACACAAGATGTTGGCATTCTGCCAGGGGTAAAACCCCTCCCTCTTGGAGAGGAAAACCCACACATAATTCTTCTTATAGAGATTCCAATTGACAAACACCAAGACCATGACCCTTGACTTAATATGCCACTCAAAGAAAGACACCAATCCTCTTCTTTGTCACTGTTGAGATCATCATCATTGTTGCACCACTGAGGCCATCACTATTGCACCACTGAGATTTTCATTACTGTTGCCACACTATTGTTGTACCTTCATTGAGGACTTCACCATACCAAAGAGATCATTGTTGTTGCACCATAGCTGCTCCTTCACTTAAATCTTTCACTGTTCAATGTGTCGAGATAGAGTATGTTGTGAATGTGTTACTGTAGGATCACAGTAGTACTGAGACAAAGATCATATATATCGAAACAGTAAGTGTGTTCCTTGCACCGGGACCAAAGAGATCATTGTTGTTGCACCATAGCTGCTCCTTCACTTAAATCTTTCACTGTTCAATGTGTCGAGATAGAGTATGTTGTGAATGTGTTACTGTAGGATCACAGTAGTACTGAGACAGAGATCATATATATCAAAACAGTAACTGTGTTCCTTGCACCGGGATCTTCATTATATAACTACGTTGAGATTGTTGGTATGTCACACACATGCCGAGACAGAGGAACTGCTTCAATGAAGAATGCTGATATAGTGAGGAGGTCGGAATTGTAAGAAGGTCGGATCTATGATCATTGTCCCTGAGTTCTTTTCATTGCACCAAGATCATTATTACTATTAGGATATTCCAACATATAGGAAATAGTTAAGTATAACTTGGTCTAGTGTAGAGTTAGGTAAAGTGTGTTTCTTTACTATGTACTTTTGTAACTTACAATCCGACGGTCACGATATGTTCTAGACATGAAGTGATCCAACAGTTCATTCTCTCTTCTGTATTACTGACACTTGATCCGTGGCTTAACACCCGATTGGTCCGTGATCTCTATTTAAAGAGCATGGAGAGTCATTTGTAAGGTGACCATTCATGAGAGAAGCTTATGTAAATTTTCTTTCTTTTACATTAATAAATTCCCTGAAGTGGTCGCGTTGGCTCAAGGCGTGAACTGTTTCCCTCTTTGAGGGTTTTCACCACGTCAAGAATATTGGTGTATTGATTTGTGATCTGTTTGTGAGCGGTGTCTTTTGGTGTTCTATCTGAGGAACTTACGCTGTAAATTCCTACATGGTATCAGAGCTAGTTGAGGGTCGCATTCATTGGTGATCCAAATCCGAAGCCGGTACAACTACATCCAACTGTCATTTCCTAGATCTATTGTTTCTAACCACTTTCAAGCCCTGAGGACTGCTTTATTGTGTTAGGAGCATTTATTCCAGTAAAGAATCCCTTTCGTTTCACACGAAAAGGTTTCCGGTAGCCCTAGCAATGTCATTTTTAAGATCTGGAGGTATAAGTCTTTATTTGCAATTTTAGTTATTTATCTCTCTGTTTATTTCAGTTTATTTATCTCTCGGTTTTTTATTACCGGATCCATACATTTCATTTCTACGTATGCTCTTTGCCCCGTGACTCTATGTGATCTGGGCAAATCAGAAAGAGAAAGGAAGGATTTTTCTCATGCGTATGCTCTTTTCTGCTGCCCCTTAGTCTGATCTCGAAAAATCAGAAACATTGAGGAAAATATTTAGTTTCCGGCGAAATCTAACTTCAAGCCATAAACTTTGGTTTTTTTTGCATGTCCGTCTTTGGCTATGTGGTTTTTTTTGCAGGCAAAAAGGGCTTTCTCAAGTAAGCACGAACTCCAAACCTTCAGCGAATAAAAAAAAAAAGCTTCCTCTTTTCCAAAAATTACTAACCTTTTAAACTAGCTCACTTGGTCCAAAGTTACTTTATGAGAATAGAGGTCTTGGGTTCAAGTATTTCTTTTTCTTGAGTTACTTTTCCAAAAAGCACATGTAACTTATGTTTTAAAGTTACTTTATGTAAAAGTGTTCTCACCCATTATAAAAAGTGAATCACCTATAATTCTAAAGTCTTTTTATCTTTTATTTAAGTTACAATTTAGTGGATAGCTCATAAAGTACCATTGTAAAAGTGACTTTCAGTTATTTATAAAAGTGGGTCACATAAAAAAAAAAATTAAAAGTGAGCTAATTAGATTAAATTTGGAAAGAGGGGGATTTTTTAAAAATATAATATTATCATTCATTTCTACACATTTACGTGCTTCGTCGGCATCTTCAACAACTTTTCTTCAAAAAGCCATAACTTCTTCATCCGGAAGCCGTTTTCAGAGCCGTTTTTTTTAATCGGCCTATTTTTTCGAGATCTTTCCATGGAACACTTAGTTTCAGCATCTACAGCTTCAGTTTCTATTAAAATGGAAAGTCCATGCCAAGTTATTCTTGATAGCACCAACTACTTCCAATGGGTGTCCTACATGGAAGATTTACTTAGAAGTAAAGGTCTTTATAGAATAGCCTCAGGCCAAGAGTCTAAACCTAAAGATGAAGATAAGCAAGCCAAATGGGAAAATAGGCAAGATCAAGCACGTGGGTTGATAGGGATGTCTATTTCTCCAGACCTTAGATTCCATATCGCAAAACTTGATACCCCTAATGAAGCAATGAAATAGCTTAATAAAAATTTTGGAATTAAAAATGAAATTAGAGCCCATCAACTCGAAAATGAGTTGTTTACGTTGGACCCCAATAATTTTTCTTTCATTGAAGATTTTTTGTCCAAGTTCAAGACCCTTAGACTTCTCTTGGAAGGTGTTAAGGTTAAGAAAGAAGATGGTAGCCTTATCTATTCCATTCTTACTAAGTTGGGACCAGCCTACTCTATGTTTGTTTGCACCTTCCATTCTATTAGAGAAGCCTTTATTTCTCAAAGAGAAGACTACAAATCCCCCTCTTTTGATTCCTTTTGTGATTTTTTAATAAGAGAACAAGAAAAATTCTTACATCTTGGTCTTCTTAATCTTGGAAACTCTTCTAAGAAATCCTTAGCCGCCCAACAGCAACCAAGTTCAAAGAACCCTAATAAGCAGCATCCTAAAAAGAATGGTCCTAAACCAACCAAGGGTCCTTAGCACTTTCAGTCTCAAAATGAAAAATCAATTCAACAAAATGATAAGGCAAATAAAAACAAAGGGAAGAAAATTGATAAACATTGCAATGTTTGTAGTCGAGATGGCCACTTAGAATCCAAATGCTTTAAGAAGATGGAAGCCTTGGAAGCGGCAATGAAGAAACAACATCCATTTGGAGCACTCTTCAACTTCAACTTCAACTTCATCTTCAGGAATAGCACTTTCTGCATGTGGTTGTCAAGCATCTCGGTCTGGTTATGCACTAAATGTATCTTCTTAACATTCTCACGAATGGCTCATTGATTCTAGAGCTTCTTATCACATGGCCAAAAACAAAGCCATGTTTTCTTCTTTAAATGATTGTAACACCAAAAATATATATGTTGGTGATGATAGATCTCTTAATGTTAAAATTGCCAACTAGGGCCAAACTCCATTTGAGTCATCTTATTCATGGCAGTTGATATTTTTCTTGGACTCCTCTCATCGAGAGGTGGTAGGATTGATCTAAATATCATTCGATTCCGATAAGTATTCATGGAGTTATGAATTTATTTGTGTTATGAGACAATTCGTCAAGGTCGGCAAGCAACTAAATAACCCACACATATGCTCAACGTTTTAGTATAAAAGGAGGTGACTTGATAGTCATTTCTACACACTTCACTCTTGATTTCTCTCCACTTGTTCTGGGTTTTAGTGGAAGAGAAATCTAAGAGAGGAAGCCCTAAACACAGAAGGTAAGGAGCCCTAGTATGAGACCTAAACGCAGTCAAGGAGGGCTACACAATGCCCTATATGCTGGTCTCTACAAGCCCTAGACGCAGTCAAGAAGGAGGGCTACACGTTGCCCTATACGTTGGTCTCTACAAGCCCTAGCTGCAGTCAAGGAGGGTTACTATGATGCCCTAACCGCAGGTCCATGATGCCCTAGCCGCAGGCCACTTCAAGTGACCGAATTGATGGATGGAGGGCCAAGGATCTAGGGCCAAGAAGGCAGGCTGCTAGGCCGAGTAGAGGGAAGCTAAACGCTAGAATTTGAGTGGTTGTTTGGGCACGTTGAGGAGGCTGAAAGCTACAGCAAGCTAGGCCGCAGGCCATAGCAAGTTGTTGGAGTTATTTCATGGCTGCGTTGAGAGGATAACGTGGCATGGGAGGAGCCTCTTCAAGGCTGGCCGCAGCACTAGAGGGCTAGTCTTGTTGTGTGTTGGGTTAAGGGCAATCGCACATACTCTAACCAAAAGTGCAGTCACAGCAATGCCAACAATTGGACAGTAGCAATGTTGGGACAGAAGCAATGGCATGGTAACAATTGGGACAGCAGCAATGGCATGCTAACAATTGGGACAGCAGCAATGTTGGGACTGCAGCAATGGCATGCTAACAATTGGGATAGTAGTAACAATGGGACAGCAGCAATGTTGGGACAGCAGCAATGGCATGCTAACAAAAGGGACAATAGCATGTCCTGGTGCAACAATAGCCAATTGGGACAGCAATACAGTAACCAAGGTACAACAAGCACATAGTGTGGCAAGCAAGGTGCAGCAAGCACATAGGGGCAAGCATGGTGTTGCAAGCACATGGAACAACAGTGTGGCAACATGGTGCAGCAATGGCACATATGACAGCAATGGTACATGATGCAGTACAGTGATGGGTACAGTCATGATTAGTGAAGCATGATGAGATGCAACATAGTGATGATGGGTGCAGCACAGTGAGGTGCAACATGATGAGCAAGAGCAGCACAATGATAGGTGCAGCAAGGCGATGGAGTCACCTTGGAGAATCAATTGAAGCAGCATGTCTTCAACTAAGTTCATCTACCTCATGTATAATCTTCCTAGAGATGATCTATGCTTTTATTTAGATAAGTCAAAGTGTTGACTCATGTTGTATATGTATTGTCTCTCTTTTTCTGTTGAACTATTGAAGAACATATAAGAAGAATTGATCAAGGGTTTCCACACATTGGGGTTTGTCGCTGGCTAGCACCACATCTTGTGTCCTCTAGTCTTGGCTTGTCTTCTGCAATTTATGTTTATGTGCTATCTGCAATTTACTATTATGTTGACGTGATTGCTAATCTGGAAAAGATATTGAGCTAACTGTGAAAATTGAAATAAATTGCTCTAAGCATAGAACATACCTAAAATTAACATGGTATCGGAGCTGAGGTGAAGACAAAGCCCAAGCAAGAGTGAAAGAGCAATCACCGAAGACAGTTGGGAAAGGACAAAAGGCTCAATGGATTCCTCATCCCTCTTCAAATTCACCAAGGGTGAAGTCGAAGCAGAGAATATTATCAGAATGACGCAGCGGAAGCTTCTGATGGCCTACCTAAAGATCACTTCAATGGGAAGTCCGAATCTAAGGGTGGAAGGAAAGGCAGATGCCTTGTTTGTAATAAGTTCAGCCATTATGCGAAGGAGTGTCCAAATGGTAGGGACACATCACTTGATGATGATAACAATCATTCCAAGGACATCTTCAATGATCAAAGGAATGACAGGTAATGCAGGTCATCAAGGAAATAGTCGATTCTTCAAAGAAAGCAAGGAACCCTAGGTATGAAGAATCAAATGTTGTTTCTGATAAGATAAAGAAGCATTATCTTATATTGGCCCTCTCCTCCAGACTCTTTGGGAATCTGGCTTATTGATTATAGTGCTTCAAGGCACTTCATCGGATAGAAGGGTGCACTCTCTAATTTGGTAGAGATGGAAACAATCATGGGATTATACTTGGAGTTAATGCCACCTATCCCAGAAAGGGTGTAGGGAATGTTACCCCTCAATTGAATGAGGGTAACTCGATTCATTTACAAGAATCTCTTTATGTACCTGATCGCAAGAAAAACCTAGTGTCCTTTTCAGCAATGGAAGTCAAAGCTTTCATGGTGGCATTCGTCGATGGAAAGGTACGTTTTTGAAAATAGAATTTCCAAAGATGCTTTTATCCCTGAGTTTAGGATTGGCAATTTGTATCAAGTTGGAGGATGGTCCATTAGGGACCATGTCAGTTGACACATCTCATCTATAGCACCGGAGGTCTATTATGGGGCCCTACCCACTGTGAGTCAAATGGTGACAGGGATGCCTGAATTCAAGAAGAGTATGAAGGTACATGTCCGAGATGTACCGAAGGAAAATCTTACAAGGGGACCATTCCCCTCATGTAGCGGGTCCACAGGTTTGGAACAACCCGAGGGGTCTGAGATTCATGATCGGGAATCTCACGTATATAGGTGGAAGAAAGACCTCTATGGCTTGAAGCAAAACACCCCGGGCTTAATATGAGAGGATTGATAGCTGTCTAATGAAGCTGAGATTCACTAAGAGTGAAGCCGATCCAAAGCAATGCTTTAAGGTTGTGGATGATAGACCTTCAGAAGTTATATGGCAGTGATACTGGACCAGATTTGGGAAAAGCCTCTGAGTTTCATAAACTCATTCACATTGATGTTCTTGGTGAACTTCCGTCCCGATATATGTTTCACAGTTAGCATGTTGGGTTCATATTTGGTTGAGCCTCACTGGATTGGTGCCAAGAATCATTTGAGATATCTTCAGGGCACAACCTCTCATGGATTGAGATACACTGCCGGAAATGTGAAACTGCATGATTATTCTGATGCTGATTAGGCAGGCAGTGTGGAGGATCGCAAGAGCACTTCAGGGTGCTAGTTCTCTTTGGGTTCTACTCGATATCCTGGATGAGCAGGAAGCAGAAGACGGTTGCTTTGAGCACTGTTGAGACCGAATACATAGCTACGAGTATGACCTTGTGTGAAGTTGCCTGGTTGTGGAAGCTCTTCCATGAGCTGTTTATACACATGATGGATACCACCGTGATCTTCTGTGTCAACCAGAGGGGGATTTGATTGTCGAGGAATATCGTATTCTATGATTGCTCCAGCATATAGACATCAGATACTACCTTATCTGGAATATGGTACATCGATGAGCGAGAAGGCTCCATCGCATTGGGACTGATGTGCAAGTCACAGACATTTTGTCAAAGCCCCGAGGAAAGGTCAAATTTGTGACCTTCCGAGAGCAACTTGGATACTTTGAGAGGCCCCCTTATGAGGGTCCTGTATGATGCATGCATTGAGCTCTTGGAGCTCTGGTGGGCTTGGGGTACTTCTTGGAGCAACAAGCGACCATAGGGCGACTCACCCTCCCCCAATGGTGCACTGTGTACAGGGTGAATGGTTCAACCTTCCCCTGTAATAACCCGTGGCGACTTATGGACAAGATAAGTGCTTCTCCTATCAAGGCATCCTACCCATGCAGTCTGGGACTCATGGGAAGTACCTCTCATCTGGCCAATGAGTAGGGAAATGGGGTTAGGGACCATAGTAGTACTATCGATGGATGCATCGTTGTATCTATCGTACTCCCTATGCTAGGATGACATCCATTGATCTGTGATCAATGAAACTGATCTGGGATCAGTGAAACTGATCTAGGATCAGTATGAGTGATTTGAGACACTCTCTTTTGATATTGATCTGGGATCAATTGGAACTGACTTCGGGTCAGTAAGAGTGATATAACTCACTCTCTTGGAACTGATCTGGGATCAGTAAGAGTGGTATGACACACTCTCTTCATATGGAACTGACTTCAGGTCAGTAGAGAATGGTATGAGACATTCTCAATCAATTTTTCTTCTTCATGGTTCAGCAAAGCAGAGCAATGCAAGGCACTGATGGCAGAGATAGTACAGTCTGGCAGATGGATCAGCGGATGGAGTTCTCCCTAGTTGAGAGGGAGTGTTAAAATTGGCAACTACGGCAAACTCCTTGTTCGTCATCGTATTTATGGCAAATAATATTTTTCTTGGAATCCTCTCATCGAGAGGTGTAGGAATCTAGGATTGATCTAAAGATCATCCGATTCCGATAAGTATTCATGGAGTTATGAATTTATTTGTGTTATAAGACAATTTGTCAGGTCGGCAAGCAAGCAAATAACCCACACGTGCTCGACGTTTTAGTATAAAATGAGGTGACTTGATACTCATTTCTACACACTTCACTCTTGATTTCTCTCCACTTGTTCTAGGTTTTAGTGGAAGAGAAATCTAAGAGAGGAAGCCCTAAACGCAGAAGGTAAGGAGCCCTAGTATGAAACCTAGACGCAATCAAGAAGGAGGGCTACACGTTGCCTGATATGCTGGTCTCTACAAGCCCTAGACGCAATCAAGAAGGAGGGCTACACGCTGCCCTATACGTTGGTCTCTACAAGCCCTAGCCACAATCAAGGAGGGTTACTATGATGCCCTAACCGCCGGTCCATGATGCCATATCCGCAGGCCACTTCAAGTGACCGAATTGATGGATGGAGGGCCGAGAAGGCAGGCTGCTAAGCCGAGTAGAGAGAAGCTAAACACTAGAATTTGAGTGGTTGTTTGGGCACATTGAGGAGGCTGAAAGCTAGAGCAAGCTAGGCCGCAGGCCATAGCAAGTTGTTGGAGTTATTTCATGGCTGCGTTGAAAGGATAACGTGGCATGGGAGGAGCCCCTTCAAAGCAGGCCGCAACACTAGAGGGTCAGTCTTCATGTGTGTTGGGTTAAGGGCAGTGGCACATACCCTAACCAGAAGTGCAGTCATAGCAATGCCAACAATAGGACAGCAGCAATGTTGGGACAGTAGCAATGGCATGGTAACAATTGGGACAGCAGTAACAACGGGACAGCAGCAATGGCATGCTAACAAAAGGGACAGCAGCATGACATGGTGCATCAATAGGCAATTGGGACAGCAGTACAGTAACCAAGGTACAGCAAGCACATAGTGTGGCAAGCAAGGTGCAGCAAGCACATGGGGGCAAGCATGGTGCTGCAAGCACATAGGACAGCAGTATGGCAACATGGTGCAGCAATGGCACATAGGACAGCAATGGTACATGATGCAATACAGTGATGGGTAGAGTCATGATTAGTGAAGCATGATGAGATGCAGCATAGTGATGATGGGTGCAACATGGTGCAGCACAGTGAGGTGCAGCATGATGATTAGGAGCAACACAATGATCGGTGCAGCAAGGCGATGGAGTCACCTTGGAGAATCAGTTGAAGCAACATGTCTTCAACTGAGTACAACAACCTCATGTAACATCTTCTTAGAGATGATCTATGCTCTTATTTAGATAAGTCAAAGTGTTGATTTCTGTTGTATATGTATTATCTCTCTCTCTGCTGAACTATTGAAGAACATATAAGAAGAATTGATCAAGGGTTTCCCTACATTGGGGTCTGCCCCTGGCTAGCGCCACATCTTGTGTCCTCTTGTCTTGGCTTGTCTTCTACGATTTATGTTTATGTTCTATCTGCAATTTACTATTATGCTGATGTGATTGCTAATCTAGAAAAGATATTGAGCTAACTGTGAAAATCGAAATAAATTGCTCTTAGCATACAACATGCCTAAAATTAACACTTAGTGTTGTAGGGACTGGAACTATTCATCTAGACAATGGTCAATTTAATGATGTATTATGTGTTCCAACCTTATCCTGCAACCTTCTATCTGTATATCAGATAACTCATTCAGGTGAAGGTAAAATTGTTGAATTTTCACCTCACAATGTTGTAATTAAGGACCTAGGAGATCCTAGACAGATTTTAGCTACTGGAATTGTTGATGATTCTACAAGGTTGTATAAGTTTAACAACTTTGGGTCATCAACTCTTCCCTCGGTATTTGTTGCTCATAATGATGAAGTGAGCAAACTTTGGCATGAGTGATTTGGTCAATTAAACTATCACTCCATTTAAAATCTATGTAAAGAAAATATGGTGACAGGTCTTCCTATGGTATCTTGCAGAGATGGTGTTTGTTCCAGATGTGTACTCGAAAAACATCATCGGGGTAGTTTTGAAAAACGTGCCTCTTGGCACGCCTTAGCCCCTTTACAGCATGTGCATAGTGATTTATGTGGTCTACTTCCAGTTGTTTCATTCTCTGGTTACAAGTATTTCTTAACTTTCATTGATGATTTCTCCAGACACAGTTGGGTATACTTCTAACTCAAGAGTGAAGTATTTAACATGTTCTTGGCCTTTAAGGCCTTTGTTGAGAAACAATCTATACATCAAATTCTTAAGCTAAGATCTAATAATGGCGGAGAATATGTTAACAACAAATTCATCAACTTTTGCACTGATCATGGAATTCAAATGCAGCGTATTGTTCCCTTTACTCCACAACAAAATGGTGTAACTAAAAGGAAAAAATGCACCTTAAAAGAAATGGCTAATTGTAACTTCAATCTAAAGGACTTAGTTTTAATTTTTGGGCAAAAGAAATTAACTGTGCAAATTACATAGTAAAACGTACTCCTACTAAGGTTTTAAAGAATATCACTACAGAAGAAGCATGGAGCTCAATTAAACCAGATGTAAGTCACTTTCGTGTCTTTTGAAGTCAAGCATGGGCCCATATTCCAGATGAGAAACAAAAATCCTTAGAACCTAAGAGTGAAAAATGTAATTTTGTTGGATATTCCGAAGATGTCAAAGGATATAGACTTCATCCACCTAAATCCAAAGATGTTATCATTAGAAAAGATGTAAAGTTTGTTGAAAATATATCGGCCTACGAGCCTAGTTCGACAGATGTGCCACCTCTCTCTATCCCTTCAACTTCTGAAAATGTTTCTTCTTCAGAAGATGACAGCGAGGATGACAATCCTCCCCCACCATCTTGGGATCCTGTTTCAGCTCCTCAGCTTCCAAAATGGGTCCGTGCTACTCGGGATGCAGCAGGTGCTCTTGCAGGTGATCCTACAGATCAGCATCGCACACGTTCTCAGTTTGATAGAGCCTCTTCTTTACTGGCTCAAGCTTCAGCGAATTATGATCCTGACACCTTTGCAGAAGCTTCAGGCCATCCAGATTGGGACACAGCTATGAATGAAGAATATTGTTCATTATTGGCAAATGATACATGGGATCTTGTTCCTCTTCCAAAGGGACAAAAACTTGTTAGATGCAAATGAGTTTACAGAACCAAGTTTGGACCAGATGAAAAAGTTGATAAACATAAAGCTCGTCTTGTTGCTAAGGGTTTTTCACAAGTTGAAGGCATTCACTATACTGAAACCTTCTCCCCTATTGCCAAAATGAACTCTATCTGCCTTGTTCTTTCCCTTACTGCCTCTTTCAAATGGGAAGTCCATCAGATGGATGTTAAATCTGCCTTCTTGCATGGGGACTTGCATGAAGAAATCTATATGGAACAACCTCCTAGCTTTATACAAACAAACTCCAGCCTTGTATGTCGGCTTAAGAAATCCCTTTATGGTCTCAAGCAAGCCCCTAGGGCTTGGTATGCCAAAATGGATAGCTTTCTTTTAGATATTGGCTTTTCTAGGTGTCATTCTGACAATACTGTCTACACCAAGAAAGTGGGTAAGTTTCTTATCATTCTTGTTCTTTATGTTGATGATCTTATCCTTATTGATAGTGATCCCAACCTTATAAACCATGTGAAGTCCAGCCTTAAAAATCAGTTTGAAATGACAGACTTAGGACACTTGCATTATTTTCTTGGTCTTCAAGTCTAGCAATCCAAGGAAGGTATTTCTCTTTCCCAATCCAAGTATGCCTGTGATCTTCTACACCAGTTTCACATGGAAGACTATATGTGACAATACTGTCTACACCAAGAAAGTGGGTAAGTTTCTTATCATTCTTGTTCTTTATGTTGATGATCTTATCCTTATTGATAGTGATCCCAACCTTATAAACCATGTGAAGTCCAGCCTTAAAAATCAGTTTGAAATGACAGACTTAGGACACTTGCATTATTTTCTTGGTCTTCAAGTCTAGCAATCCAAGGAAGGTATTTCTCTTTCCCAATCCAAGTATGCCTGTGATCTTCTACACCAGTTTCACATGGAAGACTATATGCCAACCCCTTCTCTCTTTCAGTCTGGAGCCAAACTTTCAGTGACTTGTACTTCCCCTAAAGTTGATGCTACCTTATACCGTCAGCTTGTAAGAAAACTTTTGTATCTGACCCATACCCGTCTTGATCTTTCCTTTGTTGTTGGCCTTATTGCTCGGTTTATGCAAAACCCACATGAAAGTCATTAAAAAGCAGCGAAAAGAATAATTTGTTATGTTCGAGGTACAGTTCAGTTTGGGATTCATTACAATGCAGAAGCATCTCCTTTATTGGTTGGTTTCACTAATTCTGATTGGGTTGGTGACCCTGATGATCGGAAGTCTACTACAGGTTATGTCTTCACTCTTGGTTCTGGACCTATTACATGTGTGAAAATTCTATCACTGCAACAACTGATTTACTTTACCTACTTATTTTCCAATAAGTTATTTATGAAATTCCTTCAATAAACATTTAAATTTATGTTGCAGATATCACACCATAATTTAGAAACAAACACATGCACAAGAATCAACACATCGACACAGATATTTTGGACAACAGTACCCGGAAAAACCCAATATGGGAAAACCAGTGTAGCAAGGGAGGATTTTATTATTCAGCAATTCTTCAATACAACAAGGTGCCAAATTGGCTCACCCAATAGAGAGAAAAATTCTACAGCACTTCTCCCAGTCTCAGCATCAGCGTGGCTGACCTCTGCGTAGCTCCCAGACACTCTACGTCAGCCCCTGCCTCTTTGTGTCAGCACTGGGCATCTCTGCATCACCCACATAGGCCCTCCAGTGACTTCATAGTCTGCTGCTGCCTCTGCGTATGCCTATGCGTTGGTCTTCTGGTGTTGCTCCTGACTCTCTGTTGTGTACTTGTTGCCTCCTGCTGCTCTCCAGACCACTAGTTCGAATTTCTCAGCTAACCCTACTCCAGAAATCAAACTGACTGGTCTCCCTCAGTGTGTCCTCCAACTAACCCTCAAGCCTCTTCTTATACTTTTCTCGTTGGTCCATCAACGGCCGAGATTAAATCTCTAATCAACGGTTAAGATTAGATTTGGCTTGATCCATGACTTTTGGACCCTTCTAACCCAGTTTTATGTTAATACCCATTAATATTTTATTTTTCCTAAGTTTAGACTTAAGAACTCCATTAAAAATATTAATTATTTTAATATCTCACAAACCGGTTAGAATCTGTCGAAACCAATGTTGCACGAAGCGGGGACGTTTTTTGGAAGCGAGGACGCGAAAGCGTCATTTTCCATAAATCTAGGAAGCGAAGCGTCTGTGGAGGCGTCTGCTATATATATATATATATATATATATATATATATATATATATATGCATTTATACTCTAAACAAACATCCCAAATACCAAATTAGTTGTAGAAGACATGAAAACATGCATATTTTTGCATAAATCAAGATAGATATAACATCCATTGTACATTAATGATTAATTATTCGAGCATCAACCATATAGATGCATCAACCATCTAGAATCTAGATTCTTCTCCTCTTGTCTAGCCTTTGCCTCTACCTCGATTGTCTAGGGATATTAGTCACATTGCCTAATTTTGATCAAACTACCTAATTCAAGACTTAAAATATGGTAGAAAAAGCTTAACATGCTTGATCGATGATTTTGACTTGATTGAAAGGATATTTTTTGCTAAGGGCGTGCCGCGTGACAAAGGAGTTCAACAAAAAACACCACCAACATTAGGGTACATATAGGGCTTGGTGCTCTTGACTAAATGCTAATCGCATACCTTCATACTTGATATAATCTAACGAAATGTCACAATCCAATTGATCCTGAATTCCTGAAAACTGTTTGTCTGCTGAATTTTGAATAGGATATGAAATTCTATTTTCTCCATATGAAGTCCAATGAGGCTGGAACCACTCTCAAACATCCTGAGTCATTTCATGGTAATGTTAAAAATTTAAGTAAAATGATGAAAATGAAAAATAAAGCAGAATGTCAATTTACTTTAAGAATTTAACATTACCATGAGGGAGCATCTGCTATATTTATATTTTTTTTGCCTTCATTCCTCACCCTAACCGAAGGTGGACCCACCCCCAACAAGCAAACTCACCTAAAATTAAAAAAAAAAAAAACGATTTTCTAAATAGCGCGGCGCTTTTCCAGAATCGTACGGAAGCGTACGGGAAGCGTATGCTTCGCCCTCCAAAGCACCACGCTTCGTACTGCCGAAGCGTCGTACGAAGCGCACTTCGGAGGAAAGCTTCCGAAATTTCCAGGAAGCGTCCAAAACAGGCGAAAGCGCACTTCCGAATTTTGGAAGCGCACTTTCAGGGATGCTTCCTAGACGCATCCACACGGGACGTGCTTCGGGCCTTGAAACCAGGGGGGGGCGCTTCCTGCAACATTGGCCCAAACCATTTCTGGGTCTTGGAGATCTCATGTGCTTTAGCTTCTCGACCAATTTTCATGGCCAGAGCACATCCGATGCTACCCCAAATCAACACTCCCTCTTAGCGAGGACTGTGCTCTAATAATACTCCTCACCGAGTATCACCTTGATCATCCAACATCGGTCCCTGTGCTAATGGTAGGCCTCCCTGCCCAACATCCTCTGCATTGCTACATCCTGTACTACTGCCCATGGTCTTGCCACTGCCACTACCACTGCTGCATCTATATGGCAGCGCCCTCTACATCTGTGTTGCTGCTGGTCCTTTCTTCCAACACTGCAACTCCCTCTGCCACGTTGCACCGTGCTACTGCTGACTGCTATCGCACTGCAACATCACCCCCATTTCTGCTACTGAAATGGATTCTTTATCATCCCCATCTTTTCCCTGAAATAATCAAACTTTGTTCTTCCAAGGGCCTTGGTGAGTACGTCTGCCACCTATTCTCCTATAGGAGTGTAGCTCAACTGTACAACTCCTCGTTGGACACAATCTCTGACAAAGTGACATTGGATATCAATATGCTTTGACCGATCATGAAACACTGGATTCTCAGAGAGCTTGATGCAACTCTGATTATCGCACATGATCCTGGTCGCCTCCATTTTTCTTTGGAATAGGTTCACAAGCAGTTTTCTGAGCCATATGGCCTCACACGAAGTTGTGCTCGCCGCCATATATTCTGCCTCAGATGAGCTTAGAGCCACGGACTTCTGTTTCCTACTGCACCAGGAGGTCATTCCTGATCCAATGTTGAAACAGTACCCAAAGGTACTTTTCTGATCCACTGAACTTCCTGCCCAATCTGCATCAGTGAATCCACTCAATCTGATATCCTTACTCCTGGTGTACAAGAGTCCATAATCGACTGTTCCCTGTAAATACCTGAGAACATGTTTGGCTACTGCCCAGTGCGCCCTCTTCGGTTCCACCATGAACTAACTGAGGGTGTTGACAGCGTAGCAAATGTCTGGCCTGGTATTGACCAGATACATCAGGGACCCTATGAGCTGCCTGTATAAGGTGGGATCAACATCCTTGTCTTCTGATGCATCAATCTTCTTCCAGTTGGTGATCATTGGAGTAGCCATAGGTCTACAGTCCTCCATCCTGAATCTCTTCAGGATTTCTGTAGCATATCTCCCTTGCCCAAGGAAGATCTCTCCCTTTTGCTGCCAAACTTCCAACCCCAGAAAATAATGCATTTGTCCCAAATCCTTCATATCGAATTCTGTGGCTAAATTCTTCTTGCAGTCCCCGATGACCCTAGATGATCCTGTCAAAAAGAGATCATCCACATACAATACTAAGGTTAGCGGCTTATTCTCTACAACCAGATAGTAGAGATTTGGATCTGCTTTGCTCTTGACAAATCCCATCTTCTGCAAGCAGCGATCGATTCGACCGTACCATGCTCTAGGTGCCTGTTTCAGCGCATACAAGGCTTTCTTCAACCTGCATACATGAGACTTCTTCTCATGTGTCTCAAAGCCCTTTGGTTGTTCAATGTATACCTCTTCTTCTATCACCCCGTTTAGAAATGTTGTTTTAACATCCATCTGATGAATCTCCCACCCCATGTGAAAATTCTATCACTGCAACAACTGATTTACTTTACCTACTTATTTTCCAATAAGTTATTTATGAAATTCCTTCAATAAACATTAAAATAAATTTTGCTGCAAATATCACACCATAATACAGAAACAAACACATGCACAAGAATCAACACATCGACACAGATATTTTGGACAACAGTCCCCGAAAAACCCAATGTGGGAAAACTAGTGCAGCAAGGGAGGATTTTATTATTTAGCAATTCTTCAATACAACAGGGTGCCAAACTGGCTTACCCAACAGAGAGAAAATTTCTCCAGCACTTCTCCCAGTCTCAGCGTCAGCCTAGCTGACCTCTGCGTAGCTCCCAGACACTCTGCGTCAGCCCCTGCCTCTCTGCGTCAACACTGGGCCTCTCTGCGTCACCCACGCAGGCCCTCCAGTGACTGCATAGTCTGTTGCTGCCTCTACGTCTGCCTCTCCAACCTCTGCGCTAGTCTTCTGGTGCTGCTCCCAACTCTCTGTTCCGTACTTGCTGCCTCCTGCTGCTCTCCAGACCACTAGTTCGAATTTCTCAGCTAACCCCGCTGCAAGAATCGAACTAACAAATCTCCCTCAATGTGTCCAACAACTAACCCTCAAGTCTCTTCTTATACTTTTCTCGTTGGTCCATCAACGGCCAAGATTAAATCTCTAATCAATGGCTAAGATTAGATTTGGTTTGATCCATGACTTTTGGACCCTTCTAACCCAGTTTTATATTAATACCCATTAATATTTTGTTTTTCCTAAGTTTAGACTTAGGAACTCCATTAAAAATATTAATTATTTTAATATCTCCCAAACCGGTTAGAATCTGCCCAAACCATTTCTGGGTCTTGGAGACCTCATGTGCTTTAGCTTCTCCACCAATTTTCATGGCTAGAGCACATCCGATGCTAACCAAAATCAACAACATGGCTTGCAAGAAACAAAGTGCCATTTCTCTTTCTTTAGCAGAAGCAGAGTATCGTCGCGTCGTAGAAGCTAGTAAGGAAGCCCTGTGGCTTCGTCAGATCCTGTCAGAGTTTGGCTTTCAACTGCAGCATCCGACTACACTTTGGTGTGATAATCAAAGTGCCATTCAACTATGCAAAGATCCAATCCAACATCAGCGTAGCAAACACATTGAACTACACATGCACTTCATCAAAAAGCTCATTCATGGCCATGTTCTTTAAGTGCAATATTGTTCAACCGATGATCAAGTTGCAAACATCTTTACAAAGTCTCTCACAGAGGCAAAGTTTACTAAACTTCAATTTATGGTTGGATTTTAGGAAGTTGTCACTAAGGGGGGATACGCTCTAATGCCTCATTCCTTCTCCTATTGTGTCATATTTGTACATCCTTCAATCATATCCCAAGTTGTTCTTAAGGGGAGATGTTAGGATATTCCAACACGTAGGAAATAGTTAAGTATAACTTGGTCTAGTGTAGTGTTAGGTAAAGTGCGTTTCTTTACTATGCATTTTCGTAACTTACAATCCGACGGTCACGATATGTTCTAGACATAAAGTGATTTGACGGTTCATTCTCTCCTCGGTATTACCGACACTTGATCCATGGCTTAACACCCGATTGGTCCATGATCTCTATTTAGAGAGCATGGAGGGTCATTTGTAAGGTGATCGCTCATGAGAGAAGCTTATGTAAATTTTCTTTCTTTTACATTAATAAATTCCCTGAAGTGGCCGCGTTGGCTCAGGCTGTGGACTGTTTCCCTCTTTGAGGGTTTTAAGCACATCAAGAATATTGGTGTATTGATCTGTGATCTGTTTGTGAGCAGTGTCCTTTAGTGTTCTCTCTGAGGAACTTACCCTGTAAATTCCTACAATTATGCTGAGATCAATATTGCGTCCTCTTGTCATTATAGATGTGCTGCGTCTATCTAATATGCCGAGAGTAACTGTGCTCTCTGCTTGCTACGAAATCCTTATTAGATTACCCATCCAAAGAACTAAGGTTGCAAGGTCTTACTCACTGTAATTGTCCGAGATCCTGTAGCTATACCTCCAAAGAATCTGAGATATCTTCTCTTACTTTTGTGCAGATCCTATTGGGTATATATAGTGGTCTGTCTTGTATGCAAGCCGACTTGAATTCATGAATAGATATGTTGACATGATTGTTCTTCAATATACATTTTGAGGCCAACTTAATTGTTTTCTTCATTGTTTTGCTGGCAGTCTTCATCTTGGAGGATGGTGCTTGTCTTGGAGGGCTACTTGACACTAGGTTGACCCATATTCATGTTCAAGAACATGACTTTGATTCTTTGACCTTTCCTAGACCTATGGAATGAGCAAGAAACTCATTCGAATAATTTACAAAAATAATATTTCTTTTTCTTGATAAGTACAAAGATCAAAATTTCATTTACAAATACCAAACCTAGTTACACTTTTCTTCAACACTCCCTCTTAACTAGGGAGGTATTTACAATGGTACTTGGTCATTCTCAATCTAAAGAATTTCTCATAAGAAGAATCAGATTGGTAATCCCATCTATATAGCATCATATCAACCAGCATTGTCACAGTGCAAGGCCTTGACTAACAGCTCCATCTCTCCACAAGACCATGAGCTACAATGCTGGCGAGACCAATGATTTATAGACACCTTCATCATTGTCTCTCAAGGTACATACCCACCCGGGTGTTCACTGAGTATGACCTTCTAGGACTATTCTTATCTTGGGTTCCCAACCCTCAAAGAATATCGGTCCTCTTGCCTACTCTTATCTTGGATGCCCTACACATCCTCAAAGAGTATCGAATGCCAAATGATTAGCCAATCCTCCCATTCTTTCTTCCCAAGTGAGGACAACAATGTTGTCTATCATGTGTCTACATTTCCATTCACGGCCTTCATCTAGACTTATGGATGTTAGTCCTGGTCTTGTGCATGATGCATGAAATGGAAAAACACAATTGTCACTCCTTTGTAATCAGGGGTGATCTAATTCAAACTCCCTCTTGATCAGGGACCTGTCAGAGCTCCCTCTTAGCTAGGGACTCTTTTATACATCAGCAACTTCTTCTTCGTGGGTTCTTCAGCTGCTTGATCAACTTCTCTCCTTGATGTCATGAAATTTAGTTGAGCTTCTTCCTTGTAGGGCAACAGCCATTGATCACTTTCCTTCTTATTCTGTCATGTCATTCATTTCTTCATGGAAAGTGGCCTTCTTGGCATACATCTGGAACTTTCTTCATATGGCTACTTCTTTTCCCTCCATGCTTCTTTTAGGAGTTTCCATCCATCGCATGAACGTTGGTTGTACTTGTACTTACAAGTTAGTAACCCTATATGAACTCATCCAGATATTATTCAAGAAATCAAAACATCATATTAAATTAAATCATATCTTACGAGATGGCTCTTCATCATGACATCTTGTAGGTATCAGCATCCTGCATACATGTTGACACATCTCCCAAAGATATCTATTGTCAAGGGTCTTCATCTTTTTTAGACTTTCATTAGAGTCTTCATATCTTTCCAGGATATTTCCTAGTCAAATCTTCTTGGTCTTTTGGATGTTGATTGCCTTCATCATGGTTGCATATCTCACGATCTCTTCCTTCCTCACACATTCCATTTCCAAGAGCTTTCAATCAGAGTTTCTTAGTCAACTACCTCATACTTCATATGAGGACATTTTATGTTGATTTCATCTAGTGTGACTTATGCCTTCTCGCATTCTTTCAAAGGAGAAGATCTCTTGATCATGCTTCTCAAGATAGAAGTAATGATTCATGTTACCTGCAACCATATGACATGACATTATAATATACATGCATACATACCTCATTTTACCTTTAGGTCATCTAGGCTTCTTCCAGCAACTCCCTTGATTGAAAAGATCTTCAATCCCTTGATCTGCTTCATGTCATCACACCATTATCCCATGAATTCCATAAGTTGGAGTTCTTGATGAAACACTTTCTCCCTCTCTAGATTAGTGAACCCTCCAATGAGGATTCCTTCAAAGAATCTTGAGGATCTTGAAAATCCTTATCTGGCAGATGTTTCCTTTTGCCCTTAATGTATGACGAGCCTTGTCTTGGATAACATCTTTCTTTCCTTCAAGTTTGACTGCCATGGATTTTGTTCCTTTTTTCCTTCATGATATCCATGGTGATGTCGCGATATTTTGCTTCTAATGCTTTCATGATGCATCTTATTATCAGTGTCATATCTGATAACACAAGATATAGGAACTTATGATAGGATCCTTTTGTGAGGGATACTATCTTACTCATAGGAGAGATTTGATACTCCCTCTATCCTTAGCCCTTTTCTTTAGCTTCCTCCATCTTTCAGTGATATGAACTTCCAAAATATTTCTATAGCATTGAATCTTAACTATACTTATTTTTTTCTTTGCTTGAGGACCAACCTTGCCTTTCCTTTCTGCACAAGGTTGAATTCTTTTATCCTTTAATACTATAGACTGTAACTGTTAATTTCAGGTATGTTCTATGCTTAGAGCAATTTATTTCAATTTTCACAGTTAGCTCAATATCTTTTCCAGATTAGTAATCACATCAGCATTAAAGTAAATTGCAAATAGAACATAAACATAAATCACAGAAGACAAGCCAAGACAAGAGGACACAAGATGTGGCGCTAGCCAGGGACAAACCCCAATGTGGGGAACCCTTAATCATTTTTTCTTATATGTTCTTCAATAGTTCGGCGGAGAGAGAGAGATAGTACATTTACACCAGAAGTCAACACTTTGACTTATCTAGAAGATCATCTCTAAGAAGATGATACATGAGATCAGTTGAAGACATGCTGCTTCAATTGATTCTCCAAGGTGACTCCTTCACCTATCATTGTGTTGCATCTCGTCATCATGTTGCACCTCACCGTATTGCACCATGTTGCACCCATCATCACAATGCTGCATCTCATCATGCTTTACTAATCATGATTGTACCCATCATTGTACTGCATCTCCTCTTGCTGCACTATGCTGAGTTCTTCAATGCACTATGCTGCACCCAAATGCATGCTGCAATACCTCAGCATCTTGTTGCTGCTTCCATCACATCATGTTGCACTATGTATCACTATGTTGCACCCCTGTTACTGTGCACTATGTTGCACTATCATACAGTTGTAGTATACCATGTTGTTGCTTCCATCACAACATGTTGCACTATGTATCACTGTGTTGCACCCCTGTTACTGTGCACTATGCTGCACTATCATACAATTGTAGTATACCATGTTACTGCTTCCATTGCACCCCTTTTCATTCATTCATGCTGTCTTCAGCACCTTACTGTCCCATGCTGCCCACGCACCTTATTCCATTGTGCTGCACCTAAATATCATTGTGTTGCACCGAAGTCAAACTTTAATCCTCCATGCTGCTAGCTATGGCCTGCGACCTAGCCCAGCAGCAAGACAACCCAGCTATCTTTAAATCTTCTCTTGCACACTCAGCAATTAAGGTACATGAGACCCCTCCTAAGACTGCGGTCTAGAACAGTGTTAAGGTCTTCACCATAACTTCAACTTGACTGCATTTAGGGCAGCTTCAATATAACAGCGTACATGACTATTACCTAGAACCAAGACAGCGTAGAGGGCAGCTAGATCCATGACAGCGTTTAGGTCTCTCTTCTAAGTCTACGTTTTAGGTGGCATCTTCTTTAGGCAGCATAGCTTCTTCTTACCCAAGACAGCAACTATGTCTAGGGCATCTCCTTTCCCTTTAGTCCTGTGGCTAGGGCATTCTGCCTTCATGACTGTGTTAGGGCCAGCGTTAGGTTCTTTATGACTATGCCTTGATCTTGTAGAGAACAGCAATTAGGGCATCTCTTAGCCCTGCGTTTCCCACATTGTTCTTCCAATTATGACAGCGTATTAAGATCAGATCAAGGTTCTCTTCTTGTTGTGTTTGAGGGTTTCTTTTAGGATAGCGTTAGGGTTGTTAGGGCTTCTCTATACTAGCGTTGAACCCTATCTTTGCTGCGATATAAGAGCCTCCTTTTTGGGCAGCGAAGATTCTTCTCCATGAATATAGATGAGGGCAGCGTATAGATCTCTTCATCTAGGGCTAGGGCAAACCTCCTAGATCAGCATATTCTCTTAGGGATTCTTCCTTCCATTAAAACCCAAATGAATGGAGAGGAAAAGATCATAAGAGAGTTGTGAGTGTGTCCAAATGACTTTCAAGGCACCTCTATTTATACTAAAACATTGAGCACATGTGGGGTTTATTTGGTTGTTGATCGACCTTAACGAATTGTCCCATAACACAAATAAATTCATATCTCCATGAATACTTATCGGAATCGAATGATCTTTAGTTCAATCCTACACCTCTCAATGAGAAGGATCCAAGAAAATATCAGATGCCATTAATAAGATGACCCACATGGAGTTTGGCCCTAGTTGCCAATTTTAACACTCCCTCTCAACTAGGGAGAACTCCATCCGCTGATCCATCTGCCAGACTGTACTATCTTTGCCATCAATGCCCTGCACTATTCTACTCTACTCTACTGAACCATGAAGAAGAAGAATTGATCGAGAATGTCTCATACCATTCTCTACTGACCCGAAGTCAGTTTTATTGATCCCAGATCAATATCACAAGAGAGTGTCTCAAACCACTCATACTGATCCCAGATCAATGGAGGTCATCCTAGCATAGGGAGTACAGTAGATAAAACGATGAGTCCATCGATAGTACTACTATGGTCCCTAACCCCATTTCCCTGCTCATTGATCAGATCAGAGGTACTTCCCATGAGTCCCAGACTGCATGGGTAGGATGCCTCAACATGAGAACCAATCATCTTGTCCGTAAGTCGCCTTGGGGTATCACAGGGGAAGGCTAAGCCATTCACCCTGTATACAGTGCACCATTAGGGGAGGGTGAGTCACCCTATGGTCTCGTGTTACTCTAGTAGTACCCCAAGCCCCCCGGAGCTCCCAGAGCTCACTGCATGCAACATGCGGGACCCTCATAAGAAGGTCTCTCAATGACTCCAAGTCATTCGAGAAAGTCACAAATTTGACCTTTCCCCGGGGCTTTGACAGAATGTCTATGACCTGTACATCATACTAATCCCAGATCAATGGAGGTCATCCTAGCATAGGGAGTACAGTAGATACAACAATGCGTCCACCGATAGTACTACTATGGTCCCTAACCCCATTTCCTTGCTCATTGATCAAATGAGAGGTACTTCCCATGAGTCCCAAACTGCATGGGTAGGATACCTCGACATGAGAACCAATCATCATGTCCCTAAGTTGCCTCGAGGTATCACAGGGGAAGGCTGAGCCATTCACCCTGTATACAGCGCACCATTAGGGGAGGGTGAGTCGCCCTATGGTCGCGTGTTGCTCTAGTAGTACCCCAAGCCCCCCGGAGCTCCCAGAGCTCAATGCATGCAACATGCGGGACCCTCATAAGGTCTCTCGATGACTCCAAATCGTTCGAGAAAGTCACAAATTTGACCTTTCCCCGGGGCTTTGACAGAATGTCTGTGACCTGTACATCAGTCTCAATGCGATAGAGCCTCCTCGCTCATCGACGTACCATATCCCAGATAAGGTAGTATCTGATGTCTATATACTGGAGCAATCATAGAATATGGGATTCCTCAACAATCAAATCCCCCTCTGGTTGACACAGAAGATCACTGTGGTATCCATCATGTGTACAAATAACTCACTGAAGAGCTCCCGCAACCAGACAGCTTCACACGAGGTCATACTCGTAGCTGTGTATTCAGTCTCAGCGGTGCTCAAAGCAACCGTCTTCTACTTCCTACTCATCCAGGATATCGAGCAGAACCCAAAGAGAATTAGCACTTAGAAGTGCTCTTGAGATCCTCCACACTGCCTGCCTAGTCAGTATTCGAATAATCATGCAACTTCATATTTTCGGCAATGTATCTCAATCTATGAGAGATTGTGCCCCAAAGATATCTCAGAAGATTCTTGGCACCAATCCTGTGAGGCTCAATCATATGTGAGCTCATTATGCTAACTGCAAAACATGTGTCTGGACGAAAGTTCACCAAGAACATCAATGCGAATGAGTTTATGAAACTTAGAGGTATTTCCCAAATCTGGTCCAACATCACTACCATATAACTTCTGAAAGTTAAGATCCTCGAAGTAGTCACGGGCTTGCAGTTTACCATTCCACATCCGGAATCCAACTCCCTCTTATTTCTGCAAATGAGAGGGTCTGCATCTGTCAGAAATAGGTCGTCCTTAATAGGTGTCGATATGAGAGGTCTATCATCCACAACCTTCGAGCAATGGTTTGGATCTTCACTCCTAGTGAATCTCAGCTTCATCAAAAAGCTATCAATCCTCTCATACTAAGCCCAGGGTGTCTTGCTTCAAGCCATAGAGGGCTTTCTTCCACCTGCACACATGAGATTCCCATCATGAATCTCAAACCCCTCGGGTTGTTCCAAACCTGTGGACCTGCTACATGAGGGGAATGGTCCCCTTGTAAGATTTTCCTTCGGTACATCTCAGACATGTACCTTCATGCTCTTCTTGAATTCAGGCATCCCTGTCACCATCTGACTCACATCGGGTAGGGCCCCATAATAGACCTCCGGTGCTATAGATGAGATGTGTCAATTGACATGGTCCCCAATGGACCATCCTGCAACTTGATACAAATTGCCAACCCTGAACCCATGAGTAAAAGCATCTTTGAAAATTCTATTTTCAAACACGTACCTTTCCATCGATGAATGCCGCCCTAAAACCTTTGACTTCCATTGCCAAAATGGACACCAGGTTCTTCTTGCGATCAGGTACATAAAAGAGATTCTGTAAATGAATCAAGTTACCCTCATTCAATTGAGGGGTAACATTTCCTACACCATTTCCGGGATAGGTGGCATCGGCTCCAAGTACAATCCCACGATTTTTTCCATCTCTTACCAAATTCGAGAGATCACCCTTCTATCCCCTTCTATCTGACAAAGTGCCTTGAAGCACTATAATCAATAAGCCAGATTCCCACAGAATCTAAAGGAGAGTGCCAATACAATATAACGCTTCTTTATCTTATCAGAAATAACATTTGATTCTTCATACTTGGGGTTCCTTGCTTTCCTTTTAGAGTCAACCGTTTCCTTGATGACCTACATTACCTGACATTCCTTTGATCATTGAAGATGTCCCTGGAATGATTGTTTTCTTCATCAAGTGATGTGTCCCTGCCATTCGGACACTCCTTTGCATAATGGCCGCACTTATTGCAAACAAGGCATCTGCCTTTCCTTCCACCCTTAGATCTGTACTTCCCATTGAAGTGATCTTTAGGTAGGCCATCATAAGCTTCCGCTGCGCCATTCTGATAATGTTCTCTGCTTCCACTTCACCCTTAGTGAATTTGAAGAGGGATGAGGAATCCATTGATCCTTTTGTCCTTTCCTAACTATCTTCGGTGATTGCTCTTTCACTCTTGCTTGAGCTTTGTCTTCACCTCACCTCTGATACCATGTTAATTTCAAGTATGTTCCATGCTTAGAGCAATTTATTTCAATTTTCTTAGTTAGCTCAATATCTTTTCCAGATTAGCAATCACATCAGCATTAAAGTAAACTGCAGATAGAACATAAACATAAATCGCAGAAGACAAGCCAAGACAAGAGGACACAAGATGTGGTGCTAGCCAGGGACAAACCCCAATGTGGGGAAACCCTTGATCAATTTTTCTTATATGTTCTTCAATAGTTTAGCAGAGAGAGAGAGAGAGAGAGAGAAAGATAGTACATTTACACCAGAAGTCAACACTTTGACTTATCTAGAAGATCATCTCTAAGAAGATGATACATGAGATCAATTGATGACATTCTACTTCAACTGATTCTCCAAGGTGACTCGTTCACCTCTCATTGTGTTGCATCTCGTCATCATGCTGCACCACGTTGCACCCATAATCACAATGCTGCATCTCATCATGCTTTACTAATCATGATTGTATCCATCACTATACTGCATCTCCTCTTGCTACACTATGCTGAGTTGTTCAATGCACTATGTTGCACCCAAATGCATGCTACAATACCTCAGCATCTTGTTGTTGCTTCCATCACATCATGTTGCACTATGTATCACTGTGCCGCACCCCTGTTACTGTGCACTATGTTGCACTATCATACCGTTGTAGTATGCCATGTTGTTGCTTCCATCACAACATGTTGCACTATGTATCACTATGCTGCACCCCTGTTACTGTGCACTGTGTTGCACTATCATACAACTGTAGTATACCATGTTACTGCTTCCATTGCACCCCTTTTCATTCATCCATGTTGTCTTCAGCACCTTACTGTCCCATGCTGCCCATGCACCTTATTCCATTGTGTTGCACCTAAATATCACTGTGTTGCACCGAAGTCAAACTTTAATCCTCCATGCTACTAGCTATGGCCTGCGGCCTAGCCCAGCAGCAAGACAACCTAGCTATCTTTAAATCTTCTCTTGCACACTCAGCAATTAAGGTACATGAGACCCCTCCTAAGACTGCGGTCTAGAACAGTGTTAAGGTCTTCACCATAACTTCAACTTGACTGCGTTTAGGGCAGCTTCAATATAACAGCGTACATGACTATTACCTAGAACCAAGACAGCGTAGAGGGCAACTAGATCCATGACAGCGTTTAGGTCTCTCTTCTAAGTCTGCATTTTAGGTGGCATCTTCTTTAGGCAGCGTAGCTTCTTCTTACCCAAGACAACAACTATGTCTAGGGCATCTCCTTTCCCTTTAGTCATGTGGCTAGGGCATTCTGCCTTCATGACTGTGTTAGGGACAGCGTTAGGTTCTTTATGATTGTGCCTTGATCTTGTAGAGAACAGCAATTAGGGCATCTCTTAGCCCTGCGTTTCCCACACTGTTCTTCCAATTATGACAGCGTATTAAGATCAGATCAAGGTTCTCTTCTTGCTGTGTTTGAGGGTTACTTTAGGACAGCGTTAGGGCTATTGGGGCTTCTCTATATCAGCGTTGAACCCTATCCTTGCTGCGATATAAGAGCCTCCTTTTTTGGGCAGCGAAGATTCTTCTCCATGAATGTAGATGAGGGCAGCGTATAGATCTCTTCGTCTAGTGCAAGGGGAAACCTCCTAGATCAGCGTATTCTCTTAGAGATTCTTCCTTCCATTAAAACCCAAATAAATGGAGAGGAAGAGATCACAAAAGAGTTGCGAGTGTGTCCAAATGACTTTCAAGGCGCCTCTATTTATATAAAACGTTGAGCACATGTGGGGTTTATTTGGTTGCTGGCCGACCTTGACAAATTGTCCCATAACACAAATAAATTCATACCTCCATGAATACTTATTGGAATCGGATGATCATTAGATCAATCCTACACCTCTCAATCAGAGGGATCTAAAAAAAATATCAGCTGCCATTAATAAAATGACCCACATGGAGTTTGGCCCTAGTTGCCAATTTTAACAATAACTTGTCTTTCTCTATCTAGCATAGAGACCACAAATTGTCAGGTGAGGTAACCTTCTTTGTTCATTGATATTTGTTAGCTTGCTTATCAATGATGATTGCATTCTTATCATCTTTCCCACATCTCTCAATTGAGATCTCATGAAGATATTTCTTCATTCTTTGATACCTTTATTTTTGTGTAGGTCTAAGTGATGTGACCTTCTTTACTATAATTCAGAGAGTATATCTTCTAGCATTTCATATATCTCTCTTTATGTCTCCTCTTTTGCTACATAGGCATGAGAGGACCTTTGAGTGATTTCCTATGAGTCTCTTGTTGCATTTCAAACAATGTTTGACTTTCAGAGACCTTTCCATAGACAACAATGACTTCTCTTTTCTATGAGGATTATAACAATCCTCCTTATTCTATGCAAGGACTTTCGATGACTTATCGACCTATAGATCTCCTTGCAATCATGAAGTCATTTTACCAAATTAATAAATGAAAAATACTTACTTGATTTGTGAAGACAAAATCTTCACCTTGATCATGTTGATGAAGATTGAAGAGGGCTTCTTCTTGAATGATCTTCTTCTAGGGTAAGGAAATGATCCTTGCTTTCTTGAAGATGATGACAATGTTCTCTTGCTTTTAATATGCTTTTCCTTGTAGATCATAACTGCTTCTAGGGCCTTTTGATGATGACTATGGAGACAAGAGCTCTTGTTGTTGTAGATTGTTCTTTGATCTAGGGTTTGATCAAGATTAGGGTTTGATTCTGCAATGTAGATCTTGATGTCCTTCAGCTTGCTTTGATGCCTTGCTAGAAACTTGATTCTTGAATGTCTCTTTTCTGCCCTTCCTTCGACTGTAACCATAGCTTTGATACCATGTTGAAGAATCTAGGGCATATGAGTTAATGAGATTCTTCTTGACTTGATAACTATTTTTGAGGCCTTTTAATTTTCTTATTACCGCAATCTTCTCTTTAACATTATTAGAGTGTGTTTCGTATTTCATCAAATAACTACCAAAAGGAAAGAGACAAGAACACAAAATGTTGGCATTCTTCCAGGGCCAAAACCCCTCCCTCTTAGAGAGAAAAACCTGCGCATAATTCTTCTTATAGAGATTCAAATTGACAAACACCAAGACCATGACCCTTGACTTAATATGCCACTCCAGGACAAAGACACCAATGCTCTTCTTTGTCACTATTGAGATCATCATCATTGTTGCACCACTGAGGCCATCACTATTGCACCATTGAGATCTTCATTACTGCTGCAACATTATTGTTGTACCTTCATTGAGGACTTCACCATAACAAAGAGATCATTGTTGTTGCACCATAGCTACTCCTTCACTTCGATATTTCATTGTTCAATGTGTCGAGATAGAGTATGTTTTGAATGTGTTACTGTAGTAGGATCACAGTAGTACCGAGACAGAGATCATATATATTGAGATAGTAATTGTGTTCCTTACACCAGGATCTTCATTATATAACTAAGCTGAGACTATTGGTATGTCACACGCATGCCGAGACAGAGGAATTGCTTCAATGAAGAAGAGGCCGAAACTATAAGAACATCGGAACTATGATCACCGTGCCTGAGTTCTTTTCATTGCACCGAGATCATTATTACGCTGAGATCAAGATTGCGTCCTCCTATCATCATAGATGTGTTGCGTCTATCTAATATGCCGAGAGTAAGTGTGCTCTTTGCCTACTACGAAATCCTTATTA
This sequence comes from Pinus tabuliformis, assembly GCA_031772625.1. Lineage (NCBI taxonomy): Eukaryota > Viridiplantae > Streptophyta > Pinopsida > Pinales > Pinaceae > Pinus > Pinus tabuliformis. The sequence goes on along the minus strand of CM062817.1, from coordinate 1,185,050,815 downwards.
GCTTACCCATCTGAAGAACTGAGATTGCAAGGTCTTATTGTAATTGTCCAAGACCAGGAAGAATCTGAGATGTCTTCTCTTACTTTTGCGCAGATTCTATTGGGTATATATAGTGGTTTGTCCTGTAGGCAAGCCGACTTGAATTCATTAATAGATATGTCACTTCAACTGAGTCAACATGAATGTTCTTCAATATACATTTTGAGGCCGAATTAACTGTTTTCTTCATTGTTTTGTTGGCAGTCTTCGTCTTGGAGGATGGTGCTTGTCTTGGAGGGCTACTTGACACTAGGTTGACCCATATTCATACTCAAGAACATGACTTTGATTCTTTGACCTTTCTTAGACCTATGGAATGAGCAAGAATCTCATTCAAATAATTTACAAAAATAATATTTCTTTTTCTTGATAAGTACAAAGATCAAAATTTCATTTACAAATACTGAACCTAGTTACACTTTTCTTCAACATGGAGAATTGTGAAGCCTATTGCGAGGAGGTCGAAAGAAGTGCAAGTTTGGGGAAGTCTATAGAGAGAAAGAAAATCGAGATTTTGGTGCCTCTCTCTCTCCCTATTTCGTGGTCTGGATTGGGAAATCGAAGTCTCCTAAGATTTCGTTGTTGCCAAAAGCTACCGCCTATTCGAAGTTGTTGGAAGGGGTCGAAGATTTGGGAGGCTGACTTGGTGTGGAGGGAATGTCTGGTTTTGGTCTAGGGTGAAGAGTCTCAAAGAATACCATTGAAAGGAACAATTATCTTGACTGGCTTTTCCCCTCGAGGGGGGTTTTGCCTTGGCATGTGCCTACATCTCGTGTCTCTTGTTTTGTGATCTTCATACACACATAATATGGTAATTGCTTGATGAAAGATAAGATAATAAAGAAGTAAAAGAAGCCAACACGCTCACAAGTACTTATCAAGAAAGGAGAATCAAACCCTAATATAATTACTTTGATTTTCCAACACCTTGGACCTTGGTGATTAAGTCAAAGTCAATTTTTTTATGAAATTAGCTCAAAATAATTATTTTTGAGCTAATAAAAAATGGTTTTAATGAGAAATTCGAAAATTCCTCAAAAATAAATATTTTCAACAGCAGAGATTAAAAGTTGATCAAGGATTTATCAATAGTCGAGATTATTTTGACAGGGATCAAGCCAACTATCTGTTATTTTCCACTTGGAGGAATTTCTCTATAAATAAAAGGTTTTTTGCTCCTATTTTCATCTTATGATAGTCTGGGTTTTGATGTAATTTTGTAAACACTTGTGTGAAGCCACTGTCCTAATATAAACGTTCGAATATCATAATAAAACACTTTGGGGTATAATTTATGGTGTTTATGTCTCATTGATTTGTGGTATGTGTTGGGTATGTGCATTCCTATATTGTGCTTTAATATTATCTGAATCATTATTTTATTTGTAGATGATATGAACATTCTATTGGTAAGTTTGGGCTTATCTTAGGTGATCCATTTCATTTTGTATTCTAACGATTTTTCTTGAGAGAATATATAAAGTTTGCAAGTTCCCCAGCCCTTGCACTCCAAGTTGACAAATTGTGGGCACAGGCTAACCTTGTTTGGACTTTTGAATATTACATGTGACGTTCTTACTTCGCTAACATTGTTGGTTAACATTTATTTTTTGAAATACGTCTAGCTATCATTAAATAAAATATATTCCTCAGAAAAGCTTTTCAAGCATTGTATTTGTAAATTATTTTTTTGTAAATAAATTTCATTTTATTTTCTAACCCTTGTTTTGCAGCTGGTGTTTTGGGGTTTTGGGATTTATTTTCAATTTTGTATATATTGGGGTTATTTTATTTGTAAATGATAAGAACATTCTATTGGTAAGTTTTGGGCTTATCTTAGGTGATCCATTTCATTTTGTATTCTAACGATTTTTCTTGAGAGAATATATAAAGTTTGCAAATTCCCCAGCCCTTACGCTCCAAGTTGACAAATTGTGGGCACAGGCTAACCTTGTTTGGGTTTTTGAATATTACATGTGATGTTCTTACTTTGCTAACGTTGTTGGTTAACATTTATTTTTCGAAATACGTCTAGCTATCATTAAAAAAAATATATTCCTCAAAAAATATTTTCAAGCATTGTATTTGTAAATTATTTTTGTAAATAAATTTCATTTTATTTTCTAACCCTTGTTTTGCAGCTGGTGTTTTGGGGTTTTGGGATTTATTTTCAATTTTGTATATATTGGGGTTTTGGGTATTTGTAAATTTATTTGTACAGGTGATTTCTCAAGAAGATTTGTTGGATTAGAGTCAGATCTAAGCCCTTGAGTGTAAGATCTAGTCTCTAGAATTTTTCGCAATGTTGCAGTAAATTGAAGATTTGAAGCAAATTCGATTTTTTGGTGAGGGTTTGAAATTTTTTAGGGCTTATAGGCCTAGCGTCCTTCTCCAAGCTAGTCGTCCATCCCTCCTTGCCTCTGCGTCAGCCTTTTCTACCCTCTTAAGGAATTAGGCCTCGGTCTGCCCTATTAACCCTTGCCATGAGCATTTATGGTCTTTTCAGGCCTAAGGCCCTCAGCCTTCCCTCCTAAAGCTTGCCGCAGGCCTAATTAAGCCTCGGCCTACCCTCCATCCCCTCTTCTTCCTTCGGCCCCTCTTCTTCCCTCCGCTCAACCTCTCCGCTGGCCTTTTCCCTCTCATTCTCCCTCTCGGCAGCCTCCCTTACCCTCTGTCGTGGGCTTCCATCCCCTCCTCATACCTTCTCCCTTCTCCCTACCCTAAGCCACAACGTTCTAAGGCTTGCAGCAGGCCCTCAGGGCCTCCTCCCCTTGGTCATAGACCATTTGGTCTTCGCTGCCTTAGCCGCTAGCCTTTTCAAGCTCAACATCCCCTCTCCTAGCCTCATCTTTTCCCTTGTTGCCATTCTCTATCATTGTGGGTGTCGATTTGATTTTTTGAGCTAATTCTTGGTGGTTTTGCAAAGGAATTGTGTCACACATTTGTGTTTTCAGGTGCCATAGTTATTGGAAAAGAATTGCAAGTGGGCTAGTTTCTTCAAGGCCCCAAGGCCTAAGGGTTTGACCTCTAAACCCTCTCTTACTCACTGTTTTGCTACAACAGTCATATTATTTCCTAAACAGTGACATATAGTTCATCTAATTGCCATAAAACTTACTCACACATTGCTAAATACATTGATAAGTCAATAAGGCAACTTTTGGCATTTTTGTTCGAATGAAATTTTAAGTTTTGGTGACTGTCATCTCTGCATATTGAGGTCTGATATAATAGTGACAAATTGCTTCATAAGAGGGCCAAAGTACTTAAGATCTTGTGTTTGGAAAAAATAATTTGGCATTGAGATTTCTATCGCTTGCATTGGATATCTTACTTTGCATCTAAGAGTGCTCTAAACATAATTAACTTACTGTTGTCATAACTCTATCTTGACATTGGAATACAAGTTACATAAGTGCTCTCATTGCTTTACATTCCAATTGGTTACTTGTTTTCATGGTTCTAAGTGCTATTGTGGAGAAGGTTACTAAGCATTGGTTATTTGGAATCTAACGTTTTCTCGTCTTTTGTAAGCTCTTTTTCATAAGACCATTGACTTTAAACTATATTCACACATACAAAGCACTCAATCCATAATTGAATATCATTATATGTCTCTTAAGTGAATTTGACCAATCTTATTGGCATAACTCTAATTGTGCAGCATTGAACATTTTTGTGATCTTGAGATTCTAAGAACCTAATTGAATAGCAATATCTTGACATCTAAGTGTTATTTGTTTAAAGGCCTCTAATCTATTTGAATTGGTGTTAATTTACATTGAGCATATCTGGAATAATATTGGCATTTATCTCATTGAAATATCTTGGAAGCTTTTAATTGAAGCAAGAGCATTGATAATCTTGTGGTAATAATCGTTGGTATCTTGTTAAGCATTGGTTAAATTATTCTAAGTGCTTCAATTATCATTGAATAAGTTATTACGGGATTTTGGCACATCTTGTAATTGTTGAATAATTGTATATTGTGGGTATCTATTGTATCTTATTGGCACTTGGTAACTTGGCACACTTTCTTGTGGTTAAGATTGTATCTCATTGATAAGTACTTGTTGATATAATTTAAGATCAAATCATAACTAAGTACTTAAGCAACTTAAACAATCTTACCTCAAGAATCACTCAATCCATCTTGCGTTGCATTTTAACTCTAATTGCATTAATAACTTACCTCCAAGCATAAGCTTGGTTGATAGATATTTAGGTCCACCCTTTCTCAATTTAGCTTGAGGATCCTAGCACCTCTTTAGTAGTTAACACGGTGACCTTGCAATCGTTAGAGCCACAGTGTCTGTAGCGCCAAAGGCATCGGGTGGTTGGAACACAGTGGGGTAATCTTTAATCAAGCCCTTGCTTGCTTCCCGTTGGCTTCCATCCTACAACCTACTCTAGAGACAAGTTACAAAATAGTTAAGAGGAAGGTTATACTTAGAAAAGGCATATAATTAAAAATAACCAAGATTCTTGAATCACACCTAGGTCTTAATATTTGCATAGCATATAAGTTAGTGAAGCACCCAAACAGTTATTCTTCATTTGGCTACTTGGCATCTAATTAATAATAAGCAAGAAGTTGACTCCATAAGGCACTAGCCTCACATTCAGATCTAATCTAATCTTTAAATCTTGCTAAAATTAACCAAGTAGCTAGGCCATTCAATCGTGTCTCCCGGACTTGTTGGTTGCCAACTTCTTCTTCATCTTCACATTTCCATAGGGACTACCCCCCATACCCTGTCGTTGGGAGACAACTAAAACAGAGAGATCAGGGATCAGAGTGACAACCCCCGACCTGAGTCGTTGTCACAATGCCTGTACAATATGAGTGACAACAGGCCTCAAGATCCAGCAGAACGAGTCATAGTTCAAGAGATGAAGAAGAGACCAGCATGGCTTAGACCCATATTAGAAGAGGCAGAAGGACATGCATCTCCTAATGGCACATCTAGAGAGGTGAAGAAACATAAGAGGTTCTCAAGCTATTCAGCTCTCATGACAAAACTCATTAATGAAGAACCTTCCACATATGAAGAAGCAATTAGCTAGTAGGTATGGAAGGAAGCAATGAATGACAAGTACCAATCAATCATGAAGAATGATGTATGGGAGATTGTGCCAAGGCTTAAAGGGAAATCAGTGGTGACTTCCAAGTGGATATACAAGATTAAGCATGTTGCAGATGGTAGTATTGACAAATACAAGGCGTGATTCGTGGCTAGAGGGTTCTCCCAGAAAGAGGGAGAAGACTATGATGAGACCTTTGCTCTAGTTGTCAGGTACACCTCTATTAGATCCATCATTTCTCTTGTTGCTTCATTGGGATGGAAATTGCACCAAATGGATGTGAATACTGCTTTCCTCAATGGTGTGATTGAGGAAGAGGTGTACATAGAGCAACCTCAAGGCTTTGAGGTATTTGGAAAGGAATCTCATGTTTGCAGGTTGAAGAAGGCCTTGTATGGACTCAAGCAAGCTCCAAGAGCTTGGTATGCTTGTTTCACAGCTATATGACGAGACAGGGATTTACCAAGAGCAAATCCGATCCAAACCTTTACTTTAAGGTTGTAAAGAATGCACCTATGATCTTATTATTATATGTTGATGACTTCTTTTTGATAGGTGTCGAGCCTCTTATCATTCAGTGCAAGAAGCAGTTGGCTTCTGAGTTCGATATGAAGGATCTTGGTTGATGCACTATTACTTGGGATTAGAAGTATGGCAGAAACCTGGCGAAGTCTTCCTTGGTCAAGGAAAGTATGTGTTAGAGATCCTTCAGAGATTTGGTATGATGGATTGCAAATCCATGGAAACTCCCATGGTGACTAACTTGAATAAGTTAAGAGGCTCTAACTCCAGATTGTTAGCTCCATCTGTGGATCGACAGCTGATTAGTCCATTGATGTAATTGGTTAACACCAGGTCGGACATATGCTTTGCTGTGAACCATAGTTTTTAAAACCGGCCTAGCTAACCGGTTACTGGTCTAACCGACCGGTCAACAGGGCCACCGATTGGAACTGGAGCAAAAACCCGGTTAAGGAGGCTGCTTCGTGAGAAATTGGCCCTAACCAATCCTAACCGGCCGGTTTAGGACAGAACCGGCTGGTTTGTAGCAAACTGGCCGGTTCCATCAGGAACCGGCCGGTTACCTGCCATGCCCACCGAGGACCCACAGAGCGGCTTTTCCAATGAAGTTTAGGGGTTTTGGAGGGAAAGTAAGGGTGATTTCCATCCAAAAACACCCTCTCCAAGCCTTTAAGAGGCCCCTCTCCCTCTCATTTGTCTCACACATCTAATTTTGAGTGTTTGAGTGTTTGTGAGTTTGTTTGGGAGCTTGGAGAGTGTTGAGTTTTTGCTGAAGTAGTCATCTTGGAGTTGGAGTTGGAGCTATTTTGGAGATAGTTTGTAGATGTTAGTGGAGTTGGCATCTTCAAGAGGAGCCTAAGGAAGCTAGTTTGCATTTCCAGGTAAGGATTGTCACTTGAAAATTCCTCATTTGACTGTTGTCCATGAATTAAATTTTTTTGTGTTATAAATTTATAAACTTCTCAAATCTCTAGTTCTATGCTATCAAATTTTGTAGCCTGCATGTGCATTTGTTTTCCTAAATTTAGCTTTGGTTTTCCATGTTGCTTAGCTACAATTTTTTTTTAAATGGCTGTAATATTCCTAATTAGCCTTGGCTAATTGGAATATTCAATTTTGCTCAATTTTTCCTTCTATAGTTATTTATAAATAAAAAGGTGAGGAAAGTGGGGGCATAACTCACTTTATGAATAAAGTCACTCCCTAGTAGCACAACGTTGTAACTTAAAAGGGGAGCCAAGGGGGCCCAAGGACCACGTAGAGAAAGGGCCCACGTAGACACTTGGAGGGACTGCGCAGATGGAGAAGGAACACGTGGCAAGAGAGAGGCTACGTTGGAGGAGGTGGGCCTTAAGGTTTTGAGAGAAGCCAACGCTATAAAGGAGAGAGGAGCCTCCTCATTTTGATCATTCGATTATGTTGCATTTGAGCTAGTCACTTCGACTTAGAGCACGCTGGCTGTTTAGCCTGTCTGCAGCACTGTTTAGTGCATCAAGTGTCTCCGTTCGGAGATCTCACCCTTAGCCCCGGGGGACTTCGAGTGCCTGCTCGGGCAAGGTAGTTTCAGCAGTATTTTGCAAGAGGAGCGATTTCTGGAGTTGAGGAGGAGCTGAGCATTCTGATGACTGCGCAGTCTTGAGAGGGGAGGACACAGTTACTTTTGGTAGGAGCTCTGAATTAGGGTTTTGTGGAGGATTTGAGCCTGGAGATTGAGCAAGGGATCAGCCCTTGCATATTGGAGGATTTTCGCAAAGTTACGGATAGAGTTTTGGTGGATTCTCTTCAAGAGCAGCGCAAAGCCTTGAGGGATTGCGCAAATCCCCAAGGGGGTGATTTTCGGGGGTCAGCGATTTTAGAAAAGCTTTCTAGGCTTTTTCGAGTTTATTGAGCAGAGGCTGATTCTAGAGTTTCAACATTTTCTGAGGAGGGGAACAACCCCAAATCCTCATTTGATTCTAGCAATAGCAGCAACACAGCAGTTCTCCAGCAATTTGGACGCAGTTCAGAGAAAGGCCATTTCCTTACCATTCTGAGTGTATTTCTTCACTTGCCTTGTGCAAGTCGAGGTGCTACTTGTTTGATCACCTCTTGTACTCTTTCCCATTACTCGGTATAATAAAATGGCTTAGCATTTCTCTCTGCATTTCTCGAGTACTTGCTTATATTCCATGTATACGTTATTGTATGTTGCACCACTGTTATTTTTGTTTTATCTCTTTGAGCACCTCGGCTACTATATTGCTTGTGTTTGAGGGATACCCCAGATAGGGGATATTTACAATGGCAGATTTCTTTGCAAATTGTAATTATTTCAAGCAAACATGGCTCCAAAAGGAAAGGACGGTGCATGGGCTCATTGTGATGTAATTGATGGAAAAATGATATGCAAATTATGCCATAAATCTATTGGAGGTGGGGGTATTCTTAGATTGAAACAACACTTGGTTGGGATAAGAGGCCAAGTAACGCCATGTGGTGCACCAAATGCAGTGTTAGGTCCTATTAGGACAGAATACATTTCCAAGCTTGAAAATTTTTATGAGGATAAGGCTAGGGAGAAGGCCATCCAAGATGACATTGCAAGGAAGAGGGAATTATTAGAAGCCATGAAAGAGAGTGGGTATGATGATTATGAGATTCAAGACTCAACTTCTATCCCTTCCACCAATGACCCCTTTCACTATGTTCATCCTTCTTGTGGCCAACCATCAAAAGGAACAAAGAGAACAAACATCCAAAGTTTTTTCTCATCTTCTGCCAACATTGCCTCTTCTAATCCCACTTCCTCCCTGCCAAGTCGTCAACCCACCTTGGATCAACATTGGAAAAAACAATGCAAAGAAACTTCTCATCAATACATTGCTAGATGGTGGTATGATTCAGATATCCTATTTAATGTTGCTTGCTCACCTTATTACCAAGCTATGTGGGACTCTGTTATAGCTGCAGGAAAAGGCTTCAAAGTCCCTAGTATGCAGGACTTGAGGGGAGTTCTTTTGCAAAAAGAAATATCCTCCATTAATGAGTACTTGGTTGAATTTAAAGATTCATGGCTCAAAATAGGTTGTTCCATCATGTCAGATGGATGGACCGATGGAAAGAACCGCACTATCAATAATTTCCTTGTTTCTTGCCCTCAAGGAACCATGTTTTTGAGATCAGTTGATGCATCTGATAAGGTGAAGGATGCGGTCCCTCTATTTGAGCTTTTGGATGACATTATTCAAGAAGTTGGGGAGAAAAATGTTGTGCAGGTCATCACCGATAATGCCTCAAACTATGTTCTTGCTGGAAAGATGCTTGAGTCCAAATATAAGACCATATTTTGGACTCCATTCACTGCACATTGCATAGACCTCATGCTTGAGGACATAGGCAGAGTGGAGTGGTTAAAAAACATTGTAGAGCATGCCAAGTGCATTACAAAATACATTTACAACCACTCATGGGTATTGAGCCTAATGAGGAAAAGCACTGGGGGCAAAGAGCTTGTTAGGCCTGCAATTACGAGATTTGCATCTCACTTCCTCACGTTGCAATGTCTCAATGGTCAACATAAAAACTTGCAGAAAATGTTTTCTTCTTAAGAATGGTCTGAATCTCGGTGGGCTCGTAGACAAGATGGAAAAGACACCAAAAAGAAAGTGTTTGACAATTATTTTTGGAAAAGGTCTGTAGAGCTTGTGAAAATTACCGAGCCCCTTGTTAAGGTGCTAAGAATAGTGGATGGGGAAAAATTGGCCATGGGCTACATTTATGAGGCTATGGATCAGGCAAAGGAGCAGATATGGGCAGCTTACAAGGACAGGTTAGTTAAATATGGCCATATATGGGAGATCATTGATAACAGATGGAACAATCAACTCCATCATCCTATACATGCAGCTGGGTATTTTTTGAACCCAAAGTATCATTATAAAGATCAGCTAGGAGATCTGCATGATGGGAAGGTCAGAGCTGGATTGATTGATTTCTTGGAGCACATGGTCCCTACCCATGCAAACCAGTTGGAAATACATAGACAACTAACTGTTTTCACTATGGCAGGTGGTACCTTTGGCAAAAACTTGGCAAAGATGGCAAGAGATGTGGATCAACCAGGTAAGCAATTCCAATTTCCAATTTGTTTTTCTTTTCAAGTTAAAATTGTTTATGTTCTTTAAAATTCAGCTTATAAACTAAGTTACTAATTAATGTCTTTTTCTTTGCAGCACATTGGTGGGAGTCATTTGGGGGTCAGTGTCCTCAATTGCAAAGGTTTGCAATTAGAGTCCTCAGTCAAACTTGCAGTGCTTCAACTTGTGAGCGCAATTGGTCTGTTTTTTAGCGCATACACAAGAAGAAGAGAAACCGTTTGGAACAAAAACGGTTAAATGATCTTGTTTTCGTGCAATACAACCTTCGACTGAGGAGGAACCAAATGATGAACAAAACCCCTGATCTAGATCCCATTGTGTTGAACGATATTGATCCAACATCAGAATGGGTGGAGGAAACTGAAGATCCCATGTTTGAGGCTGATTTTGATATCGACATGGCTTTAGTGGGGGATGAAGCAGATTTTTTGGTGGCATCAAAACCAGGATAAGTGGCAGCATCAAGGAAAGGCAAAGAACCAATGGAAGGCACTAGTCATGCAAGTCGACAAACTCATGCTTCCATTAGGTCCACTTCTATTATTATTGCCGGCATTGCTACTAAGGTTGCAAATCAGGCTGAGGCATCCTCAGACTCTGAACCAGATGATGTCTATGTAGCTCCTGATGATGATCCTGTGGCTAGTAGTGGTGATGAACTTGATGATCGATCATGTGTACACTATAGAATTGTAGTAGGCCAATGGCCTTATAGTTTGCAGCATTGTTTTTGGACTTTATAGGCCATTTAGAGCCTCATTGTTTATGCATTTTGTTATTTTGTCGATGATATGTATTTCACTCGGTGCCATTTTGATATATTCACCTTTACATGGTATATAAATGAGCAAACTTTGCATATTTTGTCTCTATTGGCTTGAAATCATGGTTTTATCTCTTAAATAGTTTTGTTTCATTAAAAAATAATTATTTAATGTATTTTTCTAAAACCGGTTCGTTTAGACCAAACCAGTCTCGGTTAGACCCATTCCGGTCAGCCAACCGGTTCATTAGGTGCACCGGTCCAGTCACCGGTTCCGGTTTTAAAAACATTGTTGTGAACACATTGAGTTAGCTCCGGGTTGAATCAAGACATGAGCATTGGATTATAGCAAGCACATTTTGAGATATTTGCGTGGTATAGTGAATTATGGCTTGAAATTTGTTACAAATAAGGATGTACAACTTCAAGTATATATGGATGTTGATTGGGCTAGAAGTGCAGAAGATAGGATGAGTACCTCGAGAGTATGCTTCAGTTTGGGATCCGTTATGATATCATGGATGAGCATGAAGCAGACATCGATTGCACTCAGCACTGCTGAAGCAAAGTACATCACAGCCAGTGAAGCTTGTACCGAAGCAGTATGGCTTTGGAAGTTGTTTGCAGGATTGTTTGGCCAAGAGTTGGAACCTACGGTGATACACTGCAATAATCAAAGTTGTGTGAAGATTTTAGAGAATCCGATGTTCCATGACAGGTCGAAACATACTGAGATCAAATACCACTACATCTATGACATGATGCAGAGGAAAGCAATAAGGCTCGAGTACATCTCCATCAATGAGTAGACAGTTAATGTTCTGACAAAGTTGTTGTCGAGAGACAAGTTCGTGTACTTCGTAGACAAGCTGAGGCTCATGGAGATTACCACTCTCGTTGAGAAGGAGTGTTGATATGTATGCAGCAGGAATGGACATTCTCTCGATAGGGAGAACGGGTTTAAGAGACCAAGAGGACTCAAAAGACAAGGTTGAGTGAGTGTCTCTTGGAGGAAGACCCTAATCACACACCAGGAATGGTGGAGTGAGAACCTGGACTCTGAGCACACACCAAGCATGGCGGAGTGATGTCTTTCAGCATCTGGACCCTAATCACACACCCGGAAGGGTGGAGTGAGGTCTTGGACCCTGATCACACACCCGATAGGGTGGAGTGAGGTTCAATTTAGCATCTATACCCGATCACCAACCAAGAAGGGTTGAGTGAGGTCTTGGCCTAGAGTGCTCACCAGGAAGGGTGAGTGTGTGCTTGCTAGTTGAGGGTCTCAGCATTTTGGCCTAGGAAAAGGCCATGGTATTCAAGGACCGATCACTCTAGAGGAGTGAGTCCTGATATGTTGATGACATTGGCATGGGTTTGGTACCACCCCGTATATGGCCACTAGCAGATGTTGATGATAGATAATAATGTTGGTAATGATGGATAACCTTTTTGTTTAGAAAAAATTGTTCAATTTGAGAACACCTATGACAATGATTATGAATACCTCCATGGTTAAGAGGGAGTGTTGAATTTGTAACTATGGTCGGTCTTCATAATGTACGTTTGGTCACTTGATGTAATTGTATTTATCATTGTAAAGCATAATTATAAATCCTTTAGTCAAAAGAAAATTTATTTTGAGTCAAAGTCCCATTGCGACTTTTTAAAGATGAAAATTTGAATTTTTTAATGTAAATTTTGGCTCAAAAAGTGACAAGTCAACTTCCCTCCAATTCAAGTCGGCCCTGACCAAGAGACACATCCATTCACCCAAGAAAGGCAGCTCGACCTCCTCCATTTGGGCATTCACATTCTCTCACACAAGACAGTGTCTAGGCAAGCAAGTGAAGGACAAGAAAGACGAAGTAGGACAAAGAAGAAGATTGGAATACCTATTTTGTCTCTCTCTTGCAACTCGCACGTGTGGATTAGTCTCTCTCTGTGGTTCGCATTTTTCTGGGGCAACTGTTATAGGGGGTCGAAATTTCTAGGTTACTGGGGCAACTGTTGCAGGGCCAAAAAATTTGGGACAACTGACTATTGCAAGAGAGCCAAAATTTTGGGTCAGAAGGGTAGAGCAATGTGAGGAATCAGATTGGGTGACTTGACTTGGAAGAGAAAGCCAAGTTTGACCATAGGTCTAGGTGTGTCTCTCATTGAACAAGAAAATTTTCTCTATTGAAAAAGGTTGTTGGGTTTTTCCCCTTTGTGGGTTTTTCCAAGGTAAATCTTGTCTTCTTTTGTTTGTTGTGATATCTATTGTTCCATTGTTCTTTATGATTTAATTTATGAAGTATAATTGTTGAATGACATATTAGAATAAGTTAAAAGAATATCTACATCAAAAGTAATTATCAGAATTTCATAAATACTGTGCTAACCCTAATTGCACTAAGAAAATTAAAACCCATAATAAGATAAGATAATTTTTTTAATGTCCAACAAATGACCACAAAAGTAGGTCAATGGGACTAAAGGATACATCTCGTACAAATACAATGTGGGAGTGCAAATGCAACTCCTAGAAAATGCCAAAGCTAAATCTAGGATGAAATGAAGTAAAGAAGGATACAACAATAGCACAGCCTCATAAACATGTATATAACTAGATCAAAGGCCCCAGTGATGTGGAGGGCTAAGTGAATAAGTCCAGGGTTGCAGGTTGACGCAATCCATAGATTGTTTTGACTTACAAATGCTGGTCATAATAAAATTAAATTCAATTAGCTATTTCCAATTCGTGTGATGTCTCTGAAACAATTATCAACTGACACTTTTATCTTGTTCCTTTGTATTGCGCATCTTGTCATAGTCCTTTCTTATCTATTGACATTACAATTACCTATGTTTTGTGACTTGTCATGTATGCATGTTCTTTGAGTAACCCCTATAATAATCGAAGTGCTATTTAAAACTATTCAAATATAAGAAACATATCATTAATTTCATTACATTCCTATTTCTTCACCTAAATGTGTCAAGACATACATTAAAATATAAGTTAGACTCACCCTTCCATTTTCTTCCAGGATCGATTGCAAGAGCATTAAGAACCATTGAGAGAGAAGCCAATCCACAATAGGCAGGTTCAGATTGTGTTTGGAAGTATGAAATTAGTTTAAAGAATCCCTCCATGGTCCCATTTTGTAGAGCCTCATGAAAAAGTTCCTAGAAATGTAAAATTTTATAATCAACATTAACAACATAAAATTGAACAGAAAACAAAAACAGTTGTAATAGATAAATGCACGTAGCCATTGACTATGTCACAATTCCTTTATATAGCTAAATTCAATATAAAATTGTAACATGTAAATGATTTTTCTGTATTGGAAAACATAGCTCCAACCAAAATCCTCCAATTCCATCGAACAATAGTTCACATAGCTTTCCAAATTTGTACTCTTCTATTGTGAAAAGACAAAAAAGTGATATGAGAAACATGAGATATTGCATTGAAAAGAAATAAAATATGTTAAGTTGTAACCACATAGTAGTGAGGAAACTATTGCCAAAAAAATTGTATAGGAATTTATTACTCCACCTTGGGTGTAAAATTGAAATCAACAACCCAAGGTATCTGCAGTCAAAATATATAAATATGGAACCTGACAAATGGACCAACACATTTCTGGAGAGAGACAACCGCCCCTTTGCAAAGAGTTGACTGTCGTTGGATGCATTCTTCAGGCCTCTCATGGTTATTATGTCTCCTGTTGGTACTCCAGCATGGCCTGCTGTCAGCAATTGAGCAAATTTTGAGGGCATACTTAGGGTCAAAGTATGGTGGTGAGAGAGGTCCTCCTTTGGTGACCTTGGGGTGCCAGCACTATGCCCAAGGATGAGGGCAGGCTTCGTTTGATTAATGTTGCATTGCAAGGCAATATTCTGGCAGCCAAGTAGCTAGTACAGTGTCTGGAGGGTTCCACACCTTAGCAGGTTGTGTTTTGGAACCGGGTACAGAATATGCAGCAAATTGGCAGGATATGAGGGGCCTTTGGTTTATGTGACATTATTTCCACTCCCCATCTCTTTAAGGTACCGGATTCATTTATCTCAAGAGGAACTTGTCAACTTGAAAATTTGTTGCAAGGTTGGTATGGTGACAGTGGGATGGCAGTTGAGCTGTTTGGGATCTAGCTTGTTGATCAATTTGAAGCTGGAGGGATTTGGGTGATTCTATTGTGGAGGTGCCAAAAATCCATGTGTGGCTAAGCCAAAAGAGCATCTTCTTCATGCAAGATCTATGGGATCCTGTTGCAGGCCTCTTGCTTAGGAGTATGCACTTCCTTCCATTGATCACCTCTCAATCATGGAGTTGCAAGCCCGAGTTTTGGAGCCCAGTTTGTTTGAGAAGAACATTGGTATGCCTAAAATGTTGTAGATAGATTGAGGGTGGAGCTTTGGTTGCATGCTTCCTCAATATGCCTCCCACCATTTGTACTTAGTTGTTCATCTGAGACATTCCTTTTCTCAAGTTGTTCATATTGGATCTACAAAGTGTTTAGATTGTGTGGCTTTATTATAAGCTAAGGGATTTTGCTTGGCTAGTCATTTATCAAGGGTCTCGTCGAAGGCTAGGTTGGCCAGGAGTGATCTCTCAAATGGCCTCCATCCAGTTTGTCAGCATCTAGAGATTGCCAAGCATGTCCTGTGGGACTGTCAGTTCATCAAGTGTTGTTGGAGTTGGTTTGAGGAGCATCATTATGCACTCTGCTTCAGGGCAATTGGTGTGCTGCTTTGTTTGGGGATGGTCATTCTTTTATTCGCAATGCTTTTTCGAGTCTTTGGCATTTCCTCTGGATCATGGTGTTACTTGTGTTATGTAAATTCAGTTGTAAGTTTGTTTTCAATCAGGGGATTAGCTGTTTGTCTACATTCAGTTCTTTGTGGAAAGATGAGATTCATCATCAACTCTTGGCCAAGGGAGCCTTATTGATCAAAGATGACCAGTCTTTGGATGGAACAGAGTATTCTACTTTTATTTCTGCTCTAGTAACTCTCAGGAAAAGGTTATGAAGTCCATTGTATATACCCTTCCGCTTTTTGCATTTCTGATTGTAAATATTTTTCTAAAAATATAAGATGTATTTATTTAAAAAAGAATCAATGTACATGAGTATGAACTAAAGGCAAACCCAACAAGTTATTCAGATGTTGATTAATATTTATTGAGTTTGATTGAAGTTTCTCATCATTGAAAAATTTGGTTGTTCAAAACAACACATGTAGAAATGTATTACAGAGTAGACACGCCCTTAAAAACTAACAATTACAATGCCACAAATAATGCATGCTTGATTTTGGTGGAAGAAAAAGATGATTACTGTGAGTTTGAAATAAAAATTCAAATAAATGGTATTTCAGTGAGGGTAATTTGATATTTTATGTATCACATCCACCCTAACAAGGATGATGATGTTGTTGTTGAATGTTATAGACTTCCTTTAGATCTAATCTTTTTCCATGAAATACCAATGCATATGCTTGTAGGATGTTTAGGCAGTTCCATGTTCCAATGGGTGTCTTTGATTTCTAAACTGCAACTTGCGACTCTTCCATTAGTTATTTTAAGGATCATAATGTTTATATGTAACAATCCAACCTAGTATGTAAGGCACTATTATTTCCAGTAAGCACAATACCTCTTTGCATGGATATTTCCTCTAAGCTATACAAGAGCACCATGAGAGAATTTCATGCAAAGTCTGTTAAAAACTTTGATGGAAGGCAGTAATTTCTGTGTAGTTTCCTTTACACATACCAAAAACTATATATCCAGGCAGATAATTTATTTTTCAGCACAACCTGTTGTTAGAGAAACATGTACTCAAATAAAGTTCTTCAATCAAACCTTTGGGTCAACTAGCTAATTGAATTCAATTGTTTGATATATATTTAGTCAAAAAGATAGTTGAATTAGGTATATGTTTTGTTCTTGTAGTTAAGTAATTTTCTTTTTGATACTTTGCATATATGATCACGGAAGGCATAGACCGCAGATCACATAGATAATTAGAGAGTGATTAAATAAGTATTGTATCACTTGATTTACATTTCAAGAACATATACAGAAAGTTTCTCTCCATTTTCTCGATGAATGGATCGGTATGTGAATTTTCTAATTCTCAATTACTACATCTGATCTGAATTAGCATTTGTTCTATGGTCATTCTTACTCAAACTCTAGCTACCAATTATGGAAAATTATGGAGAGAAAATGCATAACCTAGGAAGAGATAAGGGATTCAGGGAAGCTAATGATTAAAAATATCTCAATACTTATGAAAGAAGAAATAATAGCTTTAATTACAAGAGAAAGAATTTGATTTTTAACCAAACTACATCATAAGTTACTAGCAGTACTGAAATAATTGTAGATGGTTGATTGGGAGTCATCAATTAGGAAATTTCCTAGATTTTCAATTGGATCGATGAAAAATTCTTCATAGACTTTCTCTCGTGGTGTTCTGGTATGCTATCACTTGACTTGCATTTCAAGCTCACAATACAAGAGTTTCTCTCGAATTTTGTCTCAAAACGAAAGGGCACGCAGATTTCTCTAAGTCTTAATCACATTTGATTTGAAAATTAGTTCCAGTGTTGTTCTTACTTGAACTTGAGTCGCCAATTACAAAAAATTATGGCCACCAAATGGATAATGCAAGATAAGATAAGATATTGGTGAGAGAAGATGATTAAAGAGTTCCACTACAAGCGCAAGAATTTGATCTCTGACCAATATATGTAAAAAGTTACTAGAAGTAGTTCTGGAGAAATTATAGATGCTTGATTGGGAGTTGTCAATAACAAATTACCTAGATTTTCAACCAATAACCAATAAAGGTACATGGAACTCTCTAATCAAGCGAAGAAAAATCTATCACAGTGGTTTTGTTATAACCTTTGCTGACCCCATCTCAATTTTTCCCTCAAGTCTAACGTTTAAAAAGCTTAGTCTAGGTATTGTTATCAATGGTTATATATTCATTTTTCGGGCCTTTCATTAGAATAGAAGAAATTTTCCCAGCCTTGTCCCTTGTCAAATCCCCCTTAAATCCTATTACCTGCTAAGTTACACCTAGTAGGATATGAAGACTCCATGGCTCAATGCACAAGGCACTTGACAAATTTTCAAAACAGGCATTTCTCCCCTTCTTCTCTCTCCTCTTCTACTTTCTTATCTAAAATTCTGTACCCCTATGGGGGAATTGTAATAAATGTCGCTAGCACGATGAACTTATATAATAGGTTTAGCCGACTTGGGACCCACTTATTAAGTGAGTGCATTCTAGAGTATTTTTTTCACTCAACCAATTACTTTCATTCTTCAGCGATAAATAACTAGTCGAGTTTTTTGACTCACATACTTCCAAAGCTAGAATGCGGTTTAATAAATGAGTCTTGGGTTGGCCCAAACGTCTAGGGTCATATAATACCATGCTATGTCATATCCAAAGTCTCATGGAATTTGACTAGGTTTTTCTAGAATTTTTTAATTAATTAAAACTTCTCACATGACGGGATTTTTAATTAATTTGCTATGTGATGTTGTAAATAAGTGGCACTAGGATATGTTGGTGGCATGTAAGAGCTCAAAATTCATGCTCAGAATGCCAACATTATGCTAAGACCAACTTTTGGGGTCAAAAAATGACTTATCTCCCATGAAAATCCACGTTCTCTCATAAAAGTGGCAAAAAAGACAAAAATATGCAAAAAATTAATAAGTGAAGAACAATATTAAATATGTTTTTCCAAGTCAAAAAGTCAATCAAAATGACATTGAATCAAAGTGAAGTCACAGTTCAGTTCAAAGATGAGTTGGAAGGCCACCTTGGCATACTGAGTTGCTTTTGAATGAGGGCCCATTTGACTGCCAGTTAAGGGAGGGCGTACTGCCCAGTCAGCAGGTCAAATTCTTCTTTGGATACACACAGATTTGATGGGCCAATCAGCATTTACTCCATGGAGCAGTTAGTTGGTTATAAGGCTGAGTTAAAACATAGACATGTGTGGATATCTCCCACTCAACCTTACACTTGTTACACTGCCAGAAAGATGCATATGCAGACAGCTAAGAAGACTCCAACGCACAGCAAGAAGAGTCCTCACACAGGCTGAGAGAGACACATGTTTGGCACGTTTTTGTTAGCAGCTAGTTCAGTAGGATATTGCTCCCACTTATCTCCACTAAATTTCCACATGGCACATGAAGGAAACACGCAGGTATGTGGAAGGGATACGCTGGTATACTTGAAGATAATACGCTGCCAGCACTCAGTCTATCCACTCCAGCGCAGATCCTTTTGACTGCCACTTACAGCACTTTACCATCAGTCTTTGCTACACTTGGAGATTCAACCTTCACTGGGATCATCGATCTTCTACACTTGTCATTCTTCTTTGGAATTGGGATTTTCTCCCACAATTGTATAAATCAGAATCTTGGGCTCATTGTTTCACATGGTTGGAAGCTCAATGTTTGGGTGTATTATAATTTATGCTAAAATTTGTATTCATTTGCTATCAATAATAAAGAAGACTTTGGAGGTCTACCTTGTGTTGTGTTGTTCTTCCTTGGCACTTGAGGTAACATTATGCGTTTATTCCAATGATTTTGTTTACTTGCTTGCAATCATTTTGTGTCTTAGCCTAGAGGGGGCATTGTTTGTTGGAAAATATAACTAGGTTCAGTCTTCATAATTGTCATTGTACTTATGTCCTAAAATGCAAAAGAAGAAAAAGAAATATTATTTTCAAGCATGTATTTCATGCTCAAGTCAATTGGTCATCTAGGTCAAGCATGTTCTTCATGCTTCTAGGGTTTGTCAAAGTCAAAAGAATATTTGTCATGAGTCAAAGAGTCAATTCCCATTTGAACTTTGAAAAGAAAAAGGAAAAAGAATTTTTAAAAGTTGTAGTTTGGGTCAAAAATCCCTCAAGATGCCAAGTCGGCCCTACCTGTCATGTTGGCCCTGACCAAAGGACATGTCTATTCGAACCCCTCTAAACAGTATAAATAGAGGGTGAGTTGAGCTCATTTGGATACACAATTTTTGGATGATTTGGTCTGAAATTTCACAGAAAGACAAGAGAAGGAGCGTTGAATTCTGTGAGAATGAAGCTTGAAAGAATAAAAGTTCTGCCTTGAAGATTATTTCTATTACTACATATGTTGTTGGTCCCTCGCTGTTGATGGCTCTGTTGAACAGAAGGAGGGTTTGACCTGGCATCTAGAGGTTGAAGCTTTCTTGTTGTCACGGGTCTTGGATATCTTACTTTGATCTGATTCTATAAGAAGAGACTTTTCTGGGTTTTCCCCTTGGAAGGGGTTTTGCCCTAGCTTGGAGCCTATCTCTTTTGTTCTTTTGTTTTTTTGTGATCTTCATGTTCTTGTATTATGGTAATTGTCTGATGAAAGAAGAAAAACACAATAATAATAATGCCAACAAATCTCACAAGTAATTATCAAGAAGAAAAATCAGCCTTAATCAACTGATTTTCCAACATGGTATCAAAGCTTTGGTTTGAAGGAGGCTGAAGATCACTCTTTTTCGCAACCTTGAAGAAGACAGAACTCATAAAATTAACAATGTGCAAAAATCTGTGAAACCCTACGCTACAGTGACTCTACGCATTGTTACATTGGCTCATACACATCGACATCATTGTTATAAGGTTCATCTAAGGCTTGATGGCATCAAGGTTTTTATCATATCACAGTGGCTTGCTCTAGAGTTTTAATGACTTACAAATAATGTCAGTAGCTCGATTATCGACTTTCGTGGTTCACTTTTTGCTTCTGTGGTTTATATTCATACGCACATAGGCATTGAGACTCTGTGGCTCACTGTTTTCACAGTGCATGGTCATATTTGGCTCATAGCAGTGGATCCATCAGCACGGTTACGTTACAGTGATTTAGAATAGCATTATGCAGTGGTTTTGGAATCATGACTCGCATCAACAGGACAGTATGACCAAGGTATAGATCGCATTCATTACACAATGGTATAACTTCATTAGATCAGAGGCAACGTAATAATATAACAGAGACATCAAAATTAGTCATAGGCATGTACAGTGACACCATTTAGCATTCTCGTGCGGCATATCTACACAATGAACGACTATATAACAAAAGCATCACACTCAACATTGCATTTAAAAAAGAACAGAGGCTTTGCTATGACTTCGCTCTTTTATCCTCTATTGTACAGTAACCACTCTTTACTATATGGCACTGGCTCACTCTATGTTCAAATTTAACTATATGATTTGTGGGCTCGTGAGAACTTGCATTAGTTGAAGTAAGAGTTCTAAGAATGATTAATGTATTATATTTGTTATCGAAGGATTGGAACCTGACCACAAATAAGCGGAGGTCAAGAATCTGTGACGGAGGTATCGGTTTGATTCAAATATACAAAGATTAATATATAATACAATGCAAGACCGATGGCAAAGTTTTGGAAGAATATAGCGCTCATTTGATAATGGAACTTTTGGCGGAGGCTATATTATAATATAATGCAGGCCGAAACAGTTGAGGTGGTAAGACGGTCAGTTCCGATTTCAAATCTAACATGATTAGCATACACAACACACAAATTATATGGCTACAATGTATAAGAAGTTTGGTCGACGATTGGGTATGTCGACCGATGCTTTGTTTTCTGGTTGAGTCATAGCCATGGCCCCTGTGGTATTTGATTGTTCATATCAATGGCATAGTGCTACTCTTGTTTGGAAAACTCTGTGGAATTATTAATAATTGATGTAGATACAAACTATATGGATGCAGAAACTAAATGTTGCTAGTCACGTACCCATTTTTGGAGCCAATCGAATCATATGACATCAAATTGAAGTTATATGCACTATATGGTTCTTAAGTTGAAGAACTTAAGGCATCTTTTCTTAAAGAGATTTGGCAACTGAAAAAGGACCAGATCCTGCAAAGAAGATAAAGTGGCAAATCTTGTTTTTTGAAGAAGGCATACTGTATAGCAAGAAGTGAATGACAGATTGCTTTGATGTCTCTTTGAAACAGCTCCCAATAATCATGGAAGACAGAGGTACATAGTCTTTGCATATGAGGTATGCCTATAGTATGGTTAGGGTTTTGCAGTTAACAATATACTTGTACGATTTTGCTATTCCTTTATGGTAGGTCTCGATGACTATAAAGTTGCTAGGGTTTGTAGATTTGTGTAGTCTTGAAGACTCTTGATATTTAGGGCTTATGAATCCTGGATCCAATTAACCCTTGGAACGAAAACCCTAACCCTAACTATTTGTTTTGTCTAAAGAAGCATTAGCTCTTCGGTAATGATATCTAGGGTTTTTGCAGGGCTAAATGATCCCTGAAACCTAGTTTTATAAGAAGAATCTAGGGTATGTGTTAAAACCCTAACAAGGGTTGAATTGGATAAAACCTAGGACTTGAAGTCAAAAGCCCTAGAGTTGGACGTTTTCCGCTAAAGTAAAAACCCTAATAAGGGTTAGGTCAAGGAATATCTAGGGTTTGTAACTAGAACCCTAGAAATTACACTTTTGAATAATCATAGAAACCCTAGATTGATAGGATTGACATCATGCTCTTATACTTGTATATTTTGCTTGGTTGTACTTGTTGGTGAAAATTGCAGGTACATAGTGAAGGTTGTCAAAATTGTGAAAGCAAGATGAGAAAGATGGAAGAACAAAGTAAAGCAGGGCTCGTGCTTGATGATGACTTAGTGATAATGATGAGCATCATGGAAAGAGGGAGTTGCAGGAACCCTAATGATAGTGAAGCTTCCATCTGATGAGCATATTCGAAGAGCACTTTGATGATTGAAAGTTGAAGCCAAACCTTGTTGCTATATGAAGATAGAACGTGCAAAAGAATGTTGACTTCAGAGGGAGCAAGTAGCAAAATTTGACATGACACTCTGACCAGAAGATATTATAATATGGCAACCCTGAAATGCAAGGATCCTTTAGGGTTTTAACCCTGGGTGTTAGAAGTTGAATGTCCTCTAAGGTTTGGCCAACCCTACGTAGTTGGAACATGGAAGTTCCTAGAGGTTTGACCTTAGTGATGGCAAACCTGTGCTAGTCTGTATACCATGAGGTTGACGTGTCGACTAGATCATGATGACTAGTTATTGTACCTTAGGCTAGGCAATCTATATGATGGTAGATAGAGTTGTTGTACCTTAGGCTAGGTAGCATGTATGATGGTACATAAGATTGTTGTACCTTATGTTGGACGGCCTGTTAATTTTAGATAACAATGGTATGTTCTATGCTTAGCACAATTTACTTCAATGTTCCTTTAGCAGCCCAATGACAATTTCCAAATATTTCTAATAACAATCACATTGACAGTAAATGCAGATAAAACATAAAAACATATGCAGAAAATAAGCCAAGACAAGAGGACACCAGATTTGGCGGATTCCACAGAAAAAACCCCAATGTGGGGAAAAGCCTTTGATCAAATCTTCTTATTATTATTCACTAGTTCAACAAAGAGAGATAGACAGTACAATAATCAAATTCACTTGCCCAATACACAGTGAAATCAAATCAACCCTGTAAACTTTTGAAGTCAATTTCAGCCCTAACTAAAAATCCAACGTTGGTCAAAACAGCAGCAAAACATCACCAAAGTAGCTCGGTCTTCCTTGGTCGAACTCGGCCTTAAGAGGAGGTCAAATGCTGCCCAAAACAGCGCGGTCAAACCCAGTCGAAGGAGAGAGAATGTAAGGTCCTCATTTACATAATATATATACGTCTATCCTAACAATTATGTCAGAATCCTTAATTTACCTTGAATTTATCATTAACCAAACATAGAATTTGAAAAATTAAGTGAAAAGGAATACCTAGAAATTAGCTTGAAGACGTTCCCAATTTTCTCCCGCTCCCCATACCAAAAGACCAAAACCTCCCAGCCACGCTGAGCACAACCTTGGTACTCAACTCCAAAATACTTCCCAATTGGAGTATTTCGGTCCCCCGTGCCCAAAAGCTTCAAGAATAATCGAATCCCCAGCTCTGATTCAGATCTCCTATTCTCCTTCCAGTCTTCCTCTTCCTAGAAAATCCTCCCTTCTGCCTTTGCGTGCTTGGGATAAATAACCTTCCTAGGCGGTCACCGCCTTCTTCCACCGCCCTCCTCAGATTTTATTTGGTAGATTAACTTTACGTGTAGAATGAGGTAAGGATATGAATATAAATCTTAAAGTCTTTGTCATGTTTTTAAACTTTAATGATTTTATCTTTTATAAAAAAATTAATTATAATAACAAAATTCAATAGTTATCAAATGTTTATGATATTAATTGAAAAACTTTGACTTATATAAATATATATTTATATACATATATATTAACAATATTTAACTTATAACTTTAAACTCTATAATGATCAATATTTATCTTAGAATGATTGGAATTATAAATTTTATTTAACACCTTATAAGTACGAAGTGTTTCATATATATCTTTTGAATGTCGGATTTTAGGTAATATCTCTCTTCTTGATAATTTAGGTGTTTTAGTCCCTTTTCATTCATTTAACTTTTTCCTAATTATTTAATAAGTATACTAGTGCAAGACATGCGATGTATGCATATGTAGCTATCATATGCATACATCGTATGCATGCTAATACTCTTTTGCATATAGATTGAAATGGGTCATTACAGAGAAAATCTGTTGTGATTTTCTCTAGTCAAAACAGAAGTTAACATTGGTCAAACTGTCCCAAACACCTTGATTTCTATGCCAATAAATGCGAGGCCTCAAGAGATCAAAATTATGCCCCAAAAAACGCAGTCAAACTCAGTCAATGAAGCCTTGGTCAGCGCTGCCCCAAAACCCTAAAATTTTCGACCAGTAAATAGTCCCAGAAATTCATCCTCCATCCACACGCGTGAGAGAAAGAGAGATGATCAAGCTGTACAAACCAATCAGATTAGGAGAGAGATGAAATGATGAGTGAGAGATATCCAAATGAAGGGAGAGGTCACTCCTATTTATACAATTCAATGAGGGTGGGAGGACACATCTATTGGGCTTCATGAGCCTACATTAAGTTGAGGCCTACCTTAACAATTTGTGCATGAGATATAATAAATTCAAAATTCCACTTCTGCTTGTCCGAATGAGATGATCTTTATATCAAATTTGGACCTCTTAAAAAGAGGAATCCAATGCAATAATCATCTCCATCATATGAGTTGTCCCAAGGTGGAATTTGGCCCTAGTTTCCAATTTTAACACAACCTCTATGATGGTACATAGGGTTGGTACCTTGGCAATAGCCTAGATGGTACCTGTTATCCACCATTTTACGGGTGATATCCCTAGGAGAAATGTTTTTTTCTCCAAGATGGTCTTCAGTCGACAACCATCAACTATCTCATTTGCCATTTCTCTGCCATTTGAGTTGTCCATGTGGTCCCTCGCCCATCTTCCATGATCGTATGTTTGAAGGTGGGCCTCCTGAACCTAAAGGTATTGTATTGTATTTTGCCTATCATGGAGACTTTTAGGCATGGTTTAATGGGGGGATTTGACGAAAGGAATGGGTTAGGTTTGTGCCCTTGTCCCCTATACCCCTTTGGAATATTAACCTTGCATTCTAGTCTCATGGCATCTCTTTTACTGGCCATTTGGCTTTAGGGATGGTATTTCACGGGAAACCCCGACTTTCGTTGCGTGGTCCCGCTCCCTTATCTGCTTATATTACCCCATTTTCACGCATTATTACCCCATTCATCATTTCTCCCACTTGGGTCCACATTTCTCCATTGAGTCCACATAGGGTTAGCTCGCCCCTTCCCCTTTCCCACACCTTGGGTGAGGCCTGGAATGATACCTGGAAGTTGATGCAGCAAAAAAGAAAGACAAAAGCATATTTGGCCACATTCAACAAGAAAATGTACCACAAAATGCAAAATATGGTCGGGACAAACACATCTAACACGTGAGCAAAAGCCAATACATGAGCTCTACCCCAGCATCATAGTCATCACCCTAGTTCCTACAAGTTCTATGAACCTCCTTCATCATATAGGAACCCATGATTGTCCCAACCCCTGGTGGGCAATGAACCACCCTACCTTAAAAGGGGGTATTCACTGCTATATCTTATGCATCATGCTCTTACCCCTTGAGCCCCAAGCAGTTAATCAAAGAAAATCATAAAAAAGCAAAAGGCATATAAAGAAGGGTGGAAAAATCAAGGCTGGGGCACCTCATGTACCACGATTGCTCCCTCCTATACATTATAAACCCAAGTGTGGGCTTCCCTCTTATTAGCTACCCTTGTACCCCAACATGTGACCCAGGGCTGCCCCTTCTCATCCCCTACTTCATTCACCTATTTGTCACATGCCACCACCTTTTGAAGGATGTACCTTGAACATATTATCCCCTTTAGAAGTAAAAACCACCTAATAGGATTCTTGGTTAACCCCATTTGGAGTTTAGGAGACATTGGCACATCCCGAAGCCCATTATGGAAGGGCAGGCCATTATGAAGTCCCCACTTGTGGTCCATGATTGGTAAGCTCATTTACTCGATTTCTCTAATGACTTGTTGTACTGGAAGGCTAGGGGACACATTGGATCTTATGCAGGATTGCAGATGGTCTCCATCTTGGGTTTGTGAAGCGATCAAAGTTCCTTCTAAAAATTAATTACTCCAGAAAACTTGGAATATAAAGATATCCATGAGGATACAAATATTATATATTAAATGTGTGAATAAGAATAAGAATGATTTGCGATGAGAACGAGAGGCTTGCTTATATATCAAGCAAGTGTCTTTTCATGAAGAGTCATGTCTCATTTAGACATGCCTCTTCAACCTAATTACTAGTTAACTAATCATTATTTACGATTATTATTGTTTACATTATTTTACATTATTTATATATATTTTATTCGTTACATTGCCTCCTTCCTCAAAAAGATTTGTCCTCAAAGCTTGTCGATGAAAAAGGCTTGATCTCTTTTTTGGCTTCGAAAGTCTTTCTGTCTCGGAATAGTCATCCTTGTCGATACAAGTTGATATGATCTTCTTAGTGACAAACAAAATTGTCGCACTGAGAAGGGATCAGACCATCCCAGATTAATCTTCTATATAGTATTCTGATCACTGGAATTTTGTAACGACTTGTTAGCATAAGACTGGATTGAGGTTACATCACTATTATCTGGAACATCAATTTGTTGTTTCTGGTCTGAATGGTACTGATACGTAGCATGGTTGATTGGTCTACTCTCGTGATTTAGATGTCGATATGGAGTTTTTATATTTTCTTCTGGTGAAGATGTTGTTGAATTGGTTATGGAACATTCACTTGGGATGTCCATTGTCTGAACTGCAACATCTAAGTGTGTCGTTTCTTCAACTGACTTGTCTTCTTGAGTTGTCATATTCACTGGATCGGTATTCGTTCCCTTATTTTCAACTTGGACTGCTACGACTAGAGATTCTGATGCTTCTTCTTGAGTGAATTGTTCCAACTTATCTTTTAATGCTTTCTTATCATCCTTAAGCTTCTTAATTTGAGTGAGTAGACTTTGATTATGGTTTTTCAGTCGTAAAAGTTCTTTGATTTCTGATTTATCAACCTTATTTTCAGTGTTTTGAATTTTAAGATTTTCATCTTTTAGATCTTTGATTTGTTCTAATAAATTTTTATTAAGGTTCTTTAAACGCAAAGTTTCCTCTTCTTGTTCTGATAAGTGCTTCTTGAGTTCTTTCTTTGTGACCTTAGTCTTCTTCACTTGCGCAAGTAATCTTTCGACGTGGTCCTTGAGACGAGAATTTTCTTCGTCCTTTTCCATTATTTCTTTGTGATGCATATCCACAAATTCAGCATATTGTCGCTTAAGTATTGTGATTTCTTGTTTTACCTCTCTTTGGAATTGTTTTTGTTCATTACTTAGAAATTCCATTTTTTCACTTTTTTTATCTTCCCCCTTTTTTTATTGATTTAATAATCCTTTTAAGTATATATAAAATTTATATTAAATTAATATATATACTATATATCTCACCTCTTTTGACTTGAATGTGGCACTTCCCGACTTTTGAATTTGGACTTTGTATATTAATTTTTTATTTTTTTTAATATTATAAATTTTTATGATGTCACCACACTTAATAAATATAAAGGTCACGTCTTTTCATATGACAAAGTCACGATGTTCACCAAACTTTTTAAGTAAAAAGTAAAACTTACCAGTCACGTAAAGAGATTTTGTATTCCTTTTGTTTTTTTCTTTTACTTTTAAAATACCTTGGGTTGTTTCTAAAACCACGGGCTTCTCCATGTAAAAAGTTTTAAATATCACTTGGTATGAGATTTGTATCCCTTTTGTTTTTTCTTTTACTTTGAAAATACCATGGGCAATTACCATGGGTTGTTTCTAAAACCACAAGCTTCTACCAGGTGATTTTAAATCTTTTTCTTTTTTTTATATAATTTGATTTTTTTATGTTCTTTTATTTTATTTTATTTTACTTTTTCTTCTTCTTTTTTTAATTTATTTACCTATATTTATTCTTTTTGGTTAATTTTTTTTATGGCCAAAAGTCAACTAGCGAATTGGAGACCCTCCAACTAGCGAATTTTCTTTTAATTTTAATTTTAATGGCCAAAGGCCTAGAAAAACAGAAAAAATGAGAAACTCCCAAATTCTTAACAAAATGCTTCAATTGTACGACAACACGGTTGACGAATTTCAATAGCCAAGGACCAGGATCGGAGAACGAGCTCTGTGCACCGGTTAAGCAACCTAGAGGACCGAACTGCTCTAATACCAAATGAAGTGAACAAAGTTCCTTCTAAAAATTGAATACTCCAGAAAACTTGGAATATAAAGATATCCATGAGGATACAAATATTATATATTAAGTGTGTGAATAAGAATAAGAATGATTTACAATGAGAACGAGAGGCTTGCTTATATATCAAGCGTCTCTTCATGAAGAGTCATGTCTCATTTAGACATGCCTCTTCAACCTAGTTACTAGTTAACTAATCATTATTTACGATTATTATTGTTTACATTATTTTACATTATTTATATATATTTAATTCGTTACAGTTTGGTCTCCTTATACAGGTTCCTAATCCTCTAGAGGGCTACATTAGCACATGTAGGGTGTGCGTTGAGAGCCATGGACCTCCACAACAGTAAACAACACTCCATGGATCCCCGAGGATGGTCAGAGATGCTCAAGATACTCCCATTGGACGAGGAAGATGCACCTGGTTCACCTTTGCCCAGCGGGCCCCACAGATGTACCATGCACTTAGCAGCTGACCCAGGACTTGTAAGATGATGTGGCATCCCCTACACCATCATTAGAGCCCTTGCAGACGATCTACACAATTCTTTGACCCATTTGGAGACCCATGAGGTTATTATTGTGCCCCCACACCCATTAGGAGCACCACAAGTTTATTGTTTGGAGAACAAGGGGCCAACCCCTTGTCCATCACTTTTGAGGGTCCTACTCTTCATTATGGCACCCATGGACCTCATTAGGTCTCTTAGAGGGCCCTACAACCTACATAGATTATTATTTGACCTATTGAGAGGCTTATTCTTTCATTTATAAGTTAGTTTGGTGAGTTTGTCACCAAAAGTTAGACTATCAGAATATTAATTTATTTTTAGGGCTTATGTAGGCCAAGGAGGCTAATTGGAGTGCATAAACACAAGTGAGATGAGTTCATTATCTCATCATCACTTTGGATTGGATCTCTTCTCTCTCTTGAGAATTTCACACTTTTTCTTAGTGGATGAATTGGAGCTTTATGGATGAATTTTGATGTGTGGATTTGGTCTATCTTATCTTGGAGCTTCTCTCTTGTCAAATTGTGGATGGTTGGATATATTCTATTACATGTAAGTACATGCTTTTAATGTTATTCTTGTTTTACTTTGTCATATATATATTGGACTGGGATTTTTGTTATTCTTTGGCTAATTGTTGCATGCATTTACTGCTTTAAATTGTGGAATTTGTCTCTATTATAGCATTTCTCAAAGTATGGGCCATGTAATGTGAACGAAATCTCCTACGGATAATTCTATTAATGAATTGATCTTGATAAGCCATCGCCTTTTTCACATTGAAGTATAAAAACTGCAAGATTGCTTCTCTTTGACCTAGAAGGCTAGCGAAGTAGTCTTGAGGCCTCCTTGACCAAGAACCAAAGGTCCTCACTCATATTCATCATAGACTCCATTCTCCCAAGATTAAGGCATTGATCTACCAAAAGGTGGTCACCTTAAACCAATTTCTTTCACCTTTCCTAGGTCTAGCCAAGTTGGGTCACCTAGGGCATCATTTTCCCGATGAACTAGCCCTCCAAAAAGTTTGATCTCCTAGCCCCTCCTGTGCTAGTGTTTCCTCAAGAGCTCCTCCAAATTTGAGACCATTCCGACGGTGGAGTTGTGAGAAAATCCAAGCCCTAGCCCCGAGATCAAACTTTGCCCTAGCATCCCCAAGGCTAGTACCTTATTGGATCAATTCAACACCTTTAGGTGAAAAATTTTTCTTTGATCCTTTTCCCCCACCTTGTCTAGGGTAAGAACATCATTGGTTGCCATACACTTTCCTCCTACTCTAGACTGGGTCCACTTGGTCCCGTGTGGTCCCATTCCTTTGAAAAGACAATTCTTCAAGAACCATCAGGGATACCAATTACAATAAGGATTTTAGGGATTGGGAAACTCTTTCACAAATCATATCCGCTGAACCTAACCCTCAAATTCCTGTCCTAGAAGCCATTGTACCTTTCTTATAAAGCAAGCAAGCTCCATCTTTCAACCTCTTCTGGCAAGGAATCATTTGGATCACAACACATCCATTCATTGATTTATATTTCATTAGTGACTCTATAATATATCGGGTCTCCTCCCATCAGTGAAAGTCCGTAAATAGAAGGGAGTCTTAGCTGAGGTGACAAAGGGCTAAGTCTCCATTTGTTGCCCTTGGTCTATCATTTGCCCTTTAGGGATCCCCTTTAGGTCCCCTACTAGTTTGAGCAGTAACAGTACCTAGATCCCTATAAGATGTTGGAACTTGGGTTGGTACCTTGCCAATAGCCTAAATGGCACCTAGATCCTTGAAAGATGTTGGGTTGGTACCTTGGCAGTAGGCTAGATGGTATCTAGATCCCTGGAATAGTATATGTTGGTTATGATGTTGATGCTTGAGAATGGCTTATCAATCCAACTCTTCATATGAGAATATTTCAATTTGAGAAGTATCCTTGTACCGGTTATGGAATTATGAATACCTCCCTAGTTAAGAGGGAGTGTTAGAAAATGTAACTAGGTTCGGTTTTCATAATTATCATTATACTTATGTCATTATAAATTTTATGTAAATTGAAAAAGAAGAAAAAGTAATATTTATTTCAAGCATGTGTTTCATCCTCGAGTCAATCGGTCATCTAGGTCAAGCATGTTCTTCATGCTTCTAGGGTTTGTCAAAGTCAAAAGAATATTTGTCATGAGTCAAAGAGTCAATTCCCATTTGGACTTTGAAAAGAAAAAGGAAAAAGAACTTTTAAAAGTTGTAATTTGGGTCAAAAATCCTTCAAGATGCCAAGTCGGCACTACTTGTCATGTCGACCCTACCCAAAGGACATGTCTATTCGATCCCCTTTGAACAGTATAAATAGAAGGTGAGTTGAGCTCATTTGTACACAATTTTTGGATGATTTGGTCTGAAATTTCACAGAAAAGACAAGAGAAGGAGGGTCAAATTCTATGAGAAGGAAGTTTGAAAGAATAATAAGTTCTGCCTTGAAAATTATTTCTATTACTACATATGTTGTTGGTCTCTTGTTGTTGAAGGATTTGTTGAACAAAAGGAGGGTTTGACTTGGCATCTAGAGGTTGAAGCTTTCCTGTGGTCATGGGTCTTGGATATCTCACTTTAATCTGATTCTATAAGAAAAGAATCTTTTGGGTTTTCCCCTTGGAAGGGGTTTTGCCCTGGCTTGGAGCCTATATCTTGTGTTCTTTTGTTTTTATGTGATCTTCATGTTCTTGTATTATGGTAATTGCTTGATGAAAAAAGAAAAACACAATAATAATAATGCCAACAAATCTCACAAGTAATTATCATGAAGGAAAATCAACCTTAATCTACAATTTTCTTGATTTTCCAACACTGTTATCTAAGGGAGAAAATCTACAAGTATTTGTAGATTTTCTTGGGTTTTTCTTATATCCTAGGCTTGGTTAGGACTTGCATGTTCTTGGTTGAACAACTTGTCCAATCTTGCCATCATATGAGCAAGCTAAATTTGATGTTAATCTTTGTATTGCAAGGTTGCGCTTATTGTGGTGCGGGTTACCAAGAGTCTTGTCATTCGGGACGTTGTTGGCTAAACTAGCCACCTCCAAGCTAGCCAAGGAACTCATAGCTCAAGCTCACTAGGGACTACCTAAAGGATTCCAAAAAGATCAAGAGAGGACCTTCAAATAGCCCCAATATTATTCCTTCCTTCTATCGCTCAAAACAACATTCTTTTGGTTACTTTGTTCATGCTACACTTTGAATATCTAACTGTTTAAGCTTTTGATTTGACTGTTGTTAAAACAACAACCCATTTTGCTCAATAGAAACCAAGTTTACTTGGTTTTCTCTTAGGCAAAGTGGAGTAGGACTTGATTACTTCAAATTGAGTTTTAGGATCTAACACATGCTTATAGTTTGGGTTTGTTTTTCAAGCTGATTTACCACGTTCTAACTCACTTTTGTTGGCTGAATTTTTTTTGGGTGGTCCTAGTTTTTCAAGGATTGTTGATTGTTGTGCTCAACACTTGAAGCTCAAGGCACTCAAGAGAACACTTTGGGACAAGAAACATCAAACCATCGTTTGCTTCCTTGAAAACCCTTTAAAAAGGCCTTCCTTACACTAGATTCTCAAAGAAAAACATTGCCACTTTTGTGGTGGAGTTTTCCTTTTGGGTCTACCCAAAATATCTTTGTAACTATGTGTAATCGTTGTTAGTTTCCAATAACATCTTTTCTCTTTTTGAAAGAGGATTTGTTGTAATATTTGTTCTCCAAATCTTTCAATTTCTCTTCAAGAGAAATCATTTGCAACATCTATTTGGTAACCCTTTTTCTAAATTGTAACTATTTGGAACGAGGCATTTTAGTCCTTTTTTAAGGGACTCTTCTATAAGCCTTGTTACCGCTCAAACTAGCAAGGGTCCTAGCGAGGCACTTGCTAGGTCAAGAGCAACAATGAAGCTAAATCCCACTGTCACCACAGCTAAAGCTTCCTACTCTTTACAGACTTTCACTGATGGGAGGAGACCCGATATATAGAGAATCACTTATGAAGGATAGATTGACTAGGATGGATGTGAGGTGATCTCAATGACCCTTTCCTGGGAGAGACTCAAGAGTGGGACTTGCTTGCTTCTTAAGCAAGGTGCAAGGTTCTTTAGGATAGGGGAATAGGGATTTGAGGGATTGGCTTAGGGAATGTGACTTGCAATGGAGCTTCCTAAACCCTAAAATCCTAGTGGAACTCGGTTTCCCAAGTGGTTTTTGAAGAGTTGATTTTGATAAGATATGGGACCACACGGGACCAAGTGGACCTAGGTTAGGTCAAGAGGAGGGAGTTTAGGAACCAATGATAAGATTGACCTAAGCAAGGAAGAGAAGGGGATCAAAGAAAGGATCTTAACTTAGAGGTGTTAAAATGATCCCTATGAGGTACTAGCCTAGGGAAACCTAGAGCAACAATCGGTCTAAAGGCTAGGGCTTGGGATATCTCGCAATCCCACTGTCGGAATTCCTTCAAATTTGGAGGAGACCTAGGAAACATGCCAGCGCAGAAATTTCCAAGAGATCAAAGTTTTTCTATGGGTAGTTTGTCGGGAAAATGATGCCCTAGGATGCCCAATGTGGCTAGACCTAGAATAAAAAAAGAAAGGTGGAGAAAAATGGTTCTTAAAATGATCACCTTATGGTAAACAAATGCCTAATCCTTTGGGGAGATTAGAGTCAAGAAGAATAATGAGAATGGACTGCGTTTCTAGGTCAAGGAGGTTTCAAGGACTACTTTGCTTAGCATTAGGGCAAAGGAGAGCGACCTTAAAACTTTATACTTTGTTTTTGAAAGATGAGATGGCTTATTTCACACATCGGGACAAGTTTCACTCAAAAGCTATTTCAGAGCAATCAAAGATGAATTTTGAAAAACTGAGAGAGGTTTTTGTCCACAACATTCCAAAGAAGAAAAACCTCCTTCACTTTTTACACAGGTGTCATGGTTTTAGAGAAATGTCAAAAATACCGTTGCCTCAGGAGAATCGAATGCACCTTTGAAGTGACCTTGGGAAAATCAAGTTTTCTCCTAGCTTGGTTGGCCAAATGACTTTCTTGATGAGTCAAATGATAACTAGACACAAAGAGCTTTCCAATGAGCTATCATGAGCTCAATTTGGAGTTGAGGAAGGCATTCAAAAGTTGACTGCAACAGCACTCTGCCTTGAGGCAGCCTCATTTGGCACATTTTGACCAGTCTTGGGAGATTTGATTTTTGACAGGGCAAATGAACTCCAAATTGAAAAATTCCAGTTGTGTTGGAAAGTAGACTCAAAGACCTTTCCAACGAGCTATCCTGCGCCCAATTTCGACACCGGGAAGGCCTCCAAAAGCCTACTGCAAAATGCACTATTTAACTGAGTGCGCGCTACGCATCAGGGAGGGCGCGCTACGCGTCAGGGAGCCTTTCTCAGTGTTATTTTGCACGTGCGCTACGCGTCAGAGGGGCGCTACGCATTGGGCAAGGCGCGCTACGCGTTGGGTTTTTCGCCCAGAAACTTGCCAGCAAGCTATCAAATCCCCTCCTCTCCGTACAAATTTGCAGGTAGGCTCACATCCACCACTTGTGCTTGGCTTTTGAAAGATAAATGTAATGGGTTCATGAAAAGTTTGCCGTGGATATCCAAGTTTGAAGCACTCCTTTTGTCAATATAAAAAGTGATGTAGGGTTTGAAAACAGTGTGTTACCAAGGTTGTATTCTTCCTCGTTTCCCTTTGGCATATTTGGCACTTGAAGACAAAGACATCAAGCCTTCATTCCTCATTTTCAACAAATTTGACATACACTTGGCATAGACTTTCAATACCATGGAGGCAGGCACCAATACATCATATGACCAAGACAACGACTCTACAACAGAATTGCATGCACCGAAAGGGCACTAAAATGTCGAAAAGGGAGGATAGCCTCCAAATTTTGGCCGAAGCCTCTTTGACTGAGATTGGGGACCCCCAACCCAAATTTCAAAATATTTGGGAAAAATTTTGTCAATTTTGAAATTTTTATGTAAAAAACAGGTTTTTGCTCTCAACGCGTAGCGCGCCGCGCGCTACCCTTAAGTTGGGGAGGTTCATTTCACAAAAACTCAGCATTTTTTGATTTGTCATGACAAATTACACTTGCTCAGCCACTGCCAAGAAATTTCATGAAGATTTGAGCCCCCAAAAGGTCAAAAAACAAGCAAAAAATGACCTTCTGCCACTTTTTGGACACACAGGAAGCAGTCTTGGGAGATTGCATTTTTGGAGGGGCAAATGGCCACCAAATTGAGAAATTCCACTTGGGCTGGAGAGTAGACATCCAGACCTTTCCAACAAGCCCACTTGTGCCTCATTTGGATGCCGGGAAGTGCCCCAAAAGTGGGCTGAAAGGCGCGCTACGCGTTGAGAAATGGCGCACTACGCGTTGGGAAAATTTGCCAGTTTTGCACCTTCAGCTCAGGAATTCGCCCAGCTTTGACCAGTTTTGACTTGTGATGGGATTTTTCACCCTCCTTGATGTAATTGATGTAATTTTATGTTGACTTGACACTTTTTTACCTATTCTAGAAGATTCATTCATAAAATGGCAAAAAATTAATGAATGAATTGGTTTCCTAGCTTATAGAGGCAAGTTGTTTTGATTGCCTAGATTGTAGTGCTTTGTTTAGAATTGGTTGAAACAGCTCCTAGAATGATGAGCTCGACCCCTAGAGGCAAGGGAAGAGGTTGGCTTGCCTATATTATGTATTTTCTCAATCATTTTCAGAGGTTGGAGAGGTTGGACTCTTGAGGGATAAGCTTAGACTGTATTACTCTTTGTATCTCTGCAATTTTGGCAAAGGAAAGACCAAGGTTTTGCAGCACTATTTGGGATTCCTGTGGTGATTTGTGTTGATGGTGTGTTTCTCTCATGTACTTGTAAGTTTGTTATGTGTATCATTTTCCTACTCTTCTCTTCTGCAAATTAAGTAAATGAAGTGTTAAGGTAGAATTCATGGTTTCTATGCTCTGCCTTTAAGTTTGCTTAATATCAATGTTTTCATCTGTTTAAGGAGAACTCTTGATGGTTTCTTGCTCTCCTTGACTCCTCACCGGTCATATCTATCCATTCACTTATTTCAAAGGCATCAAGACAATCTCCTACCTTGCCCCAAAAAGACCTCTGCAAAAACTGTGTCTCATCCCCGCACCCAAAATTGTCGTGCTCAGTTTTCCAACAAAACCCTAAAAATTTAAAATCAAACTTTCCCTATCAGTTTACTAGCCTAAAATCAGTGTTCTTTATTGGTCATCTCCGCCCTTTGAAGACCTTTTGCCGAGATAGACCCGGAGAGAGCCCTCTCCTGTCCCCGTAGGGCTAGCTACGAGGCTAAGTGGTTTGATGTTGCCTTGGATTTTGTCTTCTTCAGCCTGAGGCAGATTCAAGCGCTAACAATGTCCGCAATTTTATTTTCCACATTAGAGGCAATTTTGGAAAGTGGGGACATTTCTGGTTTTAGGACTTAAGAGAAAAAGGGAAATTGCAGCTCTACTGGAATGTGGGGGCCACAAGAAAGAGAAATTTGACCTAAGGAAGGAACTTGCACTCTTGGAGGAGAGAGCAAAAAAAGGAAGTGCAAATTAGGAGAAAGAGAGAGAGTGGGGACCACAAGGGGAGAAGAGGCCAACAAATTATAAATAGAGCTAGAGGGCCTCACTTTTGGCATCTTTGGTCATTTTACAATTTCAACATTAGTTCTCTTGAGTTGCTTAACCAAGACAACCATGTTGTTCAACACAAGGAATTTCCGAGCGGGAATTCAACCTCTAACTTTGCTAAACTTTAAGTTTCACCCTAGGGGAGTAAGAAGGAGTCCATCTCAGGGCTTCTCTAGGAGCTACATTGCAGACTATTTCCAGCTAGAACATGCTTCTCTTAGGGCGCAGAAGGAAATTTGAAGGGGCTGAGAGAAGTTAGCAAATTGTGGAGTTTTGGATGGAGAATTTGCAGAGATTTATCTATAGGGAGGATGAGATTTTCCTTGATGATTTGCAAGGCCGAGAGTGTTGCATTTTGGAGGGCCGAATTTATCTATTTTAGGGCCTGCATAGGGGTTTTTAGACAGCTACTACGCAGACATTTTGACAGGGAGATTTGGGGAGTCCGGGCTAAGGAGAAATAAAAAGGTTTGGAGGACTGATTTGCAAGGGTTGGAGGAGATTTACCAGGAATTGATTTGGCCTCCTACAGTAGGATTCTTTCTATAGGGCGTTTTTCCTTCCAGTTGAGGCCACACGCACATCTTCGGGGTCACCGTGCCATGTTGGATTCAGCCCAAACCCTTTCTGGGTTTTTGTGGGTTTGGTGAGAGAAGCCAAGGATTAATTTTACAAAAAAAATTGAGCAATTCTGAGGGAATAATTCCTAGTTCCATTCAGTTGCCAGCAACAGAAATTGTTGGAGGGCGCAGTTTACCCCGGACAATTTCCACCACTTGGGTCCATGAGATATTTATGGGTTTTGATGGAGGTGGTGCGGAGAGCCTACATTTAATTGCAGAATTTTTGGAGTAGATTTGAAGGCCAAAATCTCAGTTCACCTACAGCAACAATGGCAATAATTTATTGAGTCAGTGCAGAGGTTTTTGGTAGAGACATCCAACACTTGGGCATCACAATTCCAACATGGGTTTTGCCTAGCTTGTTGTAGCAAGCCCAAGTTCCTCTGATCTCATTTATTGTACTCATATTTATAAAAATTAATACAATGACTCAAAGTTTTTTCCCATATTTTCGTGTTCATATGTGTATGGTTATGCATTTCTGAATTTAGTTGCTATAGCTAGTTCATTGCTTTTGTTATCTACCGTATTTTTCCATTTGGAATATTACAGTCTGGGATTTTTTGTGGTTGTGGGTCAATCGTGTTGGAAAATGTAACTAGGTTTGGTCCTCATTTAATGTATTTGAGTCATCTTGTAATGTACTAGTCAAAAGAATAAAGAAAAAGAATTTTTATTATTATTATTGTGACTTATTAAAGCATGGGTTTCATGCTTGGGTCACCATGTTTTAGGTCAAAGTCCCCATTGAGGACTTCTAGGATTTATTCTGCGTCAATAGAGTCATTGCACTTTTAAAAAGACCCTTCTTGGGCTTTTGAATCATGTAAATAGGTTAAGTATTGAGTCAAATATAATTTATGTATCCTCCACATCAAGTCGGCCTAAGAACATCAATTCGACCTCACATGAAGCCTATAAATACAAGCAAGTCAAATTCATTTGGAGTACTTTATCTCAAGCAAGTTCGATATCTCTAAGGAAGTCGGAGAAGTGC
Organism: Pinus tabuliformis; assembly: GCA_031772625.1. Classification (NCBI taxonomy): domain Eukaryota; kingdom Viridiplantae; phylum Streptophyta; class Pinopsida; order Pinales; family Pinaceae; genus Pinus; species Pinus tabuliformis. The sequence goes on along the minus strand of CM062817.1, from coordinate 1,185,012,580 downwards.
GAAGTGTGTCTAAGGAAGCCAAAAGAAGTGCGAGTTGGGTGGAGTCTAAGAAGAAAAAGAAAAACGAAATTTTGGGTGCTCTCTCTCTTTGTTTCGTGCCCTAGTTTGGGAGATCGTAGTCTCCCAAGTTTCGCTGATGCCGAAAACTGCCTGATGTCGGTAGCTGCTACATAGTCGAAGTTGCTGGAAGAGAGGTCGAAGATCTAGGAGGTTGACTTGGTGTGGAGAGAAGGTTTGGTCTTTGTCTAGGGTGATAGGTCTCAAAGAATACTATTGAAAGGAAGAGAATTTTGACTGGGTTTTCCCCTCGAGGGGGGTTTTGCCTTGGCATAGTGCCTATATCTGGCGTCCATTATTTTATGTGCTTTTGCTTTGGTAATTGCTTAATGAACTAAAAGAAAGAAGATATGAAAATTAATAAGAAGTCAAGAACATCACAAGTAATCATCAAGTATAAGAAAATCTTTCTACCTTTCTGATTTTCTAACAAATCCAAAGAACAACACCGAGCAACGGTTCCCTCTTGGAGGAGACATTGTGGCAGCATACCCTTCTTGAAGTCTGATTTTGAACAGCAAAAGACTACTTGAAAACAAAGGGGTTGTTGGACAACAGTAACCCACTTTGTGAACCGTTTCATAAGCAATTTGTGGCAGCGCATTAGGATGGCACTCGATCTAAGCACCAGACCCCTCTGTTAGTCCTAAGGCATCACATAGACAGTCGAAACAAAAGGTAAAGAGGCTAGTTCAGATTTAGGGTATTGGGATAGTAGGGTTTGGTTGATGTAAATGCCAATGTTGTGTAATTCAATTGTTTTGAGAGGACTATGGATCTAAACTACTTATGTATTGTTGAATTGGTTCATGGGAACAAACTATTGAATACATGATTATTCTATCTCGTTGCATTTTGATATTGTTTCTGATTGTCAAATTGAAGTATATTGTTGGAATACAAAACTTGTCAAGTGCTCGTTGCTAACTCTAAAGGCAATTTACCCTAAGGGATATTACACCCTTGTGGTTGAAATCCCACTAAACTGCAGGAGGAGTGTTGCTAAGGTGACAGTGGCAACCCTTCCTCATTGTTGCCATAAGCTCTGACCCCTCACATGGTGAAGCCTTTCACCAGAGTTGCTAGATTTTGGGGCAACAATCCCCATCACTAGATATTCCATACAAAACCCGTTGGTTTGACATTTACATTGGTTTCCATGCGGAACCAATCTTTTTTCGATTTGGAACCTTCAATTGGATAAGTACAACCCCAAAACCAACGTGGTTCTCATAATGTTCCATGTGAGATTGATTGGAAGCCTATAGGACTATGTATGGCCAAAATAGAGGCACAAACCATTGTCTGCAACTTGGAGGTGACTTTGGACCTCCAACCAAGCCTATATAACTTTGTTTGGGGCATCCTCGCGTGATAAAACATTTTTACTCATGGCATGCTACCACTGCCACAACCACTATTGTATCCTCTATGACTTGAATGATCTCAAAAAGGGTCTAAAATAGTTTGAAAGGGATGTAATAGAGACTAGTGAAAAAATGACCTACTCCACCTTGTAATGGAACAGATGGAAAGGGGGCTTAGAACACCAGTTAAAGGAAATTAGCAAGGTAAGGGACCAGTGCGCCATTGAAAAGGAAAAGCATATTCTCAGTCTAAGAGAATGGGACGTTAAGACTAGGGCCTTCATTGTTGTTCACCAAGGGAAGAAAGTCGAGAACCAAGATGCCTCCAGTATTGCATTGCTAAAATCTCTTGTAAGGTGAATAGCAATCCATCTCAAAGTTTCCCCTGCTCTTTTGGTGTCACCTATGCCCAGCAGTATGGAGACTTATGTGGACTCTACCCCAGGTAGCCTCTCTAGCTAAGTTGCATGAAGCACCAAAACGTTTCAAAGTTTCCAAAACGGGTACGTTTAGAAACATCACCCCCCAAAAACAGAAACGTCGACTCAAACATCATATATGCCTATATATATATATATATATATATATATATATATAATTATAATTATAATTATAATTATAAATAAGTGAATAATACACCATCTTGCAAGAAAAAAGGGAATAAGACCGATAGATGACAATTTACAAGGAAAACCAAGTCTATTTTAACACTCATAGATGATTACATGATGGTCGAGTTTCGGCCGAGTTTTGGAGTTTTGGGTACAGGTACGTCCCAAAATGTCAGGTTTCTAGAAGTTTCGTGCAACATAGCTCTCTAGTATCTCTGGGGACACTCCTTTTGTCCATCCTACACGTTGTTGGAGCCTCATCAGACTATTTGGACACCACTATAGCTGTAGAAAGGAACGGGACAAATAAGCAATACAAGTGGACCTGAACATTGATGCCTGCTCCAGGCTTAGTTAAATTTCTTGTTTTTAATTTTAGTTTATGGCATGTATAGTCGTTTTGTGCTTTTATTGGAATAGTATGTTATGCAGTAAACCTGCTCTTCTGCAGGTAGGTGTTTTTGGACAAATAGCTGCAATTATTTTTTGAATGGAACTTATGTAATAGAAGACCCAGAGGCAAGGCAGTTATGCCTGCCTTTGTAACTTCAGCTGCATGGTTTGGCCGCAACCCTTTTTAGTACAAATCATTAATCATTACTGTGAATAAAGAACGACGAAAGGAATCAAGAAGGTATACAAACGTAAATGCTAAGTAAATATATCCAAATTGAAGAATCACGTCCATGACGATGACATGCTCATGTTTCAGTTCATTTAAGATTTTGAAAGTCAGTATTTTCAGATTTTGGAAAAAATAAGTTCTGTACACATCATGCACTTTAAGTATTCACTTCACCAATTGCGAGACACTGAAACTTCACCAAGTGACTTGTTGGACTTGATAAAGCTGAGGCGTCCTGATAATTGAGCATTTAACGCTGATTGAGTAACTATGTTTTGAGGACTATGTTACCATAAAAACGTGTCACCCTAACTTTACCGTCCAGTTGAATAGTAAGGCTAACTAGAACCAAATAATATAGATGCCTTCCAAAAATTTCAAATGTGTTTTGCCTTGATTAAGCGATCTCTGCAAATGATCAGCCTAACCCTTAATAGTTTGTCACAAACGAATTGTGTAGAGAGAAAAAGTTAAGGAAATGCATCGTGGGTAACACCAATGTCAACTCAACTTGCCAATGAAGACTCGCGAAGCAAAATGGAGGCAAAATATGCGTTTAACCTGAAGTCTCAATTTTAGCATTCGAGAAGACTAAAACTAGAGTGTGGCATTAATATTTCGCGCGAAATGACTGAGGTGACAAAAAAAATTGGCAATTTATGTGCATATTTAGAGTAGCTTTTTGAAATACTACCTGCACTGAGAGTAAGATTCCAATTTCCAGTCTTCATTGTTAATAGCAATTGTCACCAATTTACATCCAGTGCACAAAAGGAAGCCACAGTGAACAGTATGAAAAGCAAGAAGAACGAAGAGATTGGTGAGTCAGTAGTAGATTACCTTGCCTTCGAGAGAGGAGAAATCCACTGCCGGAGGGCACGGGAGAAGGCGCCTGTAGAGCCCTGCAACCGCCATTCCTTCACTTCCACTGCAAATGAAAATCAATTCTATACACCGAGTCAAATGCGTTCCGAGAGTACCCCGGGTCCCTGTCTTCAGATCGAGGGTGCCCAAATTATAAGAGAATACGAACATACAAAAGCTGCACGCACCGCATATCGATAACATAAATGATAGGGATTGACGTCTTAAAGAGGGGAACAATTTTGACGATTTTATTTTAGTTTTCCCATGGACATTTTTGTCTTTTACGAATGGGCTTCCGCTTATTATGGTCATGGACGTGGATGTAAATGAAAGTTGATTAAGTTAACTCGGTAGTGATAGTCCTTTTTGACAAATTTGAAAATATTTTGATATAAATTTTAAGGTTTTATAAAAACTTCATGATAATTTGGGTTTTATGAAGGTTGGGATGATGTTTGAGAATTGTTTTTAATCTTAAAATTATATAAATGGTGAAGAATTTTATTAGAATTTTCAATGGTTTATTTTAATTTATAGATGAAATAGATTTTTTCACCGGAATCTCGTAAAACAATTTCAAGAAAATTGTGATTTTTTTTATTTAAAATGCATTTTTGAATGCATAAATGGATTCAGCACCATGAAAAACCCCTTTTACAGATTAAACAACTTAAACTCAAGTTTTTAAAAATCTATGTCGGTTTTTTGTTAAAATTAACTAGAAAAAGATTGTGAAGGGGAGAGCATAGAGAGCTTGGAAAACCCTAGCGGTAATTAGGGTTTCGCCCTAGTTGGTTGATCTATGTCTAGATCGAGTGATTTTTTTACATATTTTTGCGGCTTTTGGAACAATGGTGAATCTTGATGTCACTATGATGAAGACAGTCCCTATTGCTGACACGCCAGTTGGATCGGCTGGTTCATATTTTGCCTCTTATAGCTGCATTTTGAAGTTAGGCTCTGCTCTCCCAACAGTTCAAGAAATTCCTTCTCTTGATATGTATCTGGACAAAGAAGCATGTAGTAGTGAAAAGGTTTTCTCGATGCAAGGATTGGTTTGTCGGTTTAATGGTTTTTGGTCATGGTTGAAGGATCTGCATAAATGGATATTTGAATCTTGGAAGCCCCATACATCAAATGATTTGAATATTTACCCCATGGCTCGGGATTTTTTCGTTGTTGTCTTTAACAACGTTAAGGATAAGAAGGTAATTTGCAAATTTGGTTCATGATTTTGGGGTAGCATTGATTTATTCATGCAGCCATGTTCTCCCACTTTCGATCTAGTATCGGCTTCAATCTCCATGGCTCCAATTTGGGTAAGACTCTTGAATCTGCCATTGCATTTGTGGAACATTCAAACGTTAACATATATTAGAAACACTATTGGAAAATTTTGTTGTCGTTGTCTGAATACTGAGTATTATTATAAAACAAATTATCCATACAATTGTGTGGAAATAGACTTCAGTAAGGGCTTTCTATAATCACCTCCTCCCACATTTACCCACTTTTACAAGCTCTCCAAGGTAAACATCAGACGAGTGTCACTATGACATGACCCAACCTCCAAGTTCCAGTTATGGAAGTGGGGTCGACACACCGAAAACTTACAAACATCCCTAAGGAGCATTGGATCACCCAAAAGTCATTCCACAACCTCTGATGACTAGATCCTGAGTTGGAACTGTTTTTCACAATATTAACCCCCAACCGCACCCACAACACAACATGCATGCGGTTATGATGTTATATCCACATGCATAAGCCTGCTTCCATGCAGTTATGAATTAAATTTCTTAGTTCAGTGCGAGCAGTTCTGAGATTTAAGCAACTTTTCCAGGTTAGTCCCCAATCCACTGCCCAAAACTACCTATAACTTTCCAGAATCATAATTAACATGACAACAATGTTAAACCTTCAAACTTGAAGCAAGAACTTACCTTAGATTGCCTCATATGCATCAGACGTTTCATCAAAAATATGGTAAACATGTGAGCTACAAGTCATGAATGCATATCTGATCATAAACTTCTGAATTTCATGTAAGAATCACCAAGAAGGCTCCAAGTCCTTTCTAACTAGTTGTAATAACACATGTTAACCCATGCATTCATCGGCCATTCAATAACTTATCAAAACATGTCAAGAGCCATAGATAGAATACAACATATAACCAGCAAATAACCAAAATAGAAACCATGGCAAATCAACCATAATATCAACACGATAACTAGTACAAGTGCTCATAGATCACATTAGGAAAATATCTCATATTAACGTATGAAAATGCCAACCAGGTTATGGATTTCCACATACCACCCGACCATAGATTGGCCTGAACCAAATCTCTCTTTCATCCAATCAGCCTCGTGCCATATTCCAAGCATGAATGTGGTATTTCATGAGTTAAACCAAAAACAAAACCAAACCAGGGCTTCTAGAGGCCAAACCACCTCAACCCTCAACCATAGTGATCTTACCTATACAGTCCATAAATCACTTTGTCTCTACCCAAGTTTTACAGGGCTCTAAGAACTAGTACCTCAACCCCCAACCTCCCAGGGCTCCAGAGCATTTGTTCCAACCGCAGCTTTAGGAACTAGTAACTCAACCCACCGCCCAACCTACAACTCTAGGAACTAGTAACTCAACCCAAACTATTACAGGGCTTCCAAAGCATTTGTTCCAACCCACAGCCATAGGGAACCTAAGCACCAATCAGAAAAAACAAGTGGGAAACCCACAACACCATGGTTATCTAGGAAATGGAGGCAAAGCTGAAAACCATTGTCAATCCAAGCAAATTTCCATGCCAATGACAACACATAACCAAGGAATCACATGCATATACCATGCATCCAAAAATCAACAAGGAAATCACACATGCAACTTGTTACCTGCAAAGTATCCCTATTATAGCTGCTAATCCAACTGTTCCCTTGTGCTCCCTTGCTTTCCTTTGTTCTCTTTCTCTAATCCAAGTGAATACATGAGTGCTCCAAGCATGCTCCAAAAATGTTCTAAGTGTGCAAGAGTGTGAGAGAATGAGAGAATGAGAGAATGAAATGAGAGAGCCAAAACTGAACTGACAAAATTTGTGAATTGTTTCTCTGAAGCCTTTTTATCATTGAAGCCTCTATTTTCTTCATTTTCCTTCACTTTTCCTCTAATTTTCCTTGAATGTAATTTGTGTCTCTTCACCTTCCTTTTCTCTTATTTTCCTTTATTTCATAATTAAATGCCAATTATTGCCTCTTTGCCTTTGCCAATTTCCATAACCATTAATTAATCACAAGTGATGCCCACTATAATGTTTGTCCCATGACCTTGGTTTTATTTTATTTACATGGAAAATCAACCAAGGGTTATTACACTTTCCTGCTAAAATAAATTTGAAGGCTAAGTTAGATTATGAAAATGTTGCTTTCAAGTGCAGAGCATGTTATGAAACAAGGCACATGTTTAAAAACTACCCAAGCGTTATGGCAATAAAGACCGGAGAAGATATTGGAGGTCAAATGGTGGGAAGGAGTGAAGGGTGACCACTATAGGGTATATAAAGAGGACAAGTACCAAGAATTAAAAATCTTATAAAATAAATCAAAAGAAGGCATTATCAAATCAAATGCAATGGGGATTAATCAAGGGAAGAAAGAATAAGAAAACATATTTGAAGTTGGTGCTGACAATGAAATTGCACTAGAATCAAAACAGGGAGAAACGCAAGAGGATTCTATAGTCTTAGGAAAAGAGGAAGAGTAACTAAAACATGTGGAAAATGGATTCATGCAAGAAGAAAATAGGCAGAAAGCTAGATAGACAACCTCTTGGGCTTACCAGGCAAATGAAGAAGATCTCAAGAACCATAATCAGAATGTTCAATCAAAATCAACGGAAAACACTAGATGGATATAAATCAGGAAGAAAGGGAAAAACGTCTCACCGAGAAAAACCAGAAGTCATAACAAAATAAAACCAAAATAACGATTAATTTATGTATTGTTAATACATAGAATTTTTAGGAGTTTTTTTTTGCGACTATATACATATAATAATTTATATAGAATAGTGTGCTACGGGGAGGGAAAACAAGAAGATTTCTTTGGAAACCTTGGACAATAGAAGAAGTAGATGAAGAAATTCACATAACAGGTTTTGGCCTGCAAACCAAATCTCTTATAATATAAAACCCCATAGTCGTTCCTTATATATATATATATATATATATATATATATATCTAATAAAATAAAATAAAAGATGTCATGAAAAAAGGTCCTTTTGTCTATAAGTTAGAATATGCCATTTTAAATTAATTATAGTTTTGACTTCTTCTATCATTAAACGTTAATGATTAATGGAAATTTTGTTATAGAATTTATTGCTACTAATGAAAAAGATTAAAAGTGGGAACAATTTTGAATAATTCTTGAGGGAAAGTTTTGAATCTTTCTTTATTTTCCTTATTTATGGTTCTTTTCATAATAGGCCTCTTATTATCTTTTTCTTGTTTTGATAATGCTAATGCATATAAATTCGCATTGCAAAAGAGTCATTGAAATCATTCTATTTGGTTACTTTTGGTTAAGTAATTTATTTCCTCCACAACCACATATATTTTGCACTCCCCCAATAATTATATGTGACCTTGAACCCATGGGAAGTATTGAATATAGAGGCTTTATTGAAGGTACGATGCCAAATGTTCTAATGAGGGATGCTCTTTCCTATAAACTCCCAACCTTTAATAGGAAGAGATGGCTTCAATAGGTTTGGTGAAAATAAATAAACATTGCAATCATGTGAGGAGGAAAGCAAAAGTGATAGATTTGGAACTAAGAGAGGGCATCAAGCTCCATGAAATAGTGGGGCTTAAGGATTAAACCATTGTGGGCCATTTCTCGAGAAAGAGGACAACTACTGAAAACATAAAATCATCAACATAGGGAAAATTGATAGGTTTGCTCGATTATTCCCCATGCAATATGATTTTAAGCCTAGTTTGTATGGATTCTTCATTTAGGATAATATGCAAACAAAATCACTAAAGATCGATGGACATGGGGTTTTAAGCTCTCTCTCTTTGAAGAAGTGGCACCTGTAATTCAATGCCATGGATATTTTTCGAGTATGGGTTAGGCTTCCGGGTAGCCATTAATTTTATTGTTGAATGAAGTCTTCGAGGAAAGTGGGAATGCATAACTTTGTTTTATGACATGGACGAATCCTACACAGACTCTAGTTACATGGAAATGGCAAAAATTATTGTCAAATTTTAGCTCCAAATGCTTTGGAATACTTATTTATGATTAAAAAGAGCTTGCTAACTTCATTTAATCCATATATTATAAATGAATCCTATTTAAGTGTGGTTGATGCCACCTATATAGGCATCTTGTGAAGGCTTGTTTGCTTCCACTCAGGTGGAAATTTTAGGTTTGCAAAGAACACAAAGACATTGATAACCCCCCCATCCCTCTCTGCAAACAGTTTAGGATGTTCAAGCTCCACATAAGCACAACCACTTTATTATTTCTATTGAAGAGTTTGGCCACATAGCACAGTAAGTATCATGTGCCCCTCATTTGCAGACATCATTGCTTGGGTAAGAAAAATTCTATGTCTTCCTTTGTTGCTTTACAAATGTTTAAAATATTTGCTTTAGCTCTTGGAAGTTGTAAATTTCAAATCTTGCTCAAACCCATAGGGGTGATTTCTTGACTAGTCTCATATAAACACACTCAAGTGCCACCCCTTTCTCCCATCTTTCTTAATATAATAGGTTAATCTCTAGAGAAAGTTCCTTCTCCCAATACCTTTATGAATTCTCTAACCCTTTCTTTACATTTGGAAACTATTTAAGATCTCCAATCCTTTAAAGTTGCAATGTATAATCTCAAGCCTAGGACTATATGAGTATCCTTCTTCATATCAGGGATACATGGAGATTTAGGATCTTTATAAGAAAATGATACAAAACCATCCTAAAGAGATTGGAAATATTTCTTATCATTGGCTCAGAAGCAAGTAAACTTTGAGCTTTGAAGTGCTAAACAATTCTCTCTAATTGGGTGTCTTAGAGCAAACACTCCTAGATAGATTTCCAACTTATTATCCTCTCTTTAAATTGTTTTTTTATTGTCCATTTCCTCCAAAAAAATTGGTCATAAAATGATTTATTGATTTTGAAAACGCCTTTGTCATATTACTATAAGAATTTTTTACCAAAGGAAACGAAGTCAAGGAACTATCCATTTTTCTAAAAGGATGGGAGTTATAGTTTCATTTATGCTTGTTTATCTCTTATATTATTTTCAGTCTTGGATATAATATAATATGTTGATATTACCTTTTCATTTTCTAAGAGGTGGTGTTCCTTGGAATCTGAATTCGGATATTCCACAGTTTTCATTTTTGCTTCGTCGACGTTTCGAGTCTAGACCAATTCTCATCATCAGGACTTGATTTACAAAGAAGAGAGACAGTAGTGATAAATATGGTTATGGTTGTGTGAGATGTCAATCATGTGAGCCGACTAAACTATGGTTTAAATGAACATGATTTTTTACTATTTACTATATTCTTTATAATTTTTCTGATTTATACAACAAAATAAAGCAAAATGCTTGAGATAAGATTGTTGGATGCATACCTATACTTTCACGGGGGGTTGGTAGTGCGGCGGACTAAATCAATATAAGACAATTTCTTACATATTTAAACATTCATGGATCATAACTAAACAATCTCACATGTAGAACACACGATATAAATGAAAACTCCTTTATAACAAAATTTTGTAGGCACCAACCTACTAATACAAATTTTGTAGGCAACAACCCACTATTGCAAACTTTATAGGCACCAAAATGCTATTACAAACTTTGTATGCACCAACCCATAGGAGACACCAATCCCCCTTGTTGCAAGATTTATATGCACCAACCCATCCACTGCAAGATTTGTAGGAACCAACCTACAAGAGACACCAATCTCCTCTACTGCAAGATTTATATGCACCAAACTACAAGAAACACCAATCCCCTTTGTTGGAATATTTGTAGGCACCAACCTATAGAAGGCACCAATCCCCTCTTCTACAAATATTCATAGGAACCGAACTACAAAATACATTAATCCCCTATATTATAATATTTGGTAGGTACCAACCTACAATAGACACCATTCCTGTCTACCACAAGATTTGTAGGTACAAATATTCGTAGGCACCAACATGTTGGGCTAAGTCTTCTTTCTACGTCTACCTTGACCAAGTTTTTTAGTTGCTTCCAACTTCACCTTGTCTACTTGCTACTTTTTCCTTCACTAAGTCTGCTTGTAGCTTCTTACTTCACTTGTTTTTGGCCTCTTCCCAAGAGCAAAATTATACAGCATGTTAGGTATATAATTTTGCATATTCAATTCTAAATTTTTTACCTAGGGAACTTCTATATGTCTCCTTAGATATTTGAATTTTTCACAGTCTAAAAATTCCCAAAAAATAAGTTATAGTGAAAATAACAAACTAACCTGTTTAAAGATGATTTTAGGACTATTCAAAAACCCTCACTTCCAAGAGGCATTTATCTGAAAAGTGAAACAAATTCTAAATATTTATCAAGATACTTAGAGATATCACCTATGTCTTCTTGAGATTTAACAGTCTGAAAAATATCATAAAATAATTTATAGCAAAAATGTTAGGAGCATTCAAGAACCCCAACTTCCTTAGGTCATATCTCCAAAATTACAATGAACCAATGTATGAAAAATCTTTCATTGGTACACAAATACCCCCCCCCCTCTATCTCCTCCATGTTTCACGGTCTAAAACATTCGAGAAGAAAATTTATAGTGAAAAAGTCCAGCTAACCTATTTGAAGCAAATTTTAGGAGCATTTAGAAACACTAATTTCCTTAGATCATATCTTTGAAATTAGAGTGAACCAAATTCTAAAATATCTACCACAAGTACATCAATATCTTCCATATATCTCCTACAAGTTTTCTAGCTTGAAACATCCTAGAAGAAAAAAAATAGAAAAATGCCAAACTAACCCGTTTGAAGTTGATTTTAGAGGCATTCAAGAACCTTAACTTCCTAACATCATATCTTCGAAATTACAATGAAAAAAATATGAATTTTCTACCACTGGTACACAAATATCCCATATTTATCTCCTCCTAGATTCATGGTCTAAAACATCCTAAAAGAACATTTATAGTGAAGATACCAAGATGACTCGTTCACTCCACATATCGCATTTTTGCTCCAACGTTAAGACCCCAAGGAGTATTCCCTAGATTTTGTTGTGCACCTTAGATCTCGTCTTACTTGGATTGTTTTCAAATGCACCCATTTATCCTTTATTTATAGTGTTTCCATGTTCACTTTTGTGGTTAACTGGTAAAATTGGCTGGGCTAACTTGTACTTTATGTCTGGACCAAATTGAAAAAATCTTTCATAACTTGTCATTCATGTGGATTTAGACAGAGCACCATGTACCCTTGGAAAGGTATTAGAATAAGTTATTCAACCTTATATCTTACGCTCCCATTTGTGTTAGGTATTTATAGTAATAAAACCTTCAAATATAGGGTATCCAAACTGGGCATTAGGAAAAAAGTAAGTATTCAAACAATATTTCCAACAATATTTATCTTGGACATATGTAGTCTCTCCTTAGTTTTGACATCAACGAATAGAAAATTTCCAACAATCTCCCCCTTTTTCATTGATGGCAACCCTTAGTCAATTCTGCAACAATACTGTAGTACTCCTTAACCTTTAGTTGGGCATCTATCTTGGTCTCCCTTAACTCTGGCATTCTCGATATCCCCCTGTCCTTGACATTAATGACAACGCAATATTCAACAAGGAATAGGGTTAATTAAAAAAAATCACAAGATGTGGCCAAGGTTGAAGATAGGAATAAATATTAAAAATGGTATTTATAGTATAGGTTTCAACAAAACCAAAACTAGAGATGATACATTCATGACATAAAATTTCCAACTCAGCAAAGAAAAGTATGAAACATCATTAAAATGGATGAATAAAATGAAGCACATTTGTAGAGAACTCTAACTGATCATTCCATTTAGCTCATAGAGTATTAGAGGAGACAAACACTTGAAATATTGTGCTTTAAAATCAAAGTCAAAGATTGCAATAGCCATGAGCTCCTGGGAGTTCTTTGTGAAGCTTTAAAAAATAACAAATAAAATGTTTGTAGAAGTTCATAATATTTGCAAAAAGATTAAAGATTTTGTCCTAATGGATTCGGATGGGGCTTCCATGGACCATATACAGAGACGGTGAAGACATGGAATAAAGAAAAAAGATATAGTTGAGAATTTACTTTTATTACTCAAATGTTTGGGTAATGCAAGGGTTGGATTATCACTAATTTATAGGAAGATATCAAAGGATTTTTAAAGAGACTTTCTTTACTTACTATGTCAGAAAAAGGGTCATCTCTTTCTTTATCGAGGACTCTTTTAAATGTTGGGATTTTGAAGACCCTAATTGTTGTAACTACTTCTTTGATCTTGGGAGTCATTTAGGATTAGTTATCTTTTGCAACACATCTTGGATCCATTCTTCAATATATTCTCGTAATGGTGCTACTGTTATTCCATGCTTGACTCAAGAGGCCAACAACTCATCCTCGATTTCTCTTAATTCAAAGATAGTATGATGGAAACCTCAACACTTGGCAACATTCCCCCTCGCACCTATTAGATTGTTGCAAAAAATGTTGACAAATATTTCATTCATTCTTCCATTGTTTCTGAGTAACTTGCCTATTGTGCACAAGCTCAGGCTACACAATCACACTGTTAATACTAAGTATCCAACATGTGCTTACTCATACTCCTCCTTTCAGGGGAAAAAACTACTTTGTTGTAATGTCAACTCACCCTTCCCTATTGCAGGAACATACTCGTCCTTTACAATGTTAGCTGATACTCCCCCTTTGACATCAAGGGCAAAGGTCCTTATTACTTGTGTCTAAATGTCCTTTATTTTGGACAACACATTACACCCCCTAAATAATGGGTGGTTCGAAATGTGTTTACCAAATATGTGTCAATTTGATTTTGCTGAAAATATCTTTTAAAACAACATGAATCACAAAATCTTGAATTTTGAAATTGTTATATTCCTGGATCACGCAACTCCACCTAAGACTGCTACTAGTTATACATAATCCATCCATAAACTCTGACTTCTCTTGCAGTGTAATTTATGAATTTCACTAAGTGCGAAGTAACTATCAATCCCCTATTGTCATTGCGACAAACACCCTCCTAAAATTTGCCCACACTTGAATTTTGGAGCCTGCTTATGATCTCATGATTAATCACCTGAAGCTATTCATGTTCACTTTGTGATTGGTTGATACTTTTCTTATGAGATTCTAACTATTGAAGTCACTTTCTTACACATGCTCAACCTTTAATGCATTTACAAGCGCTCTTATTTCCAGCAAGCCTAGCAATCAATGTGTACCTGAGAAAGTCAAGCACTACACAATCCTTGTTGATAGTCATTGCGTAGATGTGGTGGACAGTGACTGCGTATTGTTAAAGGATAATGATTTCATAGTTCTTTGTGGATGATGATTGCATAGTCCCAAAAGATAGTGCTTACGCAGTCTCTGGTGACAATGATTGTGTAGTTCCTGGAGGCAGACACTGTGTAGTCCCTGTGGACAGTCAGTGCACAATTCCAAGTTGACAATTGTCTCATTATAGTTGCAATTGTGAGCTTTCTCAACTGTTGCTTTTGTGCGCTTTGGTTTTTGTTAGTGTCATTTTCACTATTGTGACTATCATTTTTACTTGCTTTCACTTTCACAAGCGACTCTTTTTCTTTTTCTTCGGTTTGGCATGTGTTACTTTCACTTTCTTTAGCTTTTGTAAGTGACATTTTCACTTTTCCTATTGTCACCTGAACTATTTGCACTCTTGTATGTGTCGCAACTTAGCGCACCACTAGAGGTAGCTCTAGCACATTCTTCTACATCATATAATTAAATACATCATAATAATGCACGCTAGACACTCTCCCAAAACTCAATGCACTTTTTGGTTATAATCGACACTCCTACCGTAACTTGTATTCTAAGTGTCGCAAGTGATGTTTCAACTGTCGCACTTAGAAATAAGTGTTGCTTTGTTATCGTTTCAATGGATGCATGGTGATTCTAGGTGTTAAGTGTTTCATTGTCATGTGGTTGATCGTTTGTGAGTGTGCGATCATGTTTAAGTCTTGTCCATTCTCCGATCTCATCCTTCTCCTTTATTGATCCCACACTCAGTCAATTCTTGAGTTTACTTGCCTTTGCAAATTTCCCGATCAACCACCCATCCTCTTGATTTCTTGAACTATCCACTGCACAGACATAATCCCTAGTTAGCCACCTTTGCCTCCTAGAACTATGCAATACACAATCATTGCCTCCAAGGACTGCACATTATGCAACCATAATGCTAAGCCTTTGCCTCTTGTCCTTGGAAACTGCACAATTCTCTCTCCTAATCAATATTCCACTACACACTCTCAGTGAGTAGTTAGGCATCCCTAACCTTCACAACTACACAATCCTATGGCCTAATCTTCCCTAAACTGCGTATTGCACAATCATAGTGAGCAATCTTGCTTTACTGTGTCACTGTCTCCCTTAACTGCGCAGTTCTGTCTCCCAGTCCCTTAGCTATTGTGCATTGCACAATCACAGTGACCAGACCTCCATCACATCCTTCTGGAACTGCGCACTGCATAATCCCTAAGCCTCTTCCTGAGTCCTGCACTATGTCTTGGGTTCAATCAATGAATTGCATGTAGAAGTTAGACTACGATATTTTTAGACTGATGTCGTGTTGTCACGAGTGAATTTCACTTGTAGGTACTATATCTTGACATGATGATGCTCAAGGAGGATGCCAAGAACATAATGAAATAACACACTTAGGAAGTTGAAGAGACAAAGAGATTATTAAGCAAGAAGATGAAGGGGCACTAGATCATGAATGAAGATTGAAGGTAAAAACACAAGGAAGACTTCATGTCATCCAAGCCTTGGGAGGATGAAGATGAGACACATACAATACTGATCATGAAGATACAAGGTAGGTCATAAGGAATAGGCTATAAGACATCACTTATGGAGTAGAAGCACCGAAAGAACCATCAGGAAGATATGAAGAAATCTTGGACCATCAGGTTGACTTGGAAGGTTCTAACACTCATATAAACCCTGTGGAGGGTGAAGATTAAGAACAAGATTCATCATGAATAATATACAAAGATGGTAGCTAGGAGAAAGGCATGGCCCACACACATCACAATGAAGTTCCATGTCATCAATGCCAATTCATGTCTTGTCCAAGTGTCATTACAAATTCATATGTGTCAATGCATCATGCCACATCATTTGTGGAATGTAATTGTTGTATTTTCTAAAATGAGAAAATGTAAAATGCGTGGAAGACCAGGGGTCCCACATGGAATGTGAAAAGTCACTAGAAAGTTCTAAAGTCATATAGAAGCTCAAAGGTCATGTAGGAATTTGAAAAGTCATAGTAGAAGCTCAAGAGTCACGAGGGAGGTCAAGAGTCATGTGGGAGGTGGAAAGTCACCTAATTTGTTATAAATATACCCTCATATCTCAAGAGAGATGGCTTTTGAAGTTTAGACTTTTCACCTTGGCTTCTCTAGTTTTGAATAGAAGAGAAGATTTTTCTTTGGAGGAGCAAGTGGTGACTTAATGTTCCACTATTGGGACTAGTGTGGTGACATTGTACTTGTATATATTAGCACTTTCACTTAATATATGAAACTCATAGAGCTAATGCACTTTCTTGCATATGTAGTGAATTACTGTGAGACCATTCTTTCATTGTTTACGGTGTATGTTTATGTTAACACATACTAATGAAAATGAGCTATTTCATTGGCTTTGATATGTATGTTGTGGAATGTGTGTTGTTACTTTATTTTAAGATTGTTGTTGTCTTGTGAACTACTTTGTAGGTTAAATAATGATCCTCTTCTTCTCTTCTGTGTCTCTTTTAGGATGGGATTATTACTTTTCTTCTAGAGGCTCCCTCCCTCTTTCCTTGTTGTGAAAGAACCTTATATACACTGCAATTGTATGCCTCACAATGTCAACTTACTCGCTTGTTTCAAATATTGTTTGTATAATATTTTATGTTGATAATTGTAGCCAAGGTAAATTCCTAAGAATAATGGAAACTAGTCATATTTCTAATTGGGGCTCCTACTCCAAATGGTGTGAGGTCTAATTGGGAATTCATATTGGGGAGACTCCCTTAGTTGACGAATTTATAGCACCGTCAGTAACTGGCGCTATAAGATGGGCCAGATGATAAGCTGAGCCTGTTGAGTCTATTTTGAATCTCTTATATTCAGTGGCTCATTCCCAAATCGCACTCCTAGGATGTTTTTCTAACAGATCTAATCTTAAACTTTCAATCCATGTGGAAATTTTTTACAACTTTTCTCAACTAAGGCTTGATGGCGAGGATGAAATGTACATAGCTAAGCATACATCTCATTTTCTTAAGTTTTTTGAATCTCATCAAATGAATTGTGAAGATGTTTCTTGTAAATTATTCACCCTCACTATTGAAGGTCGAGTTAAGTTGTGGTATTATACTTTACCAACTGCTTCCATTCATTCCTTTGAACAAATTTTCAAGGAGCTTCACTAAGCCTTTGGCAAGTATGATGATTGAGATGTTTAGAAAACATTTAATCAACTTAAAATGAAGTGTGATGAATCAATAGAGGATAGATTTATTCACCTATGTTATGACTTTCCAGAAGAATATATTTTAAGGAAAAGTTTCAGCTCTTGGTTTAAATCTCTTTAAAACAATTCGAAGTAAAATCCCTAGATTTTTCTCTTCCAACTCATATCAATAATGATGCATCTCTAATATAAGAGGAGGAATCTACCACTTCTTGCATCCCCTCTCCTCCTCCTTTCAATGTCGACATAGGAAGATTTGAAAATCGAATTTTTTATCTATTTATCTTACCTATTTTTCCTTATCGTGAAGAAAACTTTGAATGCTATCTCAATCCCATGAAACCTAGTCTAAAGGTTGATCCCTTAACTTTCCAAGATGACATTAATGCACATAATCTTAATCCTAAATCGGATATAATTGAAAATAGTTCCTCTTTAAGGGATACATGCCATCCTCTATCATTTTAACCTCATGATCCCTGTACCTAGAGTCACTTAATCAATCTGCTCCGCCAGTAATTGGTTTGGATACTTATAATTCTCAATTTGTTGGTTCACATGGTGATTAGGTACAAGGCAGCTATATTTCATAGATAGAGGAGAAAAAGGGTGAAGATACATTCTACATTGATTCTCTCTTTTAGATTCCTTCATATCAGAATAACAATCAATCATTTTGCGATCTTAATAATTAATTAAACAATGTAAAGATCCTCACTCAAGTTGTAAAGATCCTTACTCAAGTTGAAATATTGGACAACCATCACCTTGATATTTATGTTTCTTCCGATATAGGAAGTGATGAGTGTACAAATGCAGTAAATGTTCTTTTATTTTCCTCACAAGACTTAGACCTACAATCCAATTTGAGTGGTTTGCAATCTCCAGTTGTAGGATGGGATGATATTTCAGTTCCTCTAGTCCATACATCTTCAGATATTAAATCAAGAGAATCAAATGGTCCAACTATTGAAGCTTTTATGTATCTTGTTGAAGAAGAGAAATGTTCATCATCCGATAGCCATTTTGGTATGGAATTATTTGACCATTATCTTGACGAAGATTATGTTGATCCACCATTATAGTAGGTTGATATGAGTATGCAAGATTTTAATTTTGAATTATATTCAATTGCAACTGACACCTCTCCTCCTGAGTCTTCTCATATTTTTTCACCTCTAACACACTAAATCATTGTACCCAGATGTGTTCGACAAGTTTTTTTATACCAGATCCTTATTCTTTTAACCATTATCGCAACTTGGTACAGGATGGTGTGGTTTCACAAACAAATAATGAAAAGATTGAATCCATTATTCATGATTTTATTTAATAATAAATCTCTAATTAGTCAGGAGGGAGATGCGCCAACTTTAAATCTTCAAGGGAGTTCTCTAATTGATGTATCCAAATTCTCCATCCATCAAGAAACTCGTATGTTAAATCTTAGATTTGATCAAATCAATGGAATCAAAAATGTTTTCATTGACAAATATGATGATAGTGGTTGTACCAACCTACTGATCTTTATAAGCCACCCAAGTATGATGATCCACCACTTGGAAGTTCAGGAATTTGTCAGGGAGTTAAGGCACTTCAGTTTCTATTGATGGTTGTGTTATGTTCTCACAGCAATGATGAGGTCCCTGAAATAGATCGGATCGACACATTAGGGGACTCCTAGCATTTTAGTCCTTGTGAACAATTAGTGCACAATTCCAAGTTGACAACTCTCTCAATTTTATTTGCAATTGTGAGTTTTCTCAACCGTCGCTTTTACGCACTTTGGTTTTCATTAATGTCATTTTCATTTTTGGTACTGTCGTTTTTGCTTGTTTTCACTTTCAAAAGTGTTGTTTTTTATTTTTATTTGCTTTGGAATGTGTCGCTTTCACTTTCTTTAGATTTTGCAAGTGTCATTTCACTTTTCTTACTATTGCAAACGACGCTTTTAACTATTTGCACTTTTGTATGTGTCACAACTTAGTGCACCACTAGAGGCAACAATAACAAATTCTTCTGCATCAGCTGATTATATATATCATAATAATGCATGATTGACACTCTCCCAAAGCTCAATGCACTTTCTAGGTGTTGTTGACACCCCTATTGTAACTTGTATTCTAAGTGCCAGAAAGTGACGTTTCAACTATCGCACTTAGAAATAAGTGTCACTTTGTTGTCGTTTCAATGAATTCATGGTGATTTTGGGTGTTAAGTGTCTCACTGTCATGCGATTGATCATTTGTGAGTGTGTAATCGTGTTTAAGTCTTGTCCATACTCCAATCTCATCCTTCTCCTTTACTGATCCCACACTCAGTCAATTCTCGATTTTTCTTATCTTTGAAATTTGCTCAATCAACTACACAACCTCTTGATTTATTGAACAACAATACGCAATGATAAGCCCCAGTTAGCCACCCTTTCCTCCTGGAACTTTGCATTGCGCAATCACTGTGTTGAGCCTCACAATTGCTTCTTTTTTACACCCTTTTTCCCTCTATTTATTTATTTTTTACCTTCATAATCACACATTGGTCATCAAATCACAGGAATTATGACATGGAAAGTATACAATTGTATTGTATTTCATAAATTGATAATGTTATCTATTATTTAGTTTAATGTTTACTTCAACTACCGATTTGCAATGATTCTGCAGCTAATATACGATTTTGCATCCAAGTTTGTGGTTTGACAGGTTCCAAGATACCAGCTAGGAAGCGAAATATATGGATAGGTGGAAATTGATGCACTCAATGATTTCCTCCTTCTCTTATGAACCAGATTGATGAAAGCAGGTCCTGTTGATGCAGTCAAAGATGAAGTCAACTTATGTCGTCAGCAACAGGCGAGCAAGAACAAGATTTATGCCTCATGATTTGCTTTGATACTAGCAAATCACGAGTGAATTATCTTACGATATCTTTCAAGTTAATTATAGTTTATGTTGATAGGGATTAGGCATATAGCTTATAACAATTTATTTCTATGAGCTCTATAAATATGCCTCTCGACAAAAATGAAAAGGTTGTTAAGTAAGGACATGACAGTGAAATTTAAACTCTGTTTTTAATACCCTGTTTATAAAAGAATAATTTTGTTTTCTCATGCGTGGTTAAGTGTTTGATCAATAGCGTGATTGCTTGCTTCTCGTGGAGGGCCCCCTCGAGAAGTAAGGATTTCTGTTTCGTTTTTAGTAGATAGAAATTGTCTTTATATTCTCATAGCTTTATGTTTGCTTGATTAAGTAATTGCATTCTAATTTCTTAGATTCTCGATGCACATGGATAGAGTTTAGCAACAATGACATAGTGTTCTACTTTAATCAATTAGACCAAAATTTATTTTTCTTATATACAAAGGATTTATTTGCATAATTGGATGTTAAATTTCAAGCATGTGTGATCTATGATTCAAGCAAGTGGAATGTATTTTAAGCAGGAGCTTGTTTCATTTTGTTTTCATACAGGTATGGTTGTTGTTTATATAGACGTGTGATGATATTAAATAGTAGTTTTTGCTTCTGCAATTGAGTGTGCATATATAATTCTTATTTATGCAAAGTGTGGAATTAATTTTCATTTATATCAAGTGTGAGATTTCTATAAGCAAGAGTAGTTTTAAGCAAGATAGTGTGATCATCATTGTACAATTAATCTTATTTTCTAGGAATAACTAATTTACTCATAGAAGACATGTGCATTTCAATAACTCAATTTAATTTAGAATAAAAGGCTTCTATCACATACAGTGCACTTACACTTCATCAACTTGCTAGCCCTGGTCGATAATTTATGTAAGCAATTTAATGTCAATTAATATGTTAAACATTTTGGCATCGTTGTTGGGGAAGTGTATATAGGAGTCTTTTCTTTTTACTTAAAAAATAAATAAATAAAATGATATGCATAGGGAAAGAGATTCTAGAGGTAGATTTGTAGGTAGAGGTAAAAGCTTAATTCCAACATCATCACTCACCCCACCATGACCTCGTAGTGCCACACCACCCACTCAAACTCATATTCCATCATTTGTAGGCAAACATAAACTTCCTGAGGTACTCAGATCTGAAATCCAACCTAGAGATTCACCAACCTCATCAACTGAAGCAATAATAGAAGAAGAGGATCCTACATCCCCAACAGAAGGAGTAATTTTCCTATCTTCAACCAGAGAGAAGTGTCTAGGAAAATAACTAGAAATCCCTAGTGAACAAGAGGAGGAAGAAACTTATTTTAACTTACCATGGATAGAAGAACCAGAAGAACTAGAAGAGGAATTAGAAAACCTAATTTTGGAACCCTATATTAGTTCTGAAGAATCTACAATGGCTAGAGAAGGGAAAGGAGAGATACATAATATCAATGGTGAACAACCTAGGATTGGAGGAGGAAGAGGAGGAAATACGGGAGGTGGAGGAAGAGTGAGATCCAAAACCTTTTGGATTTCCTATCCTTGATGAAGATACAACAGCTACAACGAAATACATCTCATCCTCCAGCCTTCCAAATGTTCATGGATTAAGAAGTGAAGATCCTAAAACATTTCTCTTTGAATTTGAAGTCTTGTGTAGATCTTATGATTACTTGCTTGACACTCAAAAGTTGAAATTGTTTCCAGCAACTCTTAAGGATGCAACATTAAAATGGTTCATGGGCTTAGGAGTAAATTCTATAAGAACATGGGAAGAAATGAAAACTACATTCTTAGATAAATATAAGGACTATTGTATGCCCCATAATCTTAAGGATGAAGTCTTTAAAATGATGCAAAAATAAGATGAAAATCTTGAAGATTTCATTGAAATATTTGCTTATAATGTTAAAAGGGATAAAATGCATGAATTAGATGAAGAAACTTTGAAAGCCCTGTTATTAAAATCCATTAGAGATGAGTGGATTAATCTTCTAAATTTGATGGGTAAGGAATATATTTCTCAGTTATCATTTGAAGAAATTTGTGAGTTATGTATACACATTTCAAGAGGTAAGGCAAGAATTTAGAAAAATTCAAGAGACCCTCTCATATCTAGGATTAATAAATCTACAGTTGGGACAATAAGTAGGGCCGAAATAGGCAATTTGCTTAACAACTTTAAAACATACATTTTGGGGAGTCTTAGGGAACAAATATATACCCTTAAAGTGAAAAATAAGCAAAAGGTTGAAAATGTTGCATTATCAATCTTTTGTCCTAAATGTGGAAAAAAAACATGCTCTGAGAGAATGCCCTCTTGACTTAAAAAGTGTAGAAACCTATGTTATATGTGCAGAAAATCATGATACAAAGGAATGTCCTTCAATACTAGGTCTTAAAGTTGTTTATCAAGAGTAAGTAATACCAAATCAAGTAGATCCCCTTTGTTTTATTACTAAGAGGCCGTGGCAAAGTTCAACAACCAAATATGGCCCGAGGTTTTAACACTAAAACATTTGCACAACCATCGCAAAATAATTGGACTACACCCATGCCTTAGAAATCTTGGCCTCAACCTTGGGCACAAGGATAGAAAAATCCTTATGGAAAATATCCTCAATATCCTCAACCTTACCCTGTTTTTCCACCACAATATTTTCCTCAACATGTTCAACCAACTCAACCTCAGAATCCAAATCCATAACTTTCATTACCATTTCCTCTGTCAGGCTAGGCAGTAACTCCACAAAGAAAAAACTGATTTTATGTTATTCCATCAGGTAGGTCTTTGTTATATACAACAGGGAGAGACTGTCCAGTTCATCTCTCGATGACTGTTCACATTTCTAATTTAATTATTTACATAAATTCACCCAATCATGAGGATTAGGTGTCAACATTCCCCCCCTAATCTGAAGGGATGTTGGTGAGTCCAAGCATCGTTCTAAATCGTTCAAGCTTTTCTCTTCCAAGCGCTTTAGTGAAGATGTCTGCAATTTGCTCATTTGTGGAACAATGACGGAGATGGATTGTTTTGGCCTCAACATGATGTTGAATCAGATGATATTTAGTATTGATGTGATTCGTTCGATCATGGAACTTTGGGTTCTTGGCCAACTTTATTGCAGAGGTATTGTCAATCATGAGTGGAGTTGATTGTACTTGTTTTACATGAAAATCTTCAATAATTTTCCCGAGCCACACAATTTCTTTTGTTGCTTCAGCTGCTGCCACGTATTCTGCTTCTGTTGTGGAATCTGTTGGAACTGGTTGTTTGTGTGATCTCCAGGAGACAGCTCCTAATCCAAGACTCATAGCATATCCTGAAGTAGATACCCCAGTTTCTTTGTCTCCATCGAAGTCTGAATCAGAGTATCCAATCAAGTTGAAGTCATCCACCTGCGTATACTTGATTCCAAAGTCTTGAGTTCCCTTCAAGTACCTTAGAATTATTTTTGCAGCAGACCAATGTCCCTCACAAGGCTTTTGCATAAACCTGGAGAGGATTCCAACATCGAACGAAATGTCTGGTCTGGTAGTAGTTAGGTAGTTGAGACTTCCTACAAGTTGTCTATACTTTGTTGCATCCTCAAATTCTTTTCCTTCAATAGATGTGAGTTTTAAGTTTTGTTCCATTGGAGTAGTAAGGGTATTGCATTCTGTCATGCCAAACCTGTTCAACAGATCTCCAATGTATTTCTTTTGAGAAAGAAATATGGATTTTGGATGTTGGGTTACTTCAATGCCAAGATAGTAATGAACATAGCCCAAATCAGTCATTTCAAAACTTTTCCCCAATTGCTTCTTTATGGATGCAATGAAGCTTTCATTGTTCCCTGTCATCAAAAGATCATCTACATATACCACAAGATATACAACTGTTTTGCCAACTTTCTTGACAAATAAAGTTGCATCATCAAGATCAAAATGTTTGAAATTGAGTTTCAGAAGATGCTCAGTTAGTTTTTCATACCAGGCTCGCGGTGCTTGTTTGAGGCCATACAAGGACTTCAAAAGTTTGCATACTTTATGTTCATGTCCTTTCACAACATATCCTTCAGGCTGGGACATAAAAACATTCTCTTTTAGATCTCCATTCAAGAAAGCAATTTTTACATCCATTTGATGGACTTTCCAACCGTTCTGAGCTGCTAGTGCAAAGAGTGTCCGGATGGTAGCCCATTTTGCTATGGGGGAAAAAGTATCCTCATAATCAACCCCTTCCTTCTGTGCAAAACCTTTTGCCACAAGCCTAGCTTTGTGCTTGTCAAGTGAGGCATCAACTTTATACTTGTTCTTGTAGACCCACTTGCAGCCAATTGGTTTGGTTCCCAATGGAGGATCAACCAGCTTCCAAGTGTCGTTCTTTATGAGGGCATCATACTCCTTTTGCATCGCTTCTTTCCATTCATCATGAGAAGCAACTTCTTTGAAGGAAGTTGGTTCAAAATCTGTAGACAAGTTTAATTCACAATCATAAGAAACATCCATATCAACAGGTGAATTAGAGTCATCTACATCACCTCCATTTTGTCGTTTGAATTTCTGGTTCCTGTCTTTCCAACTTCATCAGGATGAAAACTTTCAAGTGTCTTTGTCACCCACTTTGGGGGACCTTTTTTAGATGGTCCAGGCTGCTCCGTTGATTGAGTTGGGACTGAATCAAGATTGAGTCTCCCAATTCTATCAATTACATCACTTAAAGCATCATCCATTGTTGGAGTTTCATGCGGAGGAGAGTCTTCTTCAGAAGAAGATTCCACTTGTTGATCTAGCATAGGAATCCCCCCTTCAAAATGTGGAATCTGATTATCAAATTCTTGAAATGATTTTTCTTTTGCGAATCTATCCAAGTGATCATGTTGCCGCTCAACAACATTGTCAGTTTTGGATGATTCAAGAAAAATTACATCTCTAGATACAACAAACTTCTTATTTACTTCATCATAGATACGGTATGATTTGGAGGTGTTTGAATACCCCAGGAAGATACACTTACGACTTCTAACACCAAGTTTGTTTCTATGTACCTTTGGTATCAAGGCATAACAAGTGGAACCAAAGACCCTGAGATGCTTTATCGAAGGAACATGTTCATACCACATTTCATATGGAGTCTTGTTTCTTATAGCATTAGATGGACATCTATTCTTTATATATGCATCACATAGAACAACATCAACCCAAAACATTATCTTTACATTTTTTAAGAAGAGCATGCATCGTACCATATTTAAGATTGTCTTATTCATTCTTTCAGCTACACCATTCTGTTGGGGATTATAAGGCACAGTTGTTTGATGTTTGATCCCATGTTGGCGAAGATAGTTTTCAAATTCATTTGATGTGTGTTCTTTTCCATTATCAGTGTGAATAGACCCAATATGAGATTGTGCATCATTTTCAATCCCTTTATGAAAATTCTTGAATGTTTGAAAAGCATCAGATTTGTTCTTCAATAAATAAACCCAACACATTCTGGTGTAGTCATCAATAAATGTCATGGTATATTTATTTCCATTTGCAGAAGGAACTGGCACTGGACCACATAAATCTGAATGAATAAGTTCAAGTTTTCTATGTGCTCTTGAATGTGAATCATGAAAAGGCTGTTTGCTATGCTTTCTTAGAATGCAGGCATCACATTGCTTAAGTTTCCTAGGAATTATAGGCAAACCAGCAACACCATTTTTCTTCAATAAGCAGAGACTGTCATAGTTCAAATGTCCAAATCTAGCATGCCATAATAAACTTGATGGAAGTTTACCTTCTTCATGATGAGAACTGTATGGGAAATGGTGTGCATGAGCAGAGGTTCCTTGCAGCTTGAGAAGCCTCTCTTCTTCTATTCCCCTCATGACAAGTGAGTGGTCAGATGCTTTTCTTACCTCAAGCTTGCCATCAAACATATGAATGGAGTGACCTTGCTGGTGGATGTGGACTAGGGACAACAAGTTTCTCTTGAGTTGTGGGAGATATAGAACATGATGCAAAAGAAAGTTTGGAAGACCAGGTTGTTTAAGCCTGATTGTGCCAAGCCCTGATGGCTTGATTTTTGATTGATCTGCAAAGTATACTGCTCCATCAACATTGTCAGTGAAATCTTCAAAAAAATCTTTTCTATGAGTCATGTGGCAAGTTGCTCCTGAATCAAGCAACCAATCATTTTTCCAAGAAGCAAGTGAAGCATTAAATAAATCTTCATTTACTCCAATGTCACATTGTGCCACAACATAGTGAGTGGATTCAGGTGCTTTACCTTTGTCTCTATCATCAGTTTTACCTTTCTGTTGGTTTCTTTTCTGCTCAATTTTGTCCCATGGTAGCTTGCATGTAGAGGCGTCATGTGATCCATTTCTTTTGTAGCGTATGCAGTGCAAATCTGCCTTTTCTCCTTGAGAATGTCTGCCCCCCCGCCTCTAGAATATCTTCCTCTTCCTCTTCGACCACCTCTTCCTCTTGTAGAATCTTGAGCAGGATGCTTTTCTTTATGAGCAAGGCACACAGCCTCTTCAGAAGATTCAGGAGCTGTCTTCTTTCCAAGAGCTTTCTCTCTTTCAGCAAACTTTTTCATAAGAGAGTCAAAGGTTATATCTTTGAGATTTCCATTTGCTTTCAATGACTCAAGATAATTGGAGTAAGTAGGATAAAGTACCTTGAGAAAAGCAATAAGAGGAATATCCAATTCAACTTTAGTGGATTTGATATCATGCATTATAGACTTTACTTCAGATGCAAGGGCAAGAGGATAATTATTTTGCAGTTCAAGAGTGAAGAGTTTAATCATGAGTTGAACAACTTCGAGTGCAGAATGTGAGTCATAGAGTTCTTTAAGCTTTTGTAAGGCTTCAAAGGTAGTTGAATATGACGAAATATGGTGACTCACCTCTTCATTTACAGATGCTGCGATTAATGCATAAGCTTTGCTATTCTTGTTTTCCCAAATGACGAGCTCTTTGTCTAAGGTATGTTGTACTGGTTTGTTGTCTCTGTCTCCGACACACACTCCTTTCCACAACTCATTGAAAATGAGGGTATGTTTTATCATCCGGGACCATTCAAGATAGTTCTCCTTGCCAGTGAGAACTATTCCCACCATGGATATAATTGAATGCATTCTGTAAAAAAATTATTTCTGCTGATAGAAAAATACTTCTGCTGAAAAAAATGCACTGTAGCAGCAATATTCTGAAAAATGAAATTATGGTAGCAATAGGAAAAAGGTATTATTGCTGGAGGTATTATATGGAGGAGTGGTATGGAAAATATGTATAAACATGGGCAGAATAATCCATTGTATCCACTATTTTTGAGCTTTCAAGACATAAAAAATTATTTGCAACATCTCAAATTTACAATATTTAAAACCACTCTCTGACCAATCAATGAGTATAGAGTCATCAACATTGTATCAAATACCAATCAATGCGCTCATCGAAGTATGGACCGACCAGATATATGTACAAAGGAGACGTCGAGCCAAGCAACTTCCATAATGAATTCTCCACGTTGTTTATGTTAATAAAGAAATTGCGTTGGCATACATCCGAGGTGAAGATAGTCCATGGTCATGTATAGGCACCGCACATGCTGGTCACAATTACCAGGACAGAAGATTCATTGAACATTTATTGACAAGCAAATTCTGTCCATATTCAGACCCTTTATAAACATAGGGGACCATGGGAATCGAACTGAGGTAGTAGATGCGGTAGATTTTTGCAGTTAAACGAGGGATGGCAATGGACGAGAGCTCCACTCGCAGAAATCCTCTGGTGGGCTATCCAAGCCCTTACACTCTCAGTGCTCCCCTGCAAAACGAAATGGCCAACATGCGCAGGGATGGTCTAGTTTTGTGGGAAAATGCAATGACTAACATTTACGGGAATGTGCCAATTTTGCAGAAATATGATTTGAGTTACAACCTAGAAATTCCTTATCAAACGCAGCGTGATCTTGTCGCAGAAAGGGGACAAAGCCACGAGTCCAGGATGCAGAATCAACTGTGGTATATTGGTACTAAATGCTCTGCGTCAGGAGGGAGCAGCGTAAATCAACGTTTATATGGAAGAACAAAACTGTGGTAAATAGTGGTAATGGTGGAGTAATAGTAGAGCGCAGGTCGTGGGTTGAAACTCACAGTGAATCCATGCGTATAACATACAACAAAGTGGAACTCACACACAACGAATACATTAAACAATGCTCAATGGAGGTTCCAACATACACAGGACTACCAATAATAATTATTTTGGAATTCTTTCAAGAATCGAAACCAACATAGCTTCATACACAAAGGACCAATGCTTATGACAGGGCCAGCGTTAAAAAAAACTCATATGACAGACAGGGCCAGTGTTCAGAAATAAAAATGCATATGACAGACAGGCATACAACCCATAGCATCAACAGTGAAGGGAGTTACAACTATTTTTGGAACTTGGCTCTGATACCATGTCAGGCCAGGCAGTAACTCCACAAAGCAAAAACTGATTCATATGTTATTCCATCAGGTAGGTCTTTGTTATATACAACAGGGAGAGATTGTTCAGTTCATCTCTCGATGACTGTTCACATTTCTAATTTAATTATTTACATAAATTCACCCAATCATGAGGATTAGATGTCAACATCCTCAAAGACCAAATCAATTCCCTGCCCAACCACTTCCAAATCCAAATAATAATTAAAAATCTGAACTTGTTTACAATATGGAAGGAAAAAATTTCCAAACCTACATGATAACTCCATTAGATATAAACAACTTCAAACTTGGATCTGGTAGAGTATTGAGAAAGAAGTCCCCATCAGTTGTTATTCAAGAATTTGAAAAGGAGAATCTCTCTGAAAAAAAGAGAAATCTTTTAATCAAGAAGAAAAATCTAAAAAACAAACCACCCATGCACATTCTGATGATATTCCGATAAACTCAATTCCCATCATAGAACAACCTTCAATATATGTTCAAACACCACCTTTTTCTTGAGAGATTGAAAATTGACGAAGGGGTAGAAAAACATATTTTATTGTCTGATTATGATATGATAGATGAACTGAAGAATGTTTGTATAAAAAATCCTTTGTTACAAGCTATCAAAGAAATACCAATATTTGCAAAGACAATCAGGGAGTTAAGTATTAAAAGACCAGGAAGAAAGACAAAAGAAGTCAAAGGAATTCAATTAGTTGGAGAAATTGCAGATATTATGATGGGAAAATAACAATTCAGAAATATCTTGATCACGGAAGTCCCATTATGAAAACACATATCAATGGTATCAAAATTCCAAACACATTGATTGATTTAGGATCAATTGTAAACATCATGAGTAAATAAACTATGAATCAATTGAAACTTCATAATCTTCAATATACACCTACATTGTTGCAATTAACAGACATGTCTATTATTAAACCTGATGGTGTGTTAGAAGACATGTTTGTATCCTTAGATTCTTGGGACTATCCTGTTTATTTTATGATTCTAACATCCAAGAGTAATTTAGGAGGACATTCATTGATTCTAGGAAGACCATGGTTAGCTACAACAGATTCTTTTATAAGTTGTAGATCTGATGATATGTTTATTTCTGATAGAAGTTCAACAAATAAATTCACATTATATCCTCCAGCAAAAACAACAATAGAGGTAGAAAGTGAAGAATGGATAGATGATGATATTGATATACGACCAATCATTGTTACTTCACAAATTGACGAAGAAGATCAAATTTTGAATTTAATGGTTAATAATGAGTCTTCCTCATATTTTGAATCTAATCAAAGTTTTCAAGAACAATGTAATATTGAATATTTATCATCTCGTCAATTATCTTTACATTCTTTTGAAAAAAATGGCAATTCTTCAATAGATATATTTCCATAAAAAACCTTGAATATCAATAATATTCTGGAAGAATTTACAAGAACATTCCTCTGCTTATGCATGGGAATGCACTGACATGAAAGTAATTGATCCCAATACTTGTATACATCATATTTACATTGAAGAAAATGACAAACCAATTCGACAACCTCAGAGGAGAATGAATCCAAATTTAAGGGAAATTTTTAAAGAGGAACTACAAAAATTGTTGAATGTGAATTTCATTTATCCAATATCAGATAGCCACTGGGTTTCACCATTGGTAATTGCTCCTAAAAATAATGGAAAATGTAGAGTATGCATTGACTATAGGGAATTGAATAAAGCCACTTTAAAATATCATTTTCCACTTCGTTTTATAGATAAAGTTTTAGATACATTGGTAGGAAAGAATATTTCTCATTCTTGGATGGTTTTAGTGGATATAACCATATCCGAGTAGCTCTAGAATATCAAGATAAAATCACTTTTACCTGTCCATGGGGAACCTATGCCTACCGAGTACTTCCTTTTGAGATTATGTAATGCACCTGCAACATTCCAAAGGGCAGTTTTAGGCATTTTCTCTTATCTAATTCATGATTGTGTGGAAGTTTATATGGATGATTTTACTATCTATGGAAATTCCTTTGAAGAAGCTCTTTAAAATTTGGAAAAAGTTCTCATTAGATATAAGGAAGCAAATCTCTCAATAAACCAGGAAAAATATTTTATGATGTTTACTGAGGGAATTATTTTAGGATACCATATTTCATGGAATGGAATTAGAGTGGATACATCTAAAGTAGAAGTTATTTCTAAATTATCAATTCCAACTTGTCAAAGATATGTTAGAAGTTTTCTTGGCTTTACTGGTTACTATAGAAGATTCATAGAAAACTTTACAAAAATTGCTTCTACACTTTTCAAATTGCTCACAAAAGATTGTGAATTCATTTGGAATTCTGATTGCCAAAAAGATTTTGAAACATTGAAATAAAATATTTATGAAGCACCCATTCTAAGAAGACTAAATTGGGAACTGCCTTTTCACATTTCAACTGATGCTTCAGATAAAGCTTTAGGAGTTGTATTAGGACAAAAGGATTTAACTCATGCCATTTACTACACTACTAAAAAATTGACTCGTGCAGAGTAAAATTATATTGTAACAAAAAAAGGATTTTTTAGATGTTGTCCATGCCATTAATAAATTTAGACATTACATCACTGGTTATGAAACCTTTGTACATACATATCATTTTTCAATTAGGTATTTAATGAATAAACCAATCACTAATGGCAGAATTACAAGATGGTTATTATTGTTAGAAGAATTCAATATTACTATTTTGGATCGACCTAGAAAACAAAATATAGTTATTGAGTTTCTATTTAGGATTCAAAATGATAATAATGATGTGCATGTAGAAGATAATTTTGTTGATGAATATCTTTTTGCAGTATCTATTAAATCTCCTTGGTTTGCAAATATTGCTAATTATTTGGCTAGAGGGAAGTTACCATTATATTTGTCTCCTCAAGAGAAAAGAAAGGTAATTCAAATTAGTGCATCTTACTCGTGGATAAATGGAGAATTATACAAAACAGGCTAGATTTGATCATTGAGAGATGTGTCAGAGATAATGAAGTACCAAAGATATTAAAGGTTTGTCATAATGAACCATGTCGAAGACACTTTGTTGATAAAAGAACTGCTTACAAAGTCCTTCTCTTAGGATATTATTGGCCTTTCCTTTTTAAGGATTCCAAAGAATATGTTGAGAGATGTGATAGTTGTCAAAGAATGGGGAAACATGTTCTTTCAGATGAAATACCTCTACAACCTCAGGTACTCATTGAACCTTTTGAGAAATCGACTTTGGATTTTGTTGGTCCAATTAATCCACCATCAAGACAAAAATGTACATTCTTGTTTGCACTGATTATGTTACAAAATGGGTAGAAGCTAAAGCACTTCCTTCTGCTACTGAAAATGTTGTAGTTTCATTTATTTTTTAGGATATCTTTACCCGATTTGGTGTCCCAAGAGAAATTGTGACAGATCAAGGTACTCAATTTACATCCAAGTTGGTACAAAAGATAATGGAGGAATACAAAATCAAACATGGAAAGTCCACTCCATATCATCCACATGCAAATGGACAGATGGAATCCGCCAATAAAGTAATTGAAGCAATTCATACCAAGATTGTGCATCTGCATAGATGAGACTGGGTAGAAAAGCTTCTAGAAGCTTTATGGGCATACCGTACGACATGGAGAAATACCACAGGACATACTCCTTATGAACTTGTTTATGGGAAGCAATTCTTATTTCCTATTGAGTTCTAGGTAAAGACTTTCGAGACAACAATCAATTTGGGTTTTGATTTATCTGAAGCATAAAAACAAAGAATAGACCAACTGAATTCACTAGATGATATGAGACAGGATGATATTCAAAGAACCAACATAGTTCAACGACAAAGATCCAAGTGGCATGGCAAATTCATAAAAGAAAGGAAATTTCAGCTAGAATATTAGGCATTACTTTTTGACTCAAAATTTAAATATTTTCAAGGAAAATTTCAAACTCTTTAGCTTGGGCCTTATGAGATTGAAACTATCTTTGATAATGGTGCAGTCAGAATTAGAACCATTGATGAGGAAAGAGTGACCTTCCTTGTAAATGGTCATCAATTGAGAATTTATCATAAACCATTGACAAGGGAAGAATTTGTTAAAAATCTGCAAGACAATATTGATTTGAAGGTAGTTAGAAAGGATTTCCCTTCCTCTCTAACATGACTCGCAAAGGCTTTTGTTCTCTAATAATAATAATAATAATAATAATAAAATGGTGTAAACATGAAAACCAACATGGTTGGTATGTTTATATAGAAAATTTATGATGAAAATCAAGTACTCTTCGCACCCTAGATTTTCTTTTAAGCCCTATTCTAATCCCATTTTCTTTGTAACCCTATTTTTCTTTTCAAAATAAGCAACTACAGAATTGTTGAGAATCTACAGCTTTAACAAAATTCTGCAACTGATACTAACAAGGATCAACTAGGACAATTGGAGATCTTGGCATAAGAAAATTGATCAAGCTTGCAATTGAAGGCATATAAGGACAATCTACAAAGGTCACTCAAAGCATTAGAATCATAAATCCAGAGGTATGTAAATATTAGATTAAATAATAAAGGTAAGAAACATTAGATTATGAAATAAAATAGACATTGTTAGTGACATTTGAAGTAATGATTACTAATCCAACTCGAGATTTAGCTATAAATACAATGTCCTATCAACGAAGTTGGACGTAAGCCCATTCATCACTCATCATTGCGAAGATACTCCACTCCATAAACCCTGCTAATCCCACCCTCATTCATTCTTTGTTTTCTCAAAACCCTTTTCATTCATTTTCATTGACGATTTCACTCTCATCCATACTCAATTTTCCAAAGCCAGTTTCGCCCCATAACCCTTTCAAAAGAAGCAATTGCAAGTTGAGACTTCGCCAACATGGAGGTTATTGTGAGGACAGAGTCGGATGGGAATAAATTCATGGAGGCTTATCCACAAGTCAGACGGATGTTACAACAAGTACAATGGTTGGAATTTGTTGAGAATTTTAACGATTATGACAAAGAAGTAACATAGTCCTTTGCTCGAGCATTTGATGGAGTTGAGGCAGAAATTGGAGCTGTGAAAATAGTAGTGACAGAATATTTCATGGCAGAAGTAACTGGGATATGTAGGGTTGGTGAAAGATGATTCAAAAACAGAGGAATTGAAGGAAATGAATGGAATCCATTTCTTAAAAACCCAGGTATGGACACTTCAGTCTTTAAGAAAGGCATCCAAGTACAACCCTTAAAAGAAAAATGGAGAGATCCACTGTTGGTCATTCAAAAATTTATTACTTGTGAAGGTAGATTCGACAGTATGTTTTTCTATCATATACATTTGATGATGCATTTCCTTGAGGGTAATGAAATTAATTTGCCTTATTTCTTACTCAATAGTCTGAAGAAAATGACCGGTAATACTCAGAGAAAAATACAGTCTATTGAAAATACCATGTATCATCACAACCTGATAAAAATGTTGATTGAAGCCCACCTCAAAAGTATAGGAGATGATTGGGAAAGTTTTCTAGTCATAAACCACTTTAAAGAGGTATAACATGAAGAACCCAGCAGAAAAATAAAGAGAAGTAGAAGAAAGTTATGAATAAACCCTAAAGATGACCTACCTCTACAACAAGAGCAACCCTCAGAAGATGAAACTCCCCTTGCTGATGTATTAGAAAATCTTAAAAAGAAGAATGTTAGAAGAAGAAAAATCAGTGATAAGGAAAAAAACATATCTAGAAGAAAAACAGAGGAAATAGAGCAAGCAAAGACAAAACAAAGAAAAGTTCAAAAGAAAATTCCTCTCATTAAAACCTCATCCACTGTCAGGAGGAGTGCAAGACTCAACAAAACAATGAAGGAATCATTTTGAAAATCCATAGAGTTTGTCAATCTGGAGGAAGAAGAAGGGCTAAAGGCTCCATCACCAATTATTTTGTCACCAATTCCATCACCAATTGCTAATACAGTAAGAAGAACACCTGAAATTGAACCAATCCAACATGAGATATATGATTATATAGAATCTTTGGAGAAAAGAGCTAAAAATAATGCCACTACATCCTCTTCAAATCAAGAAAAAGAAATTCATTCTAATAGTCCACAAGAACCTCCAATTATAAATACTCTCAAACATGAAATTTATGAATTGGAGACACTAAACAGACACTTAAAATAGGAACATGAAACATTGAAAGTGCATAATGAAATACAGAGGACCAAGAATGACAATATTCTCTTACATCTTGCTCTATAGTATGATAATAATAAGAAGCTAAAATAAAAGAACAAACCTCTTAAGAGAAAAGTCATAAGTCTGAAGTTTATAATTCCGATGAAGAAACCAAGGATGGCAGTCACTAAGAAGAAGGAAAAGAAGGCAAAGAATAAAAATCTAGATGTTTTAGATCAAGTATTTGAAGGAGTTTAGTAACGGGAAGGGTTCATCAGTTTTGAAATTTTTGCATGAGTACATGCAATGACCTCTGTGTGGGGGAATGTTGAGCCTAGCAATTGCTTCTTTTTGACACCCTTTTTCAATGTATCTATTTATTTTTTACCTTCATAATCACAGATTGGACATGAAATCACAAGAATTATGACATGGCATGTATACAATTGTCTTGTATTTCATAAATTGATAATGTTCTTTATTATTTAGTTTAATGTTTACTTCAACCACCGAATTGCAATGATTCTGCAGCTAATATATGATTCTACGGCCAAGTTCACGGTTTGACAGGTTCTAAGGTGCTAGTTAGGAAGAAACATATATGGGTAGGTGGCAACTGATGCACTCAACGACTTCCTCCAACTCTCATGAACCAGATCGATGGAAGCAAGTCCTAGTGATGCGTTAAAGATGAAGTCAACCTCTGTAGTCGGCAATAGGGGAGCAGGAACAAGATTTATGCCTCATGATTTGCTTTGATAATAAAAAGTCATGAGCGAATTATGTTACACTATATTTTCAAGTTAATTATAGTTTATGTTGATAGGGATTAGGCATATAGCTTTGAACAATTTATTGCTATGAGCTCTATAAATATGCCTCTCGACAGAAATGAAAAGGTTGTTAAGTAAGGACGCAACAGTGAGATTTAAACTCTGTTTTTAATGCTCTGTTTATAAAAGAATCATTTCATTTTCTCATGTGTGGTTAAGTGTTTGATCAATAGTGTGATTGCCTGCTTCTCGTGGAGGGCCCCCTCGAGCAGTAAGGATTTATGTTTCGTTTTCAGTAGATAGAAATTGTCTTTATATTCTCATAGCTTTCTGTTTGTTTGATTAAGTAATTGCATTCTAATTTCTTCCAGATTTGAATTAAGTTCATTCTACTAATCATTTCATTTGTTCATAGATTTTGGATGCACATGGATAGAGTTTAGTAGCAATGACATAGTGTTATACTTTAATCAATTAGACAAAATTTTATCTTTCTTATAGACAGAGGATTTATTTGCAGAATTGGATGTTAAATTTCAAGCATGTGTGATCTATAATTCAAGCAAGTGGAATGTATTTTAAGCATGAGTTTGTTTCATTTTGTTTTCATACAAGTATGATTGTTGTTTATATAGATGTGTGATGAGATTAAATAGTAGTTTTTGCTTCTGCAATTGAGTGTGTGTATATAATTCTTATTTATGCAAAGTGTGGAATTAATTTTCATTTACATCAAGTGTGAGATTTTCTTTATTTCAAAGCAGAGTGTGAGATTTCTATAAGCAAGAGTAGTTTTAAGCAAGAGAATGTGATAATCATTGTAGATTTAATCTCATTTTATAGGAATAACTAATTTACTCATAAAAGGCATGTGCATTTCAGTAACTCAATTTAATTTAGAATAAAAGGCTTATATGACATACGGTGCACTTACACTTCATCAATTGACTAGCCCTCGTCGATAATTTATGTAAGCAATTTAAGGTCAATTAAATTGTCAAACACGCTGCCTCCAAGGACTGCACATTGCATAGTCACCGTGCTTAGTCTCTACTTTCTGTCCTTAGAAACTGTGAAATTCCCTCTCCTAGTCAGCATTCTGCTACACACTGCATAGTCTCAATCAATAATCAGACCTCACTACCTCCTTGACCTACGCAACTGTGCAATCCCTTGGCCTAGTCTTCCCTTAACTGTGCATTGCGCAATCACAGTGAGCAGTCCTGTTTTTTTGTGTCACTGTCTCCCTCAACTGCGCAGTTCTATCTCCGAGTCCCTTAGTCACTACACATTGCATAGTCATAGTGATCATACATCCATCACTACCTTCTAGAACTACGCTCTGTGCAATCCCTAAGCTTATTGCTTAGTCTCACACTGTGTCGTGGGTTATTTCAATGAATTGCATGAAGAAGTTAGACTAGGAGATTTTTGGACTGATGTCATCTTGTCATGAGTGAATTTCATTTGTAGGTATTGTATCTTGACATGATAGGATGATGCTCAAGGAGGATTCCAAGGAGATAATGCAAGAACACACTTATAAATCATAAAGAGACAAAGAGACTATCAAACAAGAAGATGAAGGGGCACAAGATCATGATAGAATATTGAAGGTCAAAATCACAAGGAAGACTTCATATCATCCAAGCCTTGGGAGGATGAAGATGAAAGACATGTAAGATTTATCATTAATATACAAGGGAGGTCAATAGGAGGAGGCTACAAGAGAGCATTTGTGAAGAAGAAGCACCAAAATAACCATCATGAAGACATGAAGAAATCTTGGACCCTCAGGTTGACTTGGAAGTTTCTGATACTCATATAGACCCTTTGGTTGATGAAGATTAAAGAAAAGCAAAGATTCATCATGAAGAAGATACAAATATGGTAGGTAGGAGAAAGGCTTGGCCCGGACACATCACAATGAAGTTCCATGTCATCAATGCCAAATCATGGCTTATCCAAGTGTCATCACAAAGTCATATGTGTCAATATATCTTGCCATATCATTTGTGGAATGTAATTATTGTATTTTCTAAAATCAGAAAATATAAAATGAGTAGTGTTAGCCTCCTGTTGCGACAGGTGTTCATTTTTCATGATTGACATTTTACATGCCAAATATGTCATACTTTGCATGCTGCAATGCTCCATATTTCCAGAAGAGACCAAAGAAGAAGCCATGAAGTGTGCTAGTCCAAATGCCAATGCTGCATTCCAATTTTGATGACTTGACCATTTTTAAAAAGAATGTTCTACAAAAGGGAGGGCCAAACAGCTTAACCTTGGTCTCCCTAGGTTTCAATTTCCTGTTTTAGAATATAGAGAATGATATCTGTCCAAACAGCTTAATCTTGGCAGATTTGTAGATAGGTAGAGAATCAAAGGAGCCCAATCGCTTAATCTGGGCCCTTGGCAGAAACAAGTGTAGATTTAGATAGGAAGGCAATCAAAAGAAAAATTGTAAAGCTGGGTCTGCAAGTCTAAGTGCACCCAAACCAAAAGGAAGAAAAAATGTTAGGAAAGTAGGCTGAGTAGGTAGTTTTTGAAGTAGCAGAATGATGATCCATGATCAATTTTGTGTTTCTAAGTGTTATATCTTTTCAAGGTCACAGTCATGCTGCAGTTTTTCATCTGGAGGAACTCAAACTGGACATAACTAACTCCCCTTTCTTCTTATTCCCCAAATCACTCATTAATTTTCCCAAAGAGGTCAAGATCTGCTTGAGCCTCTTAGTCTCATCATGTTCCATAACATTGGCCTTGGTGAAGATCTGCCTCACTCAAGGATTTCCATTCTTCTTTTACAAAGTTCTATTCCCCCAAATTAGCCTAAGGTTCCCTAGCTTAGCGCTTTCTCATCATCTTCATATTAACTACTGACTCTATTATGTAAATCCCCATCTGTTTTCCCTTTCCCCTACTAAATCTATGTTAATAACTCCCCTATGTACATATCCCACCTTGTAGCACTATAGTTATGTATTTTTTCAGTCCTGGGACATAGTAGTCCACCTGGGACTATTATGAACCCATTCTTGTTATAAAACTGGGATTGGTCTAAACCTCTGGTTAGACCAAGAACCTTTACCCACCTCATTGTCCTCAAAACCCTATAACTTTAACCCTCCGCAATCATTTGCACAAAGATAATGTTTAAAGGTCTTAATAAAACATTAAGTCTGGTTCTCCCCCGCTTGTACAAACCCATAAAACCCACAAAACCAAAGTTTAACCCTCCCCGCGGCGTTTATGAAGATCCGAATATTCGCGCAGATCCCCCGTATAAACCTGCCGCTAGCTCCGTCTCCCGTCAACCCTCCGATCCGCCACTCCCAGATCTGACGGCTCTCGGCGATTTCGGAGCCATCCCGTCGCCCGACCTTTAGCGCCCGATGGCTTGGCGGTTTTTCCGTCGTACAGAAGGACGCGCGTCCGCATGTGATTGCAGCGGAGCCGCTTTGACAGTTACTGCCATCGTACAGAAGGCGTCCAATGAAAACCACAAACCGCCTTCTGTCCCTCACCCTGACGACTGCACCAGGACACTACCACATCATCTGCACACGTCGGCCTCTTGTCGAGTCACCGTTGCCACGTCGCTGCCACCGTGTCCCTGCCACGTCATCTACCATACATGCTAATGTCACCCTGCTGACGTCATCCTGCCACGTCATCCGTCGTACCATGGTCCCACCCGCTGACGTCATCATCAGTTTTTGGTGCAAGAGGCGAAAATCGTGCTTAGGAAGCCCGGATTCAAATTCTGAGGCAGTTCTTCATGCGTGATTAGCGCCTACGGGAAATGGGCCGAAGTGGAAAGCCCCTCATTGTGCAGCCCCCAACAAGCCCAAAAGGCGCCAAATGACCCGTTTTTCTTCGCGAGGCATGCAGAAAGGATCAAAAGATAGTTCTAAAGGAAAAAGAGGGCCGAACAACGGCCATTAAATTTTGATTTGACCCACAGCGAAGGAGAGAACCGACCCGATTCACTTGCCAAAGAGTATCAGAGGAAAGATGAAGCGGCAAAGAGTATCAGTTAAATTTTTAATGGAAATCTTAAGTTCCCAAAGCAGGTCAACATTGAATGGCCTCCAACAAAGTCAAATCAGATGGTGTAAGCCCATCCCAGCTCTCACATCACAGTTAAAGCACTTAAAGCCACCGAACTACAATGGAGCAGAAGTCCATGCGCAGTTATTGCAGAAGCACTACACCAAGCCACTGAGGACAACACATTAATTCAGTTTTGATA
The DNA here is from genome assembly GCA_031772625.1 of Pinus tabuliformis. Lineage (NCBI taxonomy): Eukaryota > Viridiplantae > Streptophyta > Pinopsida > Pinales > Pinaceae > Pinus > Pinus tabuliformis. The sequence goes on along the minus strand of CM062817.1, from coordinate 1,184,972,630 downwards.
CGACTGCCCTCAGTACAGCCCATAGATATTTTCTTGCATTTATTCCTGATAGGTTTAGGTTAAAGTAATCTTTTACTTTCAGACCTGTTTAGGTCAAAGCTGTAATAAACAATTTTGGAGAATTTTTTCTATACCACCCTCTGTATTGTTTTAAGGGTTGGTCAATTGATAATTTTCACTAGAGACTCGCACTGTATACCTGATACGTTTTACTTAATCAGAGACTGCTGAAGAGATTGGGGAAATGACTGTCTGCTTCGTGTCTAATGATCTGAGGAATTGAATGTGGAATTCATGTGTTGCAACATGGCTCAATAAGTGCTTCTTACCTCTGTTCTCATCGTTTCACCATCTAAATAGCATAAAGAAAGATTAGCTTAGAACTTGTTTAACTACACTCTAGGCTCAATTTCTGTTGTTTCTTTATATTTTTTTCATCTGAACTGAATTGGACATGAATATGAATTCCCTGTGGCTCATATTTACCCTAATTCATGTGTCTTTGACAGTTATCTAGGGATTCTTTATTGCTCTTAGATATAGCTCATTCGCCTCTCCGTTAAGCTGATTGAGAGATTCTTAATTGCCTCTCATCCCTTAGCATTCTTTCCATCCTATTAACCTGAATCATTGCTCTATGTGCAGCTACCTTGCTCCTTATTCCTCTTGTGACCGAGAAAATGCACCAGTAGTCCTACTCTTTGACTCCATGCCCAATGGTTTGAAACTCTCACACTATACCTGCCTCTTTACCTGAAAACATCAATCTTCCCACCAAAACACAAACAAAAACCTGAACTCAATAACTAGCCTAAAATCCCCCTCAACAAAGCTAAACCATAAAGAGAGAGCCCTCTTTGACTGCAGGTGGGCTAGAACCTGCAGTCCAAAGTTGGTTTGTGGTTACCTCGGCCGTATCCTTTCCGGAGCTTAAGGACAACCTGAGTGATAACAAGTAGAAGACCAAGGGTCCCACATGGATTGCAAAAAGTCTCTAGAAAGTTCTAAAATCATGTAGAAGTTCAAAGGTCATATAGGAATTTGACAAGTCATAGTAGAAGCTCAAGAGTCATGAGGGAGGTCAAGAGTCACGTGGGAGGTGGAAACTCATCTCATTTGTTATAAATATACCCTCATATCTCAAGAAAGAGGGCTTTTGAACTTTGGACTTTTCACCTTGACTTCTCTAGTTTGGAATAGAAGAGAAGATTTTTCTTTGAAGGAGAAAGTGGTGACTTAATGTTCCACCATTGGGACTAGTGTGGTGGCATTGTACTTGTATATATTAGCACTTTCACTTAATATATTAAGTTCATAGAGCCGATACAATTTCATGCAAATGTTGTGAATGATTGTGAGACTATTCTTTCATTGTTTATACACTATATTTATGTTAACACATACTAATGAAAATGAATTGTTTCATTGGCTTTGGTATGTATCTTGTCAAATGTGCATTTTTACTTTCTTTTATGATAATTGTTGTCTCGTGAACTACTTTACAGGTTAACCAACGATCCTCTTTCTTTGTCGTAACAACACCTTGTATATGATGTAATTATATGTCTCACAGTGTGCTTTGTAAATTGTTGGGGATATACTAGACAATTCATCATAATAGATTTGATAATAATATGTTCAAATTTTACACTATTACAATTTTATTTAATTTCTAGATCTGTATATTTTACTATAATTAATGCATGCATGCGAATGGAAATTATATAGAAAAGTAGAGAATGATAAAATAAGCTCAGACAAACATAAGACACAAGATATGCTCTATGGGAAACCCTTTCGGGAGAAAACCCAGCTGGAAGGTGAGGTCGCTTTTCTCTCTTTCTCTATCTGGAAATATGGTTGCAGGTACAAAGAAATAAATTTTGTGGCCCATGGGCTGTTACAGTACATAGATCCTCTCTGTGTGCTCTACCTCCTATCTCTCCTGACTATCTTTTCTCAGCTATGGAACAAATTCTCTCGAAAGAATGGAATTCCTCTTCCTTCTAGTGGCCCCATTATAACACAACCTGATAGCCTACTAGTGGTAAAATTTGACTACATCAACTCTTAACTAGAATTACAAATAAAATCTTCTAGAGTCTTTTACATCAAAAACACGTGGCTAGCATGTTTTCCATGAATAATGGAGGCCGACGTGACATCCTCATGAACTAGGTGTGAAAACAGGAAGGTCAACTTCTGAGTGACATAAATTTTGCATATGGACTTTGATTGACGCGCTTCTTGCGTTGTTGGAAATGTCTTTGTGTGTATAATAGCATGAAAATATGCATGCTAAAACGAAAAAGTTTTACCCCCCCAAAAAACATCATTTGATGCCTCAAAACACTCCCGGATAGTTTCAAACCTCGTTTCGCCAAATTGGGTCCCACCCCTAAAAATGGTCCTGTGAGCTGATTCCTCCACTTTTTCCACTCCAAATGCATCGGGATGGATGACAAACAATATAATGATCCAATTCAGGTCACACCTCACCATTTTGGGAGGTTTTTGGTCCCCAAAACCTTTTACTGAATGAGGTGAGGAAATTTCCCCCCCACTTTCTCTCTAGTGTACCATTTAGCATTGCCTGGAAGTTGTCCCTTCAACCCAATTTGCCAAATGTCATGGTGCCCTTGTCTTGTGGTTCTGGACCTCTTCTGCAAAACTGTATCTTTTGTCAGCCTTGCCTGAGCACCTAGTCCAAATCCTCCACAGAAGGGAGGAATTTTTCCTCTTCTTGTTCTAGCATGGAAGGCTCATACAATTTAAAATTCTCCAGTGGTAAAATGCACATATAGTGGTAAACTTAGTTGATAGGCATTATCACCCACCTTTTCCACTATGTCAAATGTACCATATCTTAGAACCTTGATTTTATTACCAGGACCCTACAACCTCTCCTTGTTGAACTGTAGCCACACTCTGTCTCCCACCTTAAATGATTTCTCTGTTTTGTGTCGATCATGCCTGGCCTTATAATTCTCCACCAACTTCTGCAGTGTTTCCTATACATGTAGGTCAATCTTCCTGATCTTCTCTATAAAATTTCCAGCCGTCAAAGCATCTCCTGTAAGATCTTCCCTCATTCCTCCTTGCTGCCCATAAGCAATATCCAAAGGTGAAGGTGGAAAATATCCAAAACAAGTCTCAAATGGGAACTTTCCTGTAGAAGTGTGGATTGGTCTATTATAAGAATGATGTAAATATACCAGAGTTTTATCCCAGGTCTTTGGATGCTTCTAGTTGTATCCCTTAATAAGCTGCGCCAAATTCCTGTTGACTACTTTTTCCTGCCCATCTGTTTGTGGATGGAATGTTGTGGATCTCTTCAACTTTGTGTCCATCTTCTCCCACAATTTAGTCCAGAATGCACTAAGAAATATTGTGTCCTTGTATGAAATGATGATCCTTGGTATACCAAAGTGCACCCAGACCTATCCAAAGAACAAGTTTGTTGCTTCTTGTCTGCTGATGGTCTTCTTACAGGGCATCAGAACACACATCTTGCTGAGCCTGTCAACTACCAAGAACAAGTAGTCATGTCCCTTCCTGATTTTTGGTAAACCTCCCACAAAGTCCATGGAAATGCTTTCCCAAGGACGAGTAGGTACATATAAGGGATGATACAAACTTTATTTCTTATTATTAGGCTCGCTGGTACAACAAAGCATGCATCCTCTTATGAACCTAGTTACCTGCTCTCGCATCTTGGGTCAATGCACATACCTTTGCAAGTTAGCCATCACCTTCCCTACACCAAAGTGCCCTGCAACCTCTCTAATTAGCTGCAAATACTCACCTTTAGAAACACATAACTTATCCAGGCTGTAGAGTAACCCATCCTAGTGATGGTGCTCAATGGTTTTGTCACCATCGTGCACATGACTCTGACTCTGCAACTGTTAATACACCTCCTTGGAGCCCTCATCTTCTAAATATGCCTCTCTGTATGCATCATGGGTGAATGGCTCCATGTGCATAAGAGTCCCCAAAGTTGTAATCTTTGATGTGGGTGGCCTTGAAAGCATATCGACCAACTTATTTGTGCTACCCTTCTTATACTTGAGCACCTAATGAAACTGCTGTAAAAAACCCATCCACTTGTAATGCATGGTCTGTTGTGGCTTACACTGGGCCTACAAGTATTGTAATGACTGGTGATATGTGTGGATTACTTTCTCCTTTCCCATCAGATAATGCTCCCACTTCTTCACAACTTGCACCATGGCATAGAGCTCCTTATCATATGTAAGGTGGTTAAGAACTACCCCAACAAATACTTCAAAATGGTAGCAAACATGCCTTCCTCCTTGCATCAAGACAACTCCCATAACATACCCACTCGCATCTGTCTATACTTCAAAGGGTCGCTGCAAGTTTAGTAATTCCAGAACTGGTGCTTGAATGATCTTCTTCTTTAGCTCCTCGAAAGCCTTCTGCTGACCGTTCCCCACTGGAAACTCTTGCCACTTATTGTTATGGCGTGGAGCGGTGCCGCTACCACTGAAAATGAGGCTATGAATTTCGTTAGGTACTGTGCTGCTCCAATGAGACTCCTGACCTTAGAAACATTAGTAGGCATTGGCCATATCATGATGGCCTCAGTCCCGGAAGAATCTATATTCAACTCACCTCCACCTATCACGTACCCCAAATACACCAAGGGTAGCTATGTAAATTCACACTTCTTGAGATTTGCTAACAACTGGTGCTTCCTCACTGTCTCTAGCACCTGCGTCAAATGTGAAATATGCTCCTCCAAGGTAGCATTATATACTAGTATATTGTTGAAATAGACAATAACAAATGAATCTATAAAATATCACAATACATAATTCATTAATCTCATAAATGTAGTTGGTGCATTACATAAGACAAATGGCATAACTAACCACTCATACAAACTTTGCCTGATTTTGAAGGCAGTCTTCCATATATATTCTTCTTTGACTCGAACCTGGTGATATCCAGACTTCAAGTCCAACTTGGTGAAATACTTTGCTTACTTCAACTGATCTGGGAGATCATCTATCCTGGGCAGGGGGTATCTGTTCTTGAGCGCGATTTTATTCAACACCCTGTAATCTATACACATCTGCCAAGTTCCTTCCTTCTTTGACACAATGATGATGGGTGACCCACATGGTGATGTACTCAGTCGAATGACACTTTGTTCCAAAATCTACTGCAACTGTTTCTTCACCTCACTTGCTTCTATAACAGACTGCCTGTACAACCCAATATTTGGCAATGGGGAGTCTGGCAATAGCTGGATCTCATTCTCCACTTCTCTCTTAGGTGGTAACCCTTTAGGTTCTTGGAACACATCCTTGTATTCCTATAACAACTCCTCCAATTGTTGTTTATGTTTCTTAGTACACCCCTCTAGGGATGCCTTACCTCTTATTTACTCCTCTTCAGACTGACTTTCTCTTAAAAAAAATAAAACATACTTCTTGCTGGAACTGATCAATTTCTTAGCCTGGTTAGCACTTACCAGTGAAATTTTTAACTTGCCTTTTTGCACTTTGATGATGAACAATTTTCCATCCTTGATGAGTTGGTACTAGTTAGCTCTCCTCGTGAATATTGCATCACACATGTACATGTATGGACTCCCAAACATAACTCCACATACATAAAGGGGAACCGCATCCAGATCTACTTCATCAATAAAATCAACAATGATAGCAAATCTAATTTTGCATTGTTTTGTTAATTCAACTATGCATCCTTATTTACCCATCCCAGTGGATATGGGGTTGAATGATCATGAACTTCCAACCCCAAATTCTTGACCAGCTCTATTGCAATGAGATTTGCCTACAATCCTTAGCCAAACAGAGCATCAATCTTTGTCTTCTTGACCTGTATCTTTATATGGAAGAGTTTGGTCATTTCTTTCTCTTCCTATTGTTGAAGTTTACTCAGATTCACCTCCTTCTGCATTTATGTAAAGATGATCTTCTCATTCACGTCCGAGCTTCTTTCAACTTGGTTACTCGAATTAGTGGCCATGAGATTTTTCTTCTTATTATCATTCTTCTTGTTCTTCAGGTTTAGCTCCAGATGCAACTTCCAACACTTCTCCTCTTTATGGCCATCAATGTTGTAGTAGTTGCAATGGTGCTAGGATATTTGTATTGGTGTGTTGTGGCTGTCGTATTTTTATCTTTTCCCCCTTTTTACTTCTTCTTCCACTCCTTAAAAGCGTCCTGTTGCTCCTTCTGTTTCCATCCACTTGATTGAGCTCTTTTCAAGCCTATATTCTCTAGGTACTTTGCTTATAAACAAGCCTCATCCATCAATTTGGGCTTGAACAACATCACTTGCTCTGGTAGATGGCGGTGAAGACCCCCCAAATACTTGAGGAGTACATCTGGGTTCTTTGGAGATATACCCAACATTATAGCCATCTTTTTGAATTTTGTGGTGTACTCTTGCACTCTTTGGCCCAACTTTTGCCTAAAGTAATGCCACCGGATCCACTGGTCCTCCACGAACCCAATGGGATAAAACTGTGACTTAATGAGGGTTTTAAAATACCCCAACTTAATCACTAGAGGTTCTCCCTCCAATCTCAGTGTTTTCATGTGGCTCTCCCACCAATTCAGTGCATGAACCTCTAATTTCACTCGCTCGAATGAGATGTTTTTCCCTTCCTCCATCCGATGGACGTTGAAATAAACTTCTAGTTGCTGAAACCAGTGGTTCAATGTTAGAGTGTCGATCTCGCTATGGTACAGTGTGGTAATCAATTTTTGCTTCCATTTTAAACAGGGATTGATTCACGACACTTGAACTAGATTTATCTTCTCTAGGTTCTTTCTTCGACTAGTTCTCCATGTCTTCCTGATCTCACGATTCCCCTTTTGATTTCTCCTCTGCATTTGAACCCCCATCTTCTCCAAATATCCCCAACTTATTCCTTAAGGTCACCTTGAGGAGTTTTACATTGCGGTTTATATCCGCGACTTGTTGTTCAAGCCACGAAAACCTCACCTTTGCAGGATCACAAGGTTCGTTTACAGATTCGTCAGCCATTATTAGAGTTTTACGATTTTCGACCCACACCAATCTAGAACTATGCAATCTCCACAAAATGCCCAAAGAAACCTGTTATGATACCATATGATCCGTAAACTATTGTGGATATTCCACTGGATAGTTCGTCACAATAGATCTGATAATAATATATTCAAATATTCAAATTTTACACTACTACAATTTTATTTAATTTCCAGATATGTAGATTTTATTGTAATTAGTGCATGCATGCAAACAGAAACTATACAGAAAAGTACAAAATGAAAAAATAAGTTCACTCACACATAAGACATGAGATATTCTCTCTGGGAAACCCTTTCGGGAGAAAATCCAACTCAAAGGTAAGGCCGCTTCGCTCTCTTTCTCTGTCTGGAAATATGGCTACAGGTATAAAGCAGTAATGCCTGTGGCCTATGGGATGCTATAGTGCACATATCCTCTCTGTGTGCCCTACGTCCTATCTCTCCTAGATATCTTTGCTCAACTATGGAACAAAATTATCTTGAAAGAATGGAATGCCTCTTCCCTCCAGTGGGTCAGTTATAACACAACTCGATAGCCTACTAGTGGTTAAGTTTGACTATTTCAACTCTTAACTAGAGTTACAAAAAATACTCTTTTATATTCTTTTAAATCACAAACACTTTGATATCCCCTTTTCCATGAATAATTGGGGTTGACATGACATACTATAGGTGTGAAAACAGGGAGGTCAACTTCTGAGTGACATAACTTTTGCATACGGACTCTGATTAACGCACTTCTTGCATCGTTGGAAAGGTATATGTGTTTATAATAGCATGAGAAGCTATGTGTTATTATGGTAAAGTTTTACTTCTAAAAAACATCATTTGATGCCTCAAATTGCATGCTCGCGAAAGGTTTTAGACCCCGTTTCGACAAACTGGGTCCCACTGGTAAAAACGATCCCGTTAGCTAATTCCTCCACTTTTTCCACTCCAAATGCACTGAGATGGATGAAAAAAAATATAATGATCCAATTCAGATCACACCTCCCAATTTTGGTAGGATTTTGGTCCCCAAATGATTTTACTAAATGAGGCGAGGAAAAGTTTCCTCCACCTTTTCTCTGGTGTACAATTTAGTTTTGCCTGGAATTTGTCCCTTCAACCCAATCTGTCAAAGTTCATGCTACCTTTGTCTTGTTGTTTTGGACCTACTCTGCAAAACTGTATCTTCTGTCAATTCTGCCTGAGCGTCTAGTACCAAATCCTCCACAGAAGGTAGGACATGTTCCTCTTCCTGATCTAACATGGAAGGCTCATAGAATTTCAAATTCTGTACATTCACAACTGAGTAAATGTGCATATATGGTGGTAAAGTGGGTCGATAGGCATTATCACCCGCCTTTTCCAGTATCTCAAAGGGACCATACCTTAGAGCCTTGATTCTCTTACCAGGCCCCCGCAACCTCTCCTTGTTCAACTGTAGCCATACTCTGTCTGCCACCTTGAATTATTTCTCTGTTTTGTGTTAATCATGTCTGGCCTTATACTTCTCCTATGACTTCTGTAGTGTTTCTTGTACATGTAAATGGATCTACCTGATCTTATCTATAATTTTTTCATCCCTCAAAGCATCTCCTGTAAGATCTTCCCTCATTCCTCCTTGCTTCCCATATGTAATATCCAAAGGTGGAGGTGGTGAATATAAAAAATAAGTCTCAGATGGGGGCTTTCCTATAGAAGTGTGGACTTCTTTGCTATAATAATGTTGTATATATTCCATATTTTCATCCCAGGTCTTCGAAGTCTTCTAGTTGTATCCCCTCAGAAGTTGCACCAAAGTCCTATTGACTACTTTTATTTGCCTATCTGTCAGTGGATGGAATGTTGTATATATATTCAACTTTGTGTCCATATTCTCCCATAATTGAGTCAAGAATGCATTGAGAAATATTATGTCCCTATCTGAAATGATGCTCCTTGGTATACAAAGTGCACCTATACCTATTCAAAGAACAAGTTTGCTGCTTCTTGTCTACTGATAGTCTTTTTACGGGGCATTAGAACACACATCTTGCTAAACCTGTCAACTACCACGAACAAGTATCATGTCCCTTCCTAGTTGTCGGTAAACCTCCCCCAAAGTCCATGGAAATTATTTCCCAAGGACGAGTAGGTATAGGTAAGGGATGATATAGACCCTGTTTCTTGTTGCTAGGCTTGTTGGTACAACAAAGCATGCATCCTCTTATGAACCTAGCTACTTGCTATTTCATCTTGGGCAAATACACATACCTCTGCAAGTTAGACATGATCTTCCCTACATCAAAGTGCCCTACAACCTTGGAGGTGTGAGCCTCTCTAATCAGCTGCAAATGGTCACCTTTAGGAACAAATATCTTATCCAGCCTATAGAGTAACCCATCTTAGAGATGGTAGTCAATGGTGTTGTCGCCATCATGCACATGAATCTAAATCTACAATTGTGTATACACCTCCTTGAAGTCCTCATCTTATGAATATTCCTCTATTTATGCATCATTGGTGAATGACTCCACGTGCATAAGAGTCCCCAAAGATGTAATCTTTGATGTGGGTGGCCTTGAAAGCATGTCAACCAACTTGTTTGTGCTGCCCTTCTTATACTTGATCACTAATGGAAATGATGTAAAAATCCCATCCATTGGTAATGCATGGTTTGTTGTAGCTTACTATGGGCCTGCAAGTACTATAAGGCTGGTGATCTGTGTGGGTTACTATCTCCTTTCCTATCAGGTAGTTCTTCCACTTCTTCATATCTTTCACCATGGCATAGAGCTCCTGATCATAGGTAGTTTAGTTAAGAACTACCCCATGAATACTTCAGAATGATAGCAAATGGGCCTTCCTCCTTGCATTAAGACAACTCCCATAACATACCCACTCGCATATGTCTCCACTTCAAAGGGCCGTTGCAAGTTTAGTAATGCTAGAACTAGTGCTTGATTGGTATTCTTCTTTAGCTCGTTGAAAGCCTTTTGCTGACCTTTTCCCCACTGGAAACTCTTGCCACTTGTTGTTATGGCATGGAGTGGTGTTGCCACCGCTGAAAATGAGGCTATGAATTTCCTCAAGTACTATGTTGCTCCAATGAAACTCCCGACCTCAGAAAAATTAGTAGGCACCAACAATTTCATGATGGCCTCCATCTTAGAAGGCTCTATCTTCAACTCTCCTCCACTGATCACATACCCCAAATACATCGAGGACTGCTACACAAACTCACAATTCTTGAGATTTCTAGCAGTTGGTGCTTCTTCAATGTCTCCAACACCTGCATCAAATGTGAAATATGCTCCTCCCAAGTAGCACTATAAACCAATATATTATCCAAATAGAAAATAACAAATGAATCTATAAAGGGCGCAATACATCATTCATTAATATCATAAATGTAGCTGGTGCATTAAATAGGACAAATGGCATAACTAACCACTCATATAAACCTTGCCTAGTTTTGAAGGTTGTCTTCCATGTATCTTCTTCTTTTACTAGTTGGCACTTATCAGTGAAATTTTCGACTTGCCTCTGTGCGCATTGATGATGAACAATTTTCCATACTTGATGAACTAGTACGGGTTAGATCTCCTCATGAATATTGCATCATAGATGTACATGTATGGACTCACAAACATGAATCCACTTACGTCAAGGGGAACCACATCCATATCTACTTCATCAATAAAATCAACACTAATAACAAATATGATTTTGCATTGTTTTGTTACCTTCAACTTTGCATCCTTATTTACCCATCCCAGTGTATATGGGTTTGGATGATCACGAACTTCTAGCCCCAACTTCTTGACTAGTTCTACTGCAATGAGATTCATCTGCAATCCCGAGTCAAATAGAACTTCATCTTCTTGACCTGTATCTTTATATGGAATAGTTTTGTAATTTCTTTCTCTTCTGTTGTTGAAGGCTACTTAGCTTCACGTCCTTATGCACTGATGTACATATGCTCTTCTCATCCACATCTGATTTTCTTTCAACTTGCTTTCTCGAATAAGTTGCCATGAGATTCTTCTTCTTATTATCTTTCTTCTTGTTCTTCGGGTTTAGATCTGGATGAAACTTCCAACACTTCTCCTTTGTATGCCCATCAATGTTGCAGTGTTTGAAGTGGTTGCTTTGATATTTTCACTGGTGTGTTGTGGCTACCGTCTTTTTATCTCGTCCCCCTTTTTACTTCCTCTTTGTTATGAAACCAGCTCAAGAAAAGATAGAAAAGATAGATCAACGCCTTAGAATTCAGCCTCTTCGAGGGGGCAACCTCCTTTACATTACATAAATGAACAATTCTTGGATGATTCAAATGACAAAACCTCCTTTCTATATATAGGAGTCTAAGGAGTCGCAATATAATCCAGCCGACCTAACAATAATAATATAAAGCCACAAAAATAACAATAGAGGGATTCTATGGGCACATTAATAACAATATGGGGGCAATGGGGGCACAACAATATAAATAAGGGGTATAACTACAATAGTAATGGGGTAATCACTAGTATTATAGGGACCCAACATGCCCCTCTCCTTCAAAAAAGTGTTGTCCTCAACGCTTGAGTAGTTCTGGATATTTCTGCATAAAATTCTCATCCTCCCATGTGGAATCTTCAGCGGATAAGTTCTTCCACTTGATAAGGTACTCTGAAATTGATCGATTTCGTAGCTGTCGAGTTCTTGTTTCTATAACTGCTTCCGGTTCCAATATAATTTTTCCTTCCTCGTCAAGTTCTGGCAATATTGTTTGAACTGGGAGCTTGTCGCCTATAACCTTCTTTAAACATGAAACATGGAAAACTGGGTGCAATCGAGAAGCTGCAGGAAGCTCCAATTTGTATGCCATAGTACCAATCTTTTGCAACACCTTGTACGGACCATAATACTTTGGTGATAATTTATTATCCTTCTTAGCTTGCTTGAGGGACATTTTCTTATATGGTTGTAGCCGTAGGAATACCCAATCACCTACATCAAAACTTCTTTCACTGCGATGTTGATCTGCCTGTTGTTTCATTCTATTCTGTGCCAACACGAGGTTATCCTTTAAGAGTTGGAGGACTTGTTGTTGATGTTCGATGTGATGTTCCACTGCCTGAACCTTAGAATTTTCTCTTAAATATGATGTGATGGATGGTGGTTGATACCCATAAAGTGCCATAAATGGGGTCATTTTTGTTGCTGTATGAAAGGAAGTGTTATACCACCATTCAGCCAGAGGCAACCATTTGACCCATTGTGTCTGTTTATCAGATACAAAGCAACGAAGATATCCTTCCAAACATTTGTTTACTATCTCAGTTTTCCCATCAGATTGAGGATGATAAGATGAGCTATGAGCTAACTGAGTACCAAGACAAGAAAATAATTCTGTCCAAAAATTTCCAGTGAAAATGGGATCTCTGTCACTTACAATAATCTTTGGGTTTCCATGTAGCTTTTGAATTGTTTCCATAAATGCAGTAGAAACTGTACTGGCTTTAAATGGATGTGATAATGCACAAAAGTGTGCATACTTGGTAAGTCTGTCAACTACCACCATGATGACACTCTTTCCCTCAGACTTGGGTAAACCTGTGATAAAATCCATTGAAACCTCCTCCCAACGTTGGCTTGGAATGGATAAAGGTTGTAATAGACCCGGTGTCTTAATTGTTTCAACTTTATTTTGTTGGCAAACCAAACATTCTGCCACAAACTTTTGAATATCTGATTTAAGGCCATCCCAAAAAAATTCCTTCTTAACCCTGTGGTAAGTTTTTAAAAATCCTGAGTGCCCTCCTAAGGGAGAAGTGTGCAATTCCATAAGAATCTTTTGTTTTAGCTGGGAATTCTTACAGAGGTATAAGCGATCTTTGTACCATAACGAATCATTTTTCCAGCTAAATGTATCAGACGTACTGGAATCTTGTTGTAGCTTTCGAATAAGTGCCCACACTTCTTCGTCATTCTTCCATTCCTCCCTTGCTTCATTTATCCAATCTGGTTGGATAATAGAAATAGCGCACAACAATGCTTCCACATCCTCATCCTTTCTTGAGAGTGCATCTGCCACCACATTTTGCTTCCCTTTTTTGTAGATGATTTCAAAGTCATAACCCAACATCTTTGTGACCCACTTTTGTTGCTCTTCAGAGGATAATCTTTGTTCTAAAAAGTATTTAAGGCTATCATGATCCGTTTTTACCTTGAAGTGTCTTCCCATTAGGTAGGGTCGCCATTTCTTAAGTGCATGGAGTATTGCCAACATTTCCTTCTCATAAATAGCTTTTCTTAAAAACTTTCCCTTGATTGGACGACTTTCAAAAGCAATGGGTCTTTCATCTTGCATTAGAACAACACCAATTCCATTTCCTGAAGCATCACATTCCACAATAAAGGTTTTTGTGAAGTCCGGTGTAGCTAAGACCGGTGCTTGGCACATTGCCTCTTTAAGATGTTCAAAGGCCTTTGTTGCTTCCGGAGTCCATGAAAATGCATCTTTCTTCAATAATGTTGTTAGAGGTGCTGCTATTCTCCCATAATTCTTAACAAACTTGCGATAATACCCTGTCAACCCAAGAAATCCTCGCAGATGCTTTATGGATGTGGGGATTTTCCATTCCTTAATGGCTTTAATTTTGCTAGGGTCTACCTTAACTCCTTCATGAGATACAATATGACCCAAATATTCCACCTCCTGGACTCCAAAGAAACATTTGGATCTTTTTGCATATAATTGTTTCTCCTCCAATAGTTGTAGCACCCTGTCAACATGTTCAACATGATCCTTCCAAGACTTGTTGTAGATTAGTATATCATCAAAAAATACTAACACAAATTTTCTAAGGAATGGTTTGAAAATTGAATTCATCAAACCTTGAAATGTTGAAGGTGCATTGGTAAGGCCAAAAGGCATGACCAAAAATTCATAATGACCCTCATGAGTTCTAAATGCCGTTTTCGGAATGTCTTCAATCTTCATTCTGATTTGATGATATCCTGAACGAAGATCCAACTTGGTGAAGTAAATTGATCCATGCAATTCATCCAGTAATTCATCAATGACAGGAATGGGGAACTTATCTTTAATAGTGAGCTTGTTGAGCTCCCTATAATCCGGACACATGCGCCATGATCCATCCTTCTTGTGCACCAATACTACTGGAGTAGAGAAAGAACTTTGACTCGGTTGAATTATACCAGCCTCTAGCATTTCTGCAACCATACGTTCAATTTCACTTTTTTGGACATAGGGATATCTGTACGGCCTGATGTTTGGAGGAACACTTCCTGGAATCAGATGAATAGCATGATCATGATCACGCATAGGTGGGAGACCTTTGGGAGTCTCAAATACCTTGGAATGATTGTCCAGGACTTTTTGGAGATCTGGAGAAATAGATGATTCCAATGTGGAAACATCTAGCGAACATAATTGTGCAATTACACCCCTTTGCTCCTTTTAGAAGCTTTGTCATACCATTAGAGCTGATTATCTTTCCTGGTTTCCCTGCAATACCCCTTAATTCAACTTCCTTTCCTTCCGTAGAAAATTTGATGAAAAGTTCTTGAAAATTAAAAGCTATTGTACCCAAGGATTGTAGCCATTGGACTCCTAGTACAACATCAGCACCTCCCATTGGAATGGAAAGCATTGGGCTAGTCAATACATATTCTCCCATGGATAGCTTGATATTATGGCACTTTCCAGAGCAATTTATTGTTCCTCCATTTGCAATCATCACTTGACACTCTGGTGCTGGATATAGGAAGCAATTCAATTCTTTTGCTACCTTACAATGAATAAAATTGTGGGTGCTTCCTGAATCAATCAACACTATTACCTTTTTCTTCTTGATTTGTCCTTCTATCTTGATGGTTTGAGGAGTGGTAATTCCCGCCAATGCATTACAAGATATGGTCGGATTTATTTGTTCTTCATCTAGGCTTTGTTCCTGGAGTATATCCTCTTCTTTTGACCTTTCTTGCTCCTTTTCTTCTTCCTCTTCACAATCTATGTAGAATAATTTCTTCTCAGCACACTTATGACCTTTAGTGTATTTGCTATCACAACTGTAACAAAGCCCTTTTGCTCTTTTTTCTTCCAATTTTTGTGGTGTCAACCTTATAGGTTGTGGAAGACTAGGGGCAACAACACTTCCGTCTTTATAGTTGTGAGTGGTATGCTTCCTGGTTGCCATAATTTTGCTTTCCATTTTTCTTGCTAACCTGAATGCCTTCTCTAATGAATCAGGTTCCCAAAGGCGAACATCATGTTGGATATTATCCTTTAAAGACCCTATGAACACATCAATCCTATGCTCCTCTGGAATATCTTTTACCCTTATGTTCAATTTTTGGAACTCCTCAATGTGCTCCATTATTGAACCCTTTTGTTTGAGACTTATCAATTGGCTAAAAAAAGTGTTGCTTTTTGTATCCTCATAATGTGCTATCAATTCTTCCGTAAAAATTGCCCAAGTGATAAATTGTTTACGAGAGCAAAGCCATTGATACCATACAAACTGATTTGGTTCCAAATATAAAGTTGCCATACGTACCTTTTGTGTGTTTTGCACATTATTGAGATCGAAGAACTGCTCCATCTGTAATATCCATGTGGCGGGATCCTTGCCATCAAACTTCCTCATATCGATTTTTGGAATATGGTGGGTCTTCGATCCAACATTAGAGTCTATGGAATCATGATTAACATTTCTTTTGTTCACATCATGAGTTTCCTTTACAACCTTTTCACCATTAGTAAGTATTTCTTGTAGAAAATTTGTCAAATCTGTCTTCAAATCTGCCATGTCTGTCTTCAAATCTGTCCTCAAGTCTGCCTTCAGATCATCCATCTTAGCTTCCATGCCCTTTATCTTAGATTCCATGCCATTTATCTTAGCATCTGTTAGCTTTTGTGAGCGTGACATTTGTTGCACTTGTTCTTGTAATTTTGATATATCATGTAGCATTTCTTCCTCTTCTTCATGAGTCATGCTAGAGCTTTCAGGTTCCTTACTAGGTGTTTGCATTTTCTTTCCTCGGGGCATCAGTTACCGATAATAATGCTTTACTATGCCCTTTGAATTCCTTCAAACCAAGCTTATGCAAAAATTAAAAAAAATTAAAAAAAACTACACACCTTTTTTTTACTTTGTAGAAGCCTGATATTGAATCTGATGTATCTCTGTAATTTCGAATCATCCAGTTCTGAAATTGTGACCTGTAGTAGCCTTCTATGTCCTCTTTCCAATGCCACTAGTCTGATCCAAATTGGATTCTCCAAGAAAGAGTTATGCACAATCTCAGCGGTGACCTGATTATAGACTAGTTCAGTAGAGCGAACTTGTGTGAACTACCACGTGTCACTGTTTCAACCTTTGACTCTGAAAAATATATAAAAGAAAACTAAAGTCCGTCCTCTTTCTGTAACTTCTTACGAAATTTCAATCCGATGCTCAGAAAGAAATTTATGATGATTTTCCCCAGGTCACCTGTTTTGAGTGTAATTCAGGAGTCTGCAAAAAGACCAACTTCCTCAGATAATATCTCCGAAAATATCACGCGAAAAGCTCTGAAATTTGGACCCAAGGTTCAACGCGATTTTTTCTCAAATGGGTTTTTTTTGCGAATTCTGAAACGTCAAAGAAAAAAAGTTATAGCGAAAATGCCACAATGACCTGTTTGGAGCAGCGAAACCCTAGAATCCAAAGCTCTGATACCAAATGTTATGAAACCAGCTCAAGAAAAGATAGAAAAGATAGATCAACGCCTTAGGATTCAGCCTCTTCGAGGGGGCAACCTCCTTTACATTACATAAATGAACAATTCTTGGATGATTCAAATGACAAAACCTCCTTTCTATATATAGGAGTCTAAGGAGTCACAATATAATCCAACCGACCTAACAATAATAATATAAAGCCACAAAAATAACAATAGAGGGATTCTATGGGCACATTAATAACAATATGGGGGCAATGGGGGCACAACAATATAAATAAGGGGTATAACTACAATAGTAATGGGGTAATCACTAGTATTATAGGGACCCAACACTCTTCCCCTCCTTAGAAGTGTCTTATTTCTCCTTCTGCTTCGATCAACTTGATTGCGCTCTTTTCAGGCCTATGTTCTCCAAGTACTGTGCTTATACACAAGCCTCATCCACTGATTTGGGCGTGAACAACATCACTTTCTCACCCAGATGGCGATGCATACCCCCAAAATAGTTGAGGAGTACATCTAGGTTCTTTGGAGAGACACCCAACAATATAACCATCTTTCTGAATTCTATGGTGTACTCTTTCACGCTTTGGCTTGACTTTTGCCTTAAGTAATGCCATCAGATCCACTGGTACTTCACGTACCCATTGGGATAAAACTGTGACTTAATGATCGTTTTGAAATACTTCCATTTATTCACTAGAGGTTCTTCGTCCAAGATCAGGGTTTCCGTGTGGCTCTCCCACCAAATTAGTGCATGTCCCTCTAATTTCAGTTGCATGAATGAAATATTTATCCCTTCCTTGATCTGATGGATGTTGAAATAAACTTCCAGTTGCTACAACTAGTGGTTCAAATTCAGAGCATTGGTCCCTCCGTGGTACGACTTGATATCGAATTTTGCTTCCATTTTGAATAAGGATTGATTCACGATACTCGAACTGGATTGATGTTTTTCGGGTTCTTTCTTTGGTTGGCTCTCCATGTCTTCCCAATCTATTGATCTCCATTTTGATTTGTCCTCTGCATTCGAACTCCCATCTTCTCCAAATATACCCAACTTATTGCTTAGGGCTGCCATGAGAAGGTTTACATTGTGGTTTATATCTACGACTTGTTGTTTAAACTCTTAAAACCTCACCTCTGTAGGATCATGAGTTTTGCTTACGTATTTGTTGATCATGATTATGGTTTTACGATTTTCGACCCCGCCAATCGAGATCCCAACAATCTCCACAAAATACCCAAAGAAACCTGCTCTAATACCATATGATGCTTAAATTTTCATTGATATTCCACTGGATAGTTCATCACAACAGATCTAACAATAATATATTCAAATATTCAAATTTTACACTGTTATAGTTTTATTTAATTTATATATTTGTAGATTATATTGTAATATTTCATGCATGCGAATGGAAATTATACAAAAAAGTAGAGAATGACAAAATAAGCTCACACAAACATAAGACATAAGATATGCTTTCCGGGAAACCCTTTCAAGATAAAACCTAGCTGGAAGGTTTGGTTGCTTCACTCTCTATCTCTGTCTGGAAATATGGATGTAGGTACAAAGAAGTAATTTCTGTGGCCCGTGGGCTGCTACAATGTAGAGATCCTCTCTGTGTGGTCTATCTCCTATCTCTCCTAGTTTTGCTCAACTAGGGAACAAAATGCTCTCGAAAGAATGGAATGCCTCTTGTTTCTAGTGGCCTGGTTATAACATAGCCCAATAGCTTACTAGTGGTTAATTTTGACTACATCAACTTTTAAATAGAGTTACAAAATAGACTCTTCTAGAGTCTTTTCCATCACAAACAAATGGCTAACCCCTTTTCCATGAATAATGGGGGTTGACACGGCATCCTCCCAAACTATAGGTGTGAAAACATGAAGGTCAACTTATGAGTGGCATAAATTTTGCATACAGACTCTGATTGACGTGCTTCTTGCACCATTGGCAAGGTCTCTGTGTGTATAATAGCATGAAAAGGCGTGCGCCAAAGGCAGTATGTAGCCAGGGCCTCCCAAGGTAGTATATATCTAGGGCCTCCCACAAAATGTAAACATCAACTATTAAATTATTAATAAAATATTTATTATGGAAATGTTATTTGCAAACATCATCAACGAAGAGTCACCAGAGGTACAAGATATATTTCAAAAGCATGAAAAGGTATTTCAAGACCTACCTATGAAAATGCCTCCTAACAAAGAAATTGAGGATACAATAGAAGTCAAAGCAGGGTCAGACCTCCTCAACATCAAGCCATATTGATATCCACATCACCAAAAGACGAAAATTGAGAGATTAATCCAAGACTATTTAAAGTGTGGTATCATCTCGAAAAGTAAAAGTCCGTATGCTGCTCCAGTGGTATTGGTAAGGAACAATGATGGTTCGTTCAGGCTATGCATTGACTATAAAGGATTAAACAAAATAATGATTAAAAAAAATTTCCCAATCCCCTTTATCGAGGAGATGTTGAATGAACTACATGGCGCAAAATACTTCTCAAAATTGGACTTAAGGTCAGGCTATTACCAAGTAAGAATTAGGTTGGAAGACATACCAAAAACGACATTCCAAACACACAAAGGTCACTATGAATTTAAAGTAATTCCATTTGGGTTAACCAATGCACCAACAATGTTCCAAGCCACTATGAACAAATTATGCCGTCCATATCTTAGGAAGTTTGTATTAGTATTCTTTGATGATATTTTAATTTACAGTAAAACTTGGAAGGAGCACTTACAACATCTAGATAAAGTTCTTACACTACTGAAAGAGCATCAGTTCTACACAAAAAAATCCAAATGCATCTTTGGAAAGGAAGAAGTAGAATACCTCGGACACATTATATCTCATGAAGGCGTAAAAGTGGACCCTAATAAAATCAAAGCTATAAAGGAATGGACCAAACCAGTTAATATATCCAAGCTAAGAGGGTTCTTAGGATTGACTAGATATTACCGAAGATTTATTAAAAAATATGCACATATAACTACACCTCTGACAAATATTTTAAAGAAGAATTCATTTCAATGGGATGAGGAAGCAAGAAGGTGTTTTGAAGAACTGAAGGAAGTTATGTCTAATGCCCCGGTATTGGCAACTCCAGATTTCTCTAAACCATTTATCATCGAGTGTGATGTTTTTCGATTCGGTATAGGCCCAGTGTTAATGCAAGAAGGGCATCCAATATCTTTTGAAAGTAGGAAGTTCAATAAAAGAGAACGTCTCAAGTCCACATACACCAAGGAAATGCTCGCTATTATGCATGCACTGGCTAAGTGGAGACAATATATTTTGGGAAGTAAGTTCTCCATTCGAAGGAACCATAACAGTCTCCAGCACCTCCTTCAACAAAAAACACTTTCCGAAGAACAAAAAAAATGGATTGAAAAAATTGTCGCCTTTGACATGGAGATACTACATAAAAGGGGAAAAGACAATGTAGTAGCAGATGCCCTATCTAGGAAGAACGAAGAACCAGCATTACTTGCAATCTCGGTTGTTGTTCCTGAATGGCTTAATGAGATTCGAAGTGAGTATGCCAAGGATCTAGAAATAACTGCGATAATCAATAACCTTCCAGACAACTCAAAATTTGAATGGAAGAATGATATTCTATGGTACAAAGGAAGAATCTATTTGAATGCAAACTCCAAGTTTAAATCCAAGATACCCAAGGAGTCACATGATTCACTATCAACCAGACATGTAGGATTTTTTAAAACTTACTATAATGCACGTCAATCATTCTTTTGGAAGGGGATGAGTCATGATATTCAGAAGTATGTAGCAGAATGTGACACATGTCAAAGAAATAAAAGTGAAAATATTATGACACCTGGATTACTTCACCCCTTAAACATTCCAAATCAGAAATGGGAAGAAATATCAATGGACTTTATTAAGGGATTACCTGTATCTGAAGGAAAGGACAATATTTTCGTAGTGGTCGATAGACTCACTAAATATGCTCACTTTATGGCAATAAAGAAGTCAGACTCAACTAAACAAATCGCTGAAATATTTTGCAAAAATATATATAAATTACACGATTTTCTGAAAGTCATCGTGAGTGATAGAGACACCAAATTCAAGGGTAATTTCTGGAAGGAATTGTTCAACCACATAGGAACCTACCTAAATATGAGTTCCACTTATCACCCTCAAACAAATGGACAAATAGAGGTTGTCAATAAATGTTTAGAAGCATACCTACATTGTTATGCTACAGAAAAACAAAATAATTGGGCTCAGTGGTTGCATCTCGCTGAATGGTGGTATAATTCTACTTATCATATGTTAGCAAAAATGACTCCATTCCAAGCTTTGTATGGGTATGAACCTCCGAAATGGAAGGATCTAACTACCGTCCAGACAAATTTACATGCTGTTAAAAACCAACTAGAAACCCAAAAAATCGTCCAAACCCTAAAATAAAACTTGAATAATGCAAGGAACCGTATGAAGCAACAAGCGGACTAAAACATAACCGAAAGAGAATTTGAAGTCAGAGAATGGGTATTTGTCAAGCTCCAACCATACAAACAATTATCCTTGAAACAAAAATGAAAAAATAAATTGGCACCAAAGTTCTATGGACATACTAGATCAATAAAAAGATCAGTCAAGTTGCATATTGTTTAAGCCTTCTAGAGAAAAGTCGTGTTCACAATGTCTTCCGTGTCTCCTACCTTAAAAGGGCACTGGGCGACCATCAATCAGTGAAAACAATGCTTCCATCCCTAGATGATGAAGGAAGGGTCATTTTAGAACCAGAAGGTATCTTATCTACCAGAGAGAGGAAGATTCGATCTCATGCCATCAAGGAATACCTGATCAAGTGGAAGGACTTACTAGAAGAAGAAGCTGCATGGGAGACTGAAACGTTTCGTCAACAACATTTTTCGTTACGAATACTTTTAGGACAAAGCATTATTTTGAGAGGAAGGCAATGTTATATAAAAAATTAGTTAGTTTATAATTTATTAGGTAAAGGGCATGATCAAATATCATGCCCGTTCACCAAGAGGCACCCAAGGCAGTATATAGCTAGGGTCTCCCATAAAATGTAAACATCAACTATTCAATTATTAATAGAATATTTATTATGGCTTTCAATTATTAAACTAGTGTATTCTAAAAAACTTCGTTTGATGCCTTAAAACGCTCTCGAAAGGTTTCAGACCTCGTTTCCCCAAACTAGGTCCCACTAGTAAAAACGGTCCCATGAGTTGATTCCTCCACTTTTTCCATTCCAAATGCATCGAGATGGATGAAAAACAATATAATGATCCAATTTAGATGACATTATCAACTTAGTTGCTTGATTCAAAGATTATTTATATAATGTCTTTTATTTATAATTGCAACCAAGTCAAATTCCTATAAATAGTGGCAACCAATCATATTTTCAGTTGGGACTCCTTCTCCAAATCTTGTGAGGTATAATTGGGACTTCAGATCGGGGAGACGCCCTTAGTTGATGGATTTCCAGCACTGCCAACATCCCCATGTTGACAAAATTCATTTTTCTCAAGGAGATTCCATCAATCTTCTGAGATACTCAAATGGTTCTTTATGAAGTGGTTTGGTGAAGATATTTTCAATCTGCTTATTACTAGCAACATATTCAATACTAAGAACATGGTCGACAAATTGATCTCTAAAAAAACAAATTTTAATTGGAATGTGCTTCGTTTTTTAATACATAACGAGGTTCTTAGAAATACATATTGCACTGGTATTGTCATACATGATGGGGATATGATAACCAAATTAAACCTTGATATCCTTGGGTGTTTGCTTCATCCAAAGGATATGAGTACAACAAGTAGTTATTGTTATATACTCACCTTCAATTGTAGACAAAGAAATATAATTTTGCTTCTTTCTTTCCCAGGAGACCAAACCATTTCCCTAAACGAATGTTGCACCACTTGTGCTCTTTCTATCATCAATACTACCTTCCCAATCTACATCAATATGTGCTATAAAATTGAACTCTTTGTTTCTTCCATACCAAATACCATAAGCAATTGCTCCCTACATATATTTGAAGATTCTCTTAGCCACATTCACATAGATCTCCTTAGGATTACACTGAAATCTAGTAACAAAACCTAGAACTTACATAATACTAGGGCTTGAGGCAGTTAAATATAAAATACTTCCAATCATATAATTATAAGTAATCTAATGTACATTAGGGGATTCATCATCCTTAATCAACTTGCATCTAGTCAACATGGGTGTATTACCAGGCTTGCACTCTTCCATACCAAAGTTTTTCAAAATTTCTTTACATGGAATGGAAAATGAAAAAAAATTGTTTTATTGAGGGACCTTCAAGCCAAAGAAAAATGAAAGTTCTCCTAACATGGACATTTCAAACTCCTTTTACATTTGTTCTTCAAATTGTTGACCCATTTGTTTCGAAATCACTCCAAAAAATGATATCATCTACATATACAACAATGATTAGTAGATTTTCTTTGTCAAATTTAATGTGAAGGTTATTGTCTGTTGTTTCTTCATGATCTTCATAGCCTTTGAAGACAATAGACGTATCATCTGATTTTTCACCTTGTTGGCATTATGCTAATTAATGAAAAATTCATCTATGCATTCAACTATTTTCTTGGATCTCTTGTTGTAGCACTTGCATCCCTTGTTTACAATTAAATAACCAATAAATGTACCTTCATATACTCTAGGGTCAACTTTTCCTACCTTGTCATCATTCGTTTTTATGTAGCACTTGCTCTCAAAGACACTTAGATGTTTTACTGAAGTTAGTTTACCTTTCCATAATTCATAGGGATTCTTATCACTGTTTGGTCTGAGCTGAATTTTGTTTGATAAGTAAACAATTGTTTGAGTTGCTTCTATCCAAAATGTGTTTGTCACTTTTGCTTCGTCCATTATTTCTCTAGCCATCTTTTCAACTACTCTATTTTTCCTTTCCACTACTCCATTTTTTTGTTGCCATCAAGTATTGTCTTATGATCCCATGCTCTTCACGAAATTCATAAAATTCATTAGAGGTGAATTCTCATCCTCTATCTAATCATAGGCATTTGATTTTCAAGTCTTTTTGTTTTCGACTTATGCCTTGAACACTTTGAACTTGTTGAGAGCTTATGATTTTTCCTTAAGCAACATGATCCAAGTTTCTCTGGTATAATTATCAATGAATGAAATGAAATACCTCTCTCCTCTTCGACTATGTGTTCTTGTAGGGCAGCATATGTTGGCGTGAACTAGCTCAAGGGGTCTATATGATGAATTCTCCTTTATCCTGAAGTGCACTTTTTTTTGCTTCCCAAATTTTACATATGGGGCTATCTGGTTTTGAGAACTTTTGCATGCATCTTACTGCCTCTAATTTGTTGATCTTTAGTGGATTGTCAAAGTTCACATGTCCCACACTTCTATGCCATATCTAGGTTTCATCTAGTTTGATGATATAACATTTTACTCTCGTACCATAAAAAGCATACACATTAATGAGGGTTTTGATTGCCTTATCCAATATCTTACCCAGTTATACTTTCCTTCTCTCACAATCCTTAGAGTGAAAAGTTACAACATAGCCTTGATCACACATTTGCCTCACACTCAAAAGGTTGTGATTCATGCCATCCACTTATAATACATTTTGAGCCTTAGTCTTATCATCCAAGCTAACTATTCCCCTTCATTTTATATATGTTGAAGCATTATTCCTAGATGAGACACTTCCTCTTTTGTCTTCCTTCATAAAGATAAATTTACTTTTGTCACCCGTCATTTGCTTTGAGCACCCACTGTCAACATGCAATTGTCATTCTTGTTTATGAGCATAAAGTGCAAACCCATACTTCTTAGATTTCTCTGATCTCTATTTCCAACTCTTGGAGCTTCGTTGATGTAGAGATTTTTAGACATTTTTTGCCTGGGAGGATTAAAAAATATGCTTTTACACTCACTGGCTTTGAATCCAAAATTGTTACAGTTAAACCATTCAATCCCATTCATAAGAGGAGAATATGTATTGTTTGTTTCAACAAAGAAACTCCCTGATATAGAGTTTTGAAAGTGCTTATATCTACCATCCTAATATGTGTTAGGTTCATTATCCCTACAATTCATAGCATTATGTCTATAATTATTACAAGAATAAAAAATTCCATAAAATAAGTTTGGGTACCTAAAATTGTGTTGTCATTGCATAAGGCTAGATCTGTTGAATTTTTTTTGTCTTACTTGTTGGTGCTCTGATTTGTGTTAAGGAATATTTGTGGATCTGACAAGATCATCACTTTTCCAATTGTTTCTTTTATTGTCACTTCCTTTGTCTTTGTTGAATTTTCTTTGAGTAAATCCACATAGTTTTGAGAGGCTTTGTTTCCTAAGGATTTACTGCTTGACTCATTGTTTGTTGTATGCTAAGGATATTTATATCCCAGACCCATTTTGTTTGCAGGTGATCATTGAACACTAAGGATGTCATTGAGAGTCTTTTATCCTTTGATGAACTTGAGATTTAGATCATATTGGATTATGTTTTTTTCTAGATTTATCCTTAAAGAAACAATCTTTGCATCTAGCTTTTGACATTTTTTCGCATTATATCAGTTGATTTGGGAGGATTTCCTATTTTCTATTTGATTCTCCAAGCTAAGTTTTTAATGAGACAATATCTTCTGCATAAGGATTTGAATCTCTCTTTTATTACTTCTTGGACAATTTCTGCTTAAGAGACTCGTTCTCATCTTCTAACTTGTCATGACTCTTTTGCATATATTTTAACTACTTTAGAATAATTTCTTTAATCCTATTTGTCTCTTCTAATTGCACTGTTTGGACATTAAAGGTTTCTTTACTAGGGTGATAATTAGCTCCTTCTACTCTCAACAATTACTCCAACTATATGTTCTTCCTCCCTACCTTCTTTAACTCACTTAGAGAGTTGGTAAGCTCTATGTTAAGATAAACTACTCCTTTAAGCTCTTCCTCTATATCTTAGTTATCTTTGTATTTAAATTCATAATTTAAGGCCACGAGTAATCATTCATCATGCTCTACATTAGATGATTGTTCATTGCTTTCTTTATATGTGTCAATGTCTTCTTTAGAATATGTGACTCTTCTTTCTCTAAGGCTTTCCTTTATGATATTTGTGATATTTACTTTGATTCTTTCGATCTTTATCATTTTCTTGCTTCTCAACTTTAGTATAAGGACATTTTAAAGCAAAGTGACCAATTATACCACAATCAAAGCATTTGAGAAGAAACTTACCTTTATACTTTCCCGATCCTCTCTTCATCTTTCTCACAACTTGAGCCATTTCTTGATTTGACTCATAACTGGAGCAATCGTGATGTTATTTATACTTCTTTGAAGCCTCTAAGGTAGCCCCCTTTGACTCTCATTTCTCTTTCCCAATTCTCATTTCATAAGCTGTGAGAATTCCATGAAGTTGTTCCATCACGAGAGCATTCAGATCATGCATCTCTTCAATAACATAGATCTTGGCATTGAATCTCATAGGGAGAGATATCAATACTTTTAAATAAATACATCATACTCAAGTTTCTGACTAAGCCCCCTAATCATGTTAGCCACTTCATCAACTGTGAGAAAGTATTCTGCAATACACTCATATTCATTCATCTTTAAACTTTCAAATCTCTTTCTATGAGTTTGTAATTTAACTTTCTTTACCTTAACATTTCCTTCATGGCTATTTTTTAGTTTGTCCTAGACCTCCTTAGTAGAATTCCAGTGCATTAATTTGGCTAGCTCAGATTTGTTAAGGCTAAACAAAATTGCATTACCAACCTTCACATTATTCAGATAAACCCTTATTTTATAATGATATGTTAAAGGAATTGTTAGAACTATGTATCCAACTCCTACTTAGGTCCATACATGAACACCAAGAGACATTAGATAAGATTCCATTATTATTTTCCAAAACACATAATTGGTTCCATCATATATTCGTGCTCTATTTGAGAAAACGTCTTGATTGGCCATGATTCCTTGCAGTTATATGTTCCAGTTATTACACTATTTCTGAAGGAACTTGCTCTGATACCAAATATTAGGCATAAAAGAATAATGTGGGGGGGGGAGTGTGTGAAATGATATTATACAAATTCTACACTTCTTTACTCAATCATTTAATCAAAAGTAACCAATCAAATAGTAATGCACCATTCACATGACATTTTGTACATAGAGATTTAATGTGGAAATCCATTCGACATAAAACCACAAAGTTTTTTTTATTCTTATGATGTAATTCTAAGCCCAAATTTATATTACATCAAGTGTTCTTAGCACTAACTCACAAGAGGTCCTTGACCCCATAGATCTGCAAACCCCAACTTGCTAAAGGCACCAACCTCATATCTGTACATACACCAACCTGCAGTAGTTAGTCAGACCTATACTTTTACCTCATTTTCAAACTGATATCTTTAGCTAATCACGTCCTTCTGATTCAACTAATATATATCAAACATATTCACTATGTCTTCAACAACCTCCTTGCATTCTTCAATTGAGAATATTCTCCCACCCTTATACACAACAACCTTCACTCTTCACTTTCATTCTCTACACCTTAGCTCTCTGCTCCAATTCTTTGCAACAATTCAATCTGCCTCAATTTGCTACACCAAATCTTTTTAGTAATTTAAGATTATTCGATTCTTGGCACTTATTCAATCTACTTCAATTTATTGCATCAATTCCATCACCTACAAGTCTTCATCCATCCCTTTTAACATGCAAATCCCTCTACACCTTGTATAGATCTAACTGACTATTTAACTATGTATGAACAATAGTTATCTCTCGACTGAATCACCTTTCAAAAGTTTTCTACTATGTTATATAAACTTTGCGTAGCCTTTACTCTGGCTATATACGCGATAACACCAGATTTCTCATCAAATTTCTTTAGTGCATTAGAAGTATTTTGGCGCTCAAACACTGAAATAATTATTTTTGTTTCCCCTTAGACTTCAGCTTTCTAGAAAATATGACCGTGAGAAAGGACCAACAACCTAAGCACAAAATAAGCTTAGCTTCACAACCTACAAAATCCAATTAATTTTCGTTATCCCACTTTTCCTGTTCAATCTAGTATCCAGGTGTTTTTGGGTTATGGAATTTGTGCTATATGCCCTAAGGCCCGAATGCCTAGATACTTCTCACAGCTAAAAAAAATTCAACATCATGCTACCATGTTATTCTATCACATCACATTGCCATGCAACTCACTAGTTCAACATTTAACTCATCTCTACCAGCCAATCCAGTTTCGCGACCTTTCGTTGTTGCCACATCACCACCAATCCAAAGAAATACGATCTTTGGTATTTTCCCTTTATAAATCTCTATCATGTCTTTAACGACCCATATTCCTAGATATACTTTCCTCTATGGAACCACAACACTCAAAATTGTGCCTTAGAACAATTTTAATGGAAATCTAAATTTGGGTGTTTTATTAAAATGTCTGTTATGCACAACCCCCCAATACATGGATGGTCAGATATCTCTACCTTTGCATGAAACCTATCTTTTCCAAGACCTTGGTGTTAGCTCTTGAAATTTCACCTCAGGCTGAGAAAGGTAAACCTCAAGGCAACATCAAACCATTTAGCCTCGTAGCTAGCCCTATGGGGCAGGAGAAGGCTCTCTCCGGTCTATCTCGTAAAATCTTCAATAGATGAGATGACCAATAAGGTAACACTGATATTAGGCTAGTAAACTGATCAAAGAGTTTGATTTGGGGTTTTTTGGGTTTTTGGTGGCAAATTGAGGAGAGGGCAATTTTGGGTGCGGGGATTGGACACAGTTTCTGCAGGGGGTTCCTTGGGGCGAGGTAGGAGACAGTGTTGATGCCTTTGATTGAGGTGGATGGTCAGGAATGAAAGGTGAAGAGCTAAAGAGAGCAAACAATAACTTTGAATTCTCTTTAGACAGTAGAAAACATTGAAATTAAACAAACTTAAAAGCAGAGCATGGCAAGCATGAATTCTTACTTTAACACTTCATTTGTTTAATGTGCAGAAGTTAAATAAAGGAAATAAGTCACATAACAAGCTTACAAGTACATTGAGAAACACACCATCAACACATGAGTCCACAAGAATCCCAAAGAGGACTGCAAAACCCTGGTCTTCCTTAGCCAAAAATTGCAGAGATACAGTGAATAATACAATGATAGCTTCTCCCTCAAGAGTCCAACCATGAAAATGAGCAAGAAAGTACATAATATAGATGATCTAACCTCTTTCCCTGCCTCCATGGGTCGAGCTCACTATCCTAGGAGCTGTTTCAACCACTTCTAAACTAAGCACTACAAACTAGGCAGTCAAAACAACTTGCCTCTATAAGCTAGGAAACCAATTCATTCATTTAATATTTACCCTTTTCATGAATGAATGTTCTAGAAGTGTTACATAAGAGTAAAAGTGTCTAAAAAGTACAATAATTACATCAAATTACATCAAAGAGGATCACATTTCATCCCAAAAAGTCAAACTGGGTCAAACTGTGCTTTTCCGAGCTGTACAGTGCATTTTTGGACAAAACTGCCTGACAGGTCGCGCGCCCCTGCCTGACGGGTCGCGCGCCTTTGGAGCCATGTTTGGGGCACTTGTAGGTGGCAAAATTGAGCAAAAGTGGGCTTGTTGGAAAGGTCTGTGAGTCTACTTTCCAACCCAACTGGAATTTCTGAATTTGGAGTTCATTTGCCCTGTCAAAACTCAAATCTCCCAAGACTGCTTTCTGCAATTCAAAAAAGTGGCAGAAAGTCAATTTTTACTAGTTTTTTGACTTTCTGGAGGCCCAAAACTTCACCAAATCTCAAGTCCATCCATGAGCATATGTAACTTTGCATGACAAATCTGGAAATGCTGAGTTTTGGTCAAAAGGAGTTGCCATGATGAAGGGTCGCGCGGGGGGTGAGACCCGTTAATGGGAAAAACCTGCAAATTGCCAAAAAATGCCAAAATTCACCCAAAATTCTCAAAATTTCTTGGGATTTGTGCTGTGGCTAGGCTATTTAGTGCCTTGATCCTTGAGTGAAGCCTCAGCCAAGATACGGAGGGGATTTGGCCTCTTTCTCCGTTTTAGTGCCTCGGTCAACCGCCTTTGAAACATCTTCATTTTTGCCTTGCACACATGCATCCTTGCCCAGTAGTGGTTCTTCATGTTCCTCAGCAATTTCTTCTCTTGGTTGGCCTTAGCCAACAACCTCTCCAAGTGTGCATTTACCCGGATGAGCATAGACTCTCGATCAGTGGGCAATGGGTCACCGGGTCTTCTTCGGTTCAAGATCCGGTCACTACGAATCCTCCACAGCTCATCAAGCGCTTTCTCCTCCTCCAACTGTTTGTTGTGCTGCTCCAGGTATGTGATGGTCCATTGTGCACCCTCTAATCTCCTCTGTAAGGCATCATTTTCAGCTCTGAGATGCTGAATGACCTCCTTTGCCTCTTGGCTCGGAGAAATGGCCTCAAGATCAACAAGCTCAATATCTGGAACTCCTGATGGCCCCTCATCAATCTTGGGCTGCTTGCCCCTCTGTGCTGCCTGTGCTGCTGAAGAGAGCGAGGCCCCTTCCACCTGATGTGGAGATAACACTCGCTGAGCTGATGATGAAGGCGAGACCCCTTCCACCTGCTGTGGAGATAGTACTCGCCTAGCTGCTGCAAATAAGGCCCTCGGGCCTTTCTGATAGGTAACCAAAGGTGAGGAGCTGACATGTCTAGTGACAGGGATGTCATGCTACTGTGATGGTCCTCCCTCCTCATGAATAATCTCAGGATGTGGCGAGGGTGGTGCTGTGAAAAACTCACGAGAGATGAACTCCTCCCATGAGATGCCCTGCTGAGCCAACTGATGCGATACTACAAGCTGAATCAAACCATAATGGTACAGGCTCCTAAACTGCTGTGCCGGGCTCTTCCTCTGCAACATGGGCACCATCCTCTGAATGTTCTGATAGAAGAAAACAGGGATGTTCATCATCCTCACTTGGGTGAAGTGCATCAAGAGGCAAATATGATATGAGTATACCTGTGAAAATCTGCCCTCACAGGTAAAATAGTGCATGATGAGCCTCATCATGGGAGCATACTCGCTCCTGAGAAACCTGAATGGAAACACACCTGCCAAATGTCTCATGAATGGTGACCGGACAAAAGGCTCAAAGTGAACATTATCCAGCACCTTGCGCTTATTCCACACCTCCCCAACATTAGGTATCACTGTGGCATGTGAGATCACCTCGGGTGTCAATGTAAAGTCCACCCCTGCAAGGTTGACATGTCCATCATGTAAGTGTAAAACAAAAAGGCGAGCCAACTCTCTATGGTGCTGAATCCGAGAGATGCTCTCACAAAACTCATAGCAAGACATATACTGAAAACATGTGACTGCCATAGGACAAGCCTGTAACTCTGCTAAAGAGGTGGGCTCCTCTCGCTTATGATGTCCACCCTTTCCACCCTTATGAGGCCTCCTCTGTACCTCAATCTCTGAAGCTGATGACTGGTCATCACTTTGCTCATAGGTTTCGGTTTCTGACATTGTTTAAGGAGCAAAGTGGACAAAATGTACTGCTGTTTCTGCCTGTAAAAAGCTGATTTATATGCTGTTTCAAGGGGACAAGGAACATGAGGGAAATGTTAGGGGAGGGACATTTTTACAAGGAAAATGGGAAAACAATGTATACAGCAGGGAATTTAGGGAAATACACTGTAAACATCATTGACATCATTGCATATACATCATCAAATTCATATGCTTACATGGGCATAAGGAGAGATAGGGTTAGGATGTGATTTTTTATTTTTAAAGGGAAAAGGGGTAGGGTTTATTTTCTTTACAAATTTAAAAGGGAAATTGACATGGAGATATAGGGAAAATGAAATGGGAATGAGGAAAATAATTACAAGGGGAAAAACCATGAAACAACAATAAACCCTAGCACACTTTTACCATGTAACATACAACCATATGGAGGTCTTGCTCTTGTACATTTCGATCATTAAAAACACATTCATAATATCCATCAACCATAACCAGCAATCATAACCAAGATTAGGGAACCTACCTCAAGCAATTTGATGGCTTGGAGGGCGTTTGAGCAAGTTTGGAATAAGTTTGAAGGGAGGTTGGCTTGACAGGTCGCACACCTTGCCCAACGGGTCGCGCGGGCCTGACGGGTCGCGCCCATTGAAAATTTGCACTGCAGGAAACCCTCTGACGGGTCGCGCGCACCTAACGGGTCGCGCACCTAGCCTGACGGGTCGCGCGCCTGTCACTCGCCCGAACTTGCTCTGCTTTCGCTCCTTTCACTCTATCACTCACTCAAACTTCTCTTGCAAGTGTCTTGGATGCACAATGAGAGTGAAAGGAGGGAGATTGGGTTTTTATAAGTTTCATTTGAAAAAATTTCATGCTCAAACCCACTTTCTAATGTTTCTCTTTGACACTTTATAAAATTGACTTTTTGGTTTCCTTTGTCCTGAAATTGACTCATTTAGTGCTTTGACTTGATTCTTTTTGCAGGTAGATCATCTGAGGGATCTAGGCAAGGGGACCAGGGTTGCATATTGTCCGCTGAAAACTTTTGAAATTTCATCACTTTTTACAAAAATTTGAAAAATGACCTTGGCTTTAAAAACAGAGTTTTTAAATCCAAGGTGAAAATTAACTGTACAAGATAAAAAACTTCGAAGAAATATCTTTACAATCATCCCTCTGGCTTGCTGAGCACTTATTGACCTTCAAAAACATGACCTTGTAGACATTTTTGACCAAAACCCTAGACCTAGGAAATTGACCTCAAGACAAGACAAGACAAGCTTTGAAAGAGCTTAATGACTGAAATGACCTAATCCAGCAATGCCAAGAGGGGTAAAATATACCAGCTCCTCCATCAGGGTTATGGCATGCCTAATGGGATGCAAAAATTGACACTGATGAGACACCTACATATGCAAATGCAAAGAGTTTTGATCGTTGATGGAGGGCTCAAGACCGACTCTAACACTTGGCACTGCTCACTCTTCCACATGAATCTAGATCCAAAATAATCACACAACCTCTAGATTATCCAGATACAAAACCTCCCAAATATTTTGCGCTTCTTGGATATGTTTGGATGAATCTAGAATTTGGCTCTTTCAACCACACGTTGAGTTATTTTCACCCGAGATTTCCTTGATGCCCCAGATTCTTTGAATCCTTCTCTCACTACGAAACATGTCTTTAATTCAAAAAAATTACCTTCAATCCCTAGGAGTTTGACCAAATGTCGTATACCATTGGAATGGTCTCTAAGAGAGCTATCAACCAAGCACTTTGCATGTGATTGTGAAGAAATTACTTGCAAATATAGGCTATCAGACTATACATACAACTATCGAAAAATACAATTACACATGAGTTACAACCACAACAAATTCCCCTTGGACTTGTTTTTACTTTGACATCAATAACTGCCAACTAGGAACCTATTCAACAATCACCAATAGCTAATAATTATCAACCTGCTCAACAGTCCATGATTGAAATTTACTTCAATTATGACCAATTTACAACTTGTTCAACATATTATAAAGTAGGATTAGTCCAATAAAACTTGAAACATTGAGACGTGTAATGGATCATACCTTTGTGTTTATGCTCCTATGGTTGTTTTTGTGTAGCAAAGAAAATTTTTTCGAGCTCCTCCGCTTGTTGATATATATCTTTTAAGCCTAGAAGGGAAGGATAATTACTAGCAACATGGTCTTTACTACATATTACACTAAATCTCAACTTGTCCGAGGGGAATTACTTCAACATGTTTCCTTCTGCATTTTGGGCAAAAGATAGTTAAGGCTAACTCTGCCTCATCTTTCTTTTTCTTCATTTGCATAGTATCCAACTAGGAGCTTAGGGAACTCAATGTGTATGTTTAAATTCCTCTAGCATGTTTCCTTTTTCATCTCTGGTAATTATGTTCCTGGAAGTCCTACCAATCCTTGCCAATACACCCTTTGAGCCTTTTTCCCGTTTTCGTTGTTCAACATGTAGTTCTTAGAAAAAGTTCCACATTAACATCATATAATTGTTGGGATACATCCCCTCCACCCATCAGGTTGAGGAGTCCCATGCGTTCATCCCATATTCCTCTCATTAATAAAAGACACAACATCTTAAGAGCCAAAATTTCTTGCTTTGATATATGTAGGTTGTATTTGAACCTCTCTGCATAGTCTTCAAGGATTTCACCCTCATTTTTCATCATCCTGAAGACTGCTTCCCTTGTTCCCTTATCCTTGCAATAGTCCTGATACTTTTCCAAAAACTTCTACTTCATTTGACGCCATGATCTAATGTTTTCTTTACCAAGGCTCATGAACTAGTGCAGGGATGCATTCTTGAGTGTGGCAGAGAATAATTTCAGTTTTTTAGCATCAGTCACATAGTCATAACTATAGTAGAGTACATTGAACTTGAAAGTGTTAGGATCTTCTTGTAACAAAGCATGGAAATTAGGGAGAGGAAAGTGAGGGATGTTCTTCATTTTAGTCTCTACACATGTCTCTAGTATTGGGAATATAATATTAGAAGTCTCCTCCTTGACCTCCTCATGTGCCATTTCCTTGTCCTCTTTCTGTGGAAGTGCATTTGAATATGTGAGAAAGAGAACTCCTTCGAAGTATTATTGTTTAATGATCACATCTTAAGGGGATAAGATATCTAGTTGCTCAATACCTTGTATAATGTTTGACTCCACGGTAGGATATTCAAGTTTATGCTTAGCAAGGGAGCTGCATTAATGTGTTAACTAATGTGGTTAACTACACTCCTTTCCTTCTTGAGATGTGTCGACAATGTTAGTTTTAAGGGGTTCTTTTGAAGTGCTAATAAATCTATCCAATTGATCCTACTTCTTAGTGTTTAACAAATTTTCCTTCAAATAGATAAAACAAAGCTAATTCATCTAGAATGAAAAACAAAAACAACACAACAAAAAATATACTAATGATAATTCCTCGGCAATGATGCCAAAAATGGTAGGCCTTTCTATTATCCTCAAATTTAATGTCACATAATGGAAAGGACGTTCATTTAATTGTCAATCCAGAATTCGTACAGAGTTTATGAATTGGCGTGCACCATATATACCTAGTACAATTTTATTTGTGTAAATACAATTGTAGTAATTTATATGTTTGTCACAGTTCAATATTTATAATGGATCATCATATCACTAGTTAGTTTCACACCAAGCTCACAATCCAATCCACACTTTGAAAAAATGTAAAGATCACACTTCTAATCTAAAGTGGGGAAAAGTAAATTCACTGTTTGCAGATAACTAATCATAAATAAACGAGAATATGAATTTCTCAAGTGATAAAGTAATCATGTATGTCATAATAGAGTTGCAATTGTACCGATGATGGAATGTAATGAAATATAAACTTATCAATTCAATCCCTTGCTTACGAAAGAAACAAAATATAACTCAACTATTGAATGAAACCATAACCAATTTGATTGAAGCTTGAAAATAGATTATTGAAAGTTAGTGCCAAATTGTAGCAATACAAACTTGTGAGTTGCAACAATGTTAAAGAATGAAATTGTGATAAAGAAGTTTCAATGGAATTACTAGAACATGAACTAAAGGAACTGTAGCACCTAAATTGATCCAATTGTAGTAATGTGAACTAATGGAATTACAACAACATGAAAACAAAATCAAAGAAATGAAGCTACAACTATCTACTAATATCAATAATACCTCGCTAAGGAGGCAGAGCTGCCTCCTTCCAGTGTAATTGGATTAAGAAGGTAGGTAGATTCGACTAACTCTGTCTTAATATAATCTTTGACTAAATTTTTTATGACATTGATTGCTCGTTCATGCTTCTTTTATACAGAGGAAACAATATCTAAATGAAGAGATTGAGAAGGATGGAAAGCTATGAGAAACAAACTGTTCCATCCTCATATATCGTTTTCCCACATATATCAAGAAATTGTGTAATTTCTAACTTAATCAGTTGTATGATAGGTGTTAAGTGAGTCATTTTCTTTCATGATCACCTACTTGCTCCTTGTCCCTTTCCTTTGTGAGAAGATTGGTATTTATATGCTTGGCTGATCCAAAGGTAACAAATGCTAATTTAACTATCGCATTGGCACACTATAGCTGAGTTATAGCATTGTTGGTATGGATTTATAGGAGTGGGTATAGTCTGGAGTTGCAGCCATGGATGCAAGAGAGAATTGCAATAACGAGCTAGAGTAGGAGTTGCAGTAACAAGCACAAGAGAGAGTTGTAGCAACAAGCCAAATAAATAGGTGCAACCATGGGCACAAGCAAGAGTTGTAGCGACATGCCAGAGCATGGGTTGTAGCAATGAAACAGACTGGTGTTGTAGCATCGACTATGAGTTGAAGTTGTGACTATAACATGTTGAGAGTTGCTGCAATAAGAGTTGTAACAATGACCATGAACTGCAACAACTACCTATAGGTGTATGCATGCTCTTATTCCTTGTTCACCATGGCTAGTACATAAATATATTATTTTCCCAGTAGTGCATAAGAATAAGCACAAAAATTGCATATTGAGGTGGTAATCATAACTTTGTCAAAAAATTGTGTTTGTGAGTGGGAAGTGAGGAAATAGAGTATAATTAGGTAAAAGGATAGGAAAAAGGGTGTTGGATGGGTGCCAAAAAGATGCAAAATTTAGCACACATCATAGACCAAAATTTGATAATTCATTAAAGGGTTGCTTGCAAGGTACTTTCTCTGTGAAACTATTGGCCAACTCATTTTCACGACACTGAGAAATATAGTAGAAGTTGTGATAACTATCAATGAATGGGTCAACCTATAGTAGCATACAAGATGCCTCTTTAGCCACAAGTTCTTAATGAAAGATGGGATCTAGACTTTTTTGGGCCTATTGATCCTATGTCTAAAGGGAAAAATGACATTCTAGTTTGCATGGATTATGTTACAAAATGGGTGGAAGAAAAAGCCTTCACATGAGAAATTAAACTATTAGCAATCAATTTCTTGTGTGAAGATATTTTTATTAGATTTGGGGTGCTAAAAGAAATTGTTACTAATCAAGGGGCACAATTTACTTCTAAGTTTGTGACAGGAATTGTTGAAAATTTTAAAATAAGGCATTGTAAGTCTTCTCCTTATCATCTATGGGAAAATGGATAAGTGGAATATACAAATAAAATTCTAGAAGCGATCATGACCAAGACATCCAAATTCATCGAAAGGACTGGGCAAATAGGCTTCCTGAAGTTTTATGCACCTATAGAAAAACATGGAAGAATACTATTGGTTTCATTCTATATGAATTGGTGCATGGTAATCAAGTCTTCCTTCATATTGAATTTCAAATCCAAACTGTCAAAATTGTAGTTGGATTGGGAATGGATTTGATTGAGGCATAAAAGCAAAGAGTTGCACAACTAAATGACCTAGATGAAATCGGACAAGATGCTTTACAACAAGCTACTTTGATTTGACAATAAATAATAAGGTGGCATGATAATTTTATAAAGAAAAAACGATTCAAAGTTGGTGACTTGGCTTTGCTCTTTGACTCCAAATTTAAGTATTTCAAGGGGAAGTTCACCACTCACTGGCTTGGTACTTATGAGAATGAAAAATTATTTGACAATGATTTTTTGAATATAAATACAAATATGAAGAAGGAGTTTCATTTGTGGTCAATGGTCACATATTGAAACTCTACAAGAAGCCAATCAACCATGATGAATTTATTTTCCTATTAATTTAACAAGTTCAGATGCAAGTGTTAGACTAATATTACACTGAGAGGGGGGCAGGGGGGTGAATCAGTGTAATGGAAAATTCATCTTTTCAAAACCATTTCTAAAACAACAAACAAATATTAATTCATCAATGATAACATGCATCATAACAGTGGATAAAATTGTGCATCAAATAACAATCATCACCTTAACACATCAGAACACTAGATTTTACATGGAAACCCCTATAGGAGAAAACCGCAAATTCCATTTGTCTTCTTCAATTTGATTACATATATTTATAGGCACCAACCTGTTGGAGGCACCCACCCCCAAAAGAAAATTTGCAAGCACCAATCCCCAAAATGTATAAGCGCCAAAATATGATAATCTACAACTTGATTGAGACAACAACCTCAAAAAAGTGCAAGCATCAACTTCCTAGAGGGTTCAACCTGATTGAGGAACTAACCTCGGTGGAGGCACTCATCTCCTTCTTCAAACTAATGGGGACCACCTTTCATAATATTTCAAACTGGATCCATAGGCTTAAATCAACTTTATTGGTATTCACCAATCTTTTCCTGCTTCAACGTGTTAAAAACTTGTTTTAGTATACATTTTGACAATAATCATGACCCCCTGATCGAAAAAAATATTTACTAGTTCCATCTTTTAAATCTTAAAGAAATTCCAAACAAAACCCCTTTTCCAAAATTCAATTTGCACTCAAATTAACCCACAAAACATTATAAAGATAAATTGTTCTAAAATTAGATCTTTCTAGCATGTGTTCTACAAAATAAACCTTTTTTTTGACAACCATTCAACAAAAGGCTCACCTTTAGTTTGCCTAATTATTTGACAAAATCTCTTTTTGTGGGAAAAAGTAACAAAAAAAATTTAATCAGCCTTCCAACTAAGTTTGAACCTTGACCTCCTAGCGACGCTACTACAAATTGCACCAATTGTTCTCCAATATGCATTGTGCAATACCGAAATCCAATGTTTATTTGAGCTTACCACTGAGATCCTTGGCTAGTGATACTTGCTATGTCGAAGCTAGGATCCACATCATAACAAATGAACTAATAAAATCTTGTTTGTGCTCACTACATCAGGGGCCAATGAAGCAATCAAGTTGTCTGCACTCTCCACGTCACAACCAGGGGCTAGGTCTATTTGTGCTCTCCCCGTTAAAACTAGGGGCCATGTCTTTCAATCAATTTGTTTGTGCTCTCCATGTCATGACCAAGGACCATGCATACCAATCAAACTATCTATTCCCTTCACGTCATAAACCAATCAAAATGTTTACACTTTCCATGTCATAACTAGGGTCCTGGTTTACCAAACAAACTATTTGTACTCTCCATGTCACAACCAAGGACCCGGTATGTCAATAAAATTGTCTATGCTCTCCACATCACAACTAATCAATATTTTTTTTGCTCTCCAAGTCACAACCAGGGGCTAGATCTACCAATCAACTGTTTGCACTCTCCATGTCACTATTGGATTTTGTAGTTATGGTCAGTCTTCCTAATTAATATTTAGCCATTTATGTATTTGTAAAGCATGTTTTTCATGCCATTGTCAAAATATAAACTCTAAGGCATGTTCTTCATGTCCTTTTAAAATAGAAAATTTTGAATTTTGGAAATAAAGGTTTTGGCTCCAAAGAAGCCAAGTTGACCCTAGTGAATATGCACCCATTCGGCTAACATGATCATTAGATATGTGCCATTCAACCTTCTCATCAAGCATACAATTCAGATCACTTCTAAGGCAAAGTTCTCATTATTTAAAGGACAAGTATAAGGTCATGTAAAAGACAAGAAAGAAGATGGAATCTGAGGCACTATTCTATTGAGAAGAAGGATGCGTTTCTCTTGAGAAGAAGGATGAGTTTCTGATGAAGAAGAAGGATGGATATTTGATGAAGAAGGCTAGAACTCTAAGCATATTAGGGCAGTAGGACCCAAGTCTAAGGGTGTAGGAGATGACCAAAATTTGGCCCTAACAGACCTAATCAGATCAAATTTAGAGGGAAAATTCATGAATTGACTAGGAGGCAGTGAACCAGGTTTGACTACCTGTTGAAGCCCCAAAAATCGGGTTGACAACAAGGGGGATACCCGCCTGGTCCGGACCTTGGTTGGCAGCTCCTTATCCGTTTGGTATAGCGGGTCCGACTAGGGATAATGGGACCAATTTCCCAATCTATGTGTGTGTGTGTAGAATTTGATGTTGCTGATCTAACAATTCCTATCTAAGATATTCTAATTCAAACTTTAATCTAATTCTATGCTATTGTAATCTAATAAACAGCACATCTAAATATATACTAACCCGGGATGCAATTCTTCTATTATGCGATCTAAAGAGATTTCAAATAACAACTGGTAATAAAGATCATTCAGCGATTATAAGAAAGGAAATCAATCAAGATGAACCACTTCGCATAAAAAGTTAAACGAAACAGTTGTGAAAAGCATATCGCATAATGAGCTATTCATACATTAGGCATAAATATATAGCTATCACCGTACAAAAGTGCCAAATGATAACTCAAACGTTCATGCATTAATACATAAACAACTAAAAACTGTATATCATTTTAACATATAAGCAGAAATGGTCAAGAGATAAAAGTACCATTTATGACTAGTCCTACTCATAAGCTTCAAGCAACAATGATTTATCTCTCCTTGCTCTAACATCCACTAAGAGTACAAAAGTGCAACATCAGTAGCAGATATCAAATGCAAACATCAACAAATCTTGATCCATTCATTCGCCAAAACCTCCTCTGAGGGTGCAAAAGTGCATGTTCTGAGGACAAGTTTTTGATAAATTTCTGGACCCTTCTCTAAATGCATGAGAAGGGTTTAAATACTACTAACTAAATAACTTAATTACACAGATTCAGGGTACGGTTTAAATGACCACCCTTTTTCTAAGCAAAACTATTTCTAAAAATTAAATCTAATATCTAACTATTTCTGCATTTGCTCCTTAATGTTGCGAGCATTCAATATTTGCCTGGGTAGAGTCGGCTGACTGTCTTCCACTTTTGGTTGAGCTGAGCAAACAGAAATGGTAAGAGCTGGCACCATCTTTTCAGCAAAATAGATGATATACTCAAGAGTCATCCTCTGGCTATGTGGATTTACTGTGTATGCCCAATAATCATCCAAGTTCCCCTTGGTTAATCCTCGAATTGCTTTTGCCTTTGCTTTCTTGCGTTTTCCAGGTTTACAAGTGACTGAGCAGTTAGAGGCTTTGCTTTTTGAGCAATTTTCTCAGCGATGTGCGATTAGCGCTAGGCGCTAGGCGCTAATCACGCATCGGAAATTGCCTCCGTTCTT
Source organism: Pinus tabuliformis (assembly GCA_031772625.1). Taxonomy (NCBI): domain Eukaryota; kingdom Viridiplantae; phylum Streptophyta; class Pinopsida; order Pinales; family Pinaceae; genus Pinus; species Pinus tabuliformis. Next base: position 1,184,931,637 of record CM062817.1, on the reverse strand, counting down.
TGATCCGGGCCTCTCTGATGCGTTTTTCGCTTTTAGCGCCTTTTCCTTCACCGGGTATAAGCTTCAAAATTTGTAAAAATACTGCTTTCATGAGCTTCTGACCTTGAGCGTTACACCGCTTGTTGATATCAGCATTGTTCAACTACTCATTCAACCATGGATGTGAATGAAAGATCTGTAATGGATAGCTCAGCAGCGCTCTGTGAATCTGCGGCTCTGTTGCATGCGGTATCCATTTATGAGGGCATCTCTTCTCTGTCTCTGAGCATTGGAGTTTTACCCTTTTCCTTCATGGCTTCTTGCACATTGTTTTTGTGTTACTTCTGTTTTTCGTTCCTGCAGTTCACACATGAGGAGAGAGTAATGATAATAAAAATCGACAAGAAAGCTTTAAGCTCTACGGATGTACAAAAACATGCCACCTGACATGAACTGACTCTTCGAAAAACACAAAACCGTCTTTCATTAACAACTGGCGTATCATTCATTAATTATTATTAAAGCGCGTATCCCGTTCTTGGTTTATGGAAAACTTTTCTTGAATGTTGAGCCGGGGAAAATCTGCGATCGAATGTTTATGTGATTCGCATTGCAGCATCGCATATCACAGTATCGCGCTATCGCAAATTTTATTAAGATGTGTTATTGCAGGGTTGCTCGATTGCGCTATCGCAAAACCGCGGATCGCAGTATCACGTTATCGCAACATCGCAGATCGTTACAATCGTTAAATGGTTATGTGTTTTTCATGCGATATGCGATATCCGCTATCGCATAACGGATATCGGTGATTTTTTTAAAGTTTTCCAATGTGAGCGTTTCTTAATGCGTGCGATGCGATGGAATTCGTGTCGCACCTTCGCAGTTTATCATTTTTACTCATAAGGAAATGTCCTATCATTCTTTGCACGATGCGATGTTTTCTTAAGGAGTAAAATACATGAGTTTTAATTGAATCTTTTGAATTTTTTACTAAGGGTCCCCACTTATCTAGTGTTATTGCTAATACTAAATAAGGAGGGGGGTTGTTGGTGGCCACAACACTACCCGATCTAGGAGTGTCTCTTATTGAAATGAAAAATTTATATAAGCAAAATGTTGCTTGGTTTTGCCCCCATGTGGGTTTTCCCAGGATAAACTCTTTTGTTTCTTGTTTGATCTTCTCTTTATGATCCTACTCTCTATTATTGAAGATTTTCTGTGTAATTACTTAATGATTAATGTGAATAAGAAATAAGGTAACAAAAATACCATTAGAAGTAATTACCAGTAGAAGACCTACGAAAATCAACATTCTATCAGAGCTATATCATATATGAGCAACCCTGAAGAAGAAGAAGAGCATCCTTCAAGCTATCTAACCTAGAAGTTAAGAAACACATCACAAAGAAAGTCAAGATTTGCCTTCTTGACTAAAAAAAATCTTCACACTTTTTTTCCAAAGTCAATAATAAGATTTGTTATGAAAAGAGTCTTAGTTCAACAAAATATATTTCAAAGATGTGTAGGTGACCCTAGTCAAGATTATGAAGAAGTCTAAAATCACATGCCTCTGTCTTACTACAGGTAGGTTTAAGTTTCATCTTGTATTGAGATTCATATACAAAAGGATCAAGATCCATCCTTAGAATGAGAGAAGGTCAAAACATATTTTGGAGAAGATCAAAGTCTTAGCCAAGTTAGGTCAAGTTTAGATGCCACCGAAATATTGTGTGTAATTTATAACCTAGCAAGGGTTAGTCCAAACTATGATACCTCATATCTTAGAGAGGTCGAAATTATCTAAAGGAAAAGATCTCAATCCAAGACTGAAAGCCCTAGGAAGTGGACGAAGCAGGCTTGAAAATTTAACGTGTTTTATGCCAATATATCTATTTCATTCCAAGCTTGAAGAAGTTATAATATAAATATATGTAAGGATAAAAACCCTAGTTTAAGGTCAAAGTCATTTTTAAAAGAAAAGACCAAGATTCATTCTTCAAGTTATGTTGAAGGTAGTCTCAATAGGACAAGGTATGCCTTAGTTTGAAGTCCTAAAAGCCTCAAAGACGAATTTTAGAAAGGTTGAAAAAGCAATTGACATCAAAAGAAAATTGCGAGAGGCAAAAAAGCCTTAGAGTATATTACAGGGAAACAAAAAACCTCAGATGCAAAGGCTGAGGAACCCAATAGGTGTTTCAAATAGTCCGAAAATACCTCAGTAAATATCAAAGGCAACAAAGACTAAAAGCTTAGTGCAAAGACCATTTTTATAATAATTTTTGATGGACTAAAGTTATTTCCAAAATTCGAATCTCATAATTCCATAGGGAGCTAAGTTGGTGTCTTTTCAAAAAAATGATTTGAAAAATATATTTTCATGAAGATAAGCCAACGAGGCCACTCAATGTATATTGAATGATATAATAGGTTGAAGTGTTTCATAAATTTTATGCCCATTTCCTCTTGAAGGTACAATATGCTTACTAGATTGATATTGTCAAAAAGGGGGATTGATGCATGTTTTGATCACCAAACAAGCATGGATTTGTTTCCATGCATTCACACTACATTAATGAGTTGGACATAGGAATGGAGACCTATACAAATACCAAGTCTACAATTTAATTCTTGAAACAATTACTATGTATCATAGCTTAATTTACTTAAAAGTGTTTTCATTTGGATCAAAACTCTTGTAGACCGCATCTAGAGGAAATGGCATGTTCTATGCTTGGTTGAAAAGAATGTATCAAAGATTAAACAATACTATGATCTAATCCTAAGTCAAACCACAAAACTGTAGTTAGAAAGCGCTCCTTTGAGAAACCGTCAAAGAAAGTTATGACAAATTTGAATGCTAAAGGAATCTCCTCATCGTACAAATTCATTGATAAGTTTTACAAATAATCTTCAGTCATGTTTATGGAAATATTGTTAATGTGTGACATAAGAGGTATCTTGATATGGAAAGAAAGATTGTGGCTTAAAATAAGACTTAGTCACCTAAGGGAAATATGTGACCTTTACTCATGTAGTGAAAGGTTGAAGCTTGATATATCGAGGTTGTACTCTTTGGAGACGATGCATATTCAGAAGGAAGATAGATCATGAACCCTACATTACATATGATTGTTGAGGGGATATATAGAGAATGAGATTATGTATACTCAATCTTGAAATCTATTCTTTACAAGAAAGAAAAGGGATCATTGTCACTAGTATGTCTTTGAAGAAATAATGCTTTGATAAATGAAAAGAGAGGTCGAGTCCCTCTTCAAGATTTAGATATCAAAGTTCAAGATCTAATACTGGCCCATCATGATAGACCAAGGATATAAATTGAATATTTTGTTGCAAATATATGGGCTTATAAAGTATTGATGTCATGGAAAATTTTACATCCACTGCTATGGGTATTTAAGTGTTGAGATGAAGTCTATTCTTTGACCAAATATCAAAGAAGATGATATTTTTGTTGCTACAATAATTCCAAAGAAGCCGAATTACAAGGATATTTATTAGGATGTGAAAATTGGAAATCTAGGGTTTTAAAACCCTAGCAATAAAAAGGATTGGATAAGAAATGCTTAGTGTAATGGAATAAACCCTACATTTGAACTCAGAACAACATTTCGGTTGAAATAAGAAACCATAGTTCATGCAAGGAAGGAATGACATCATATCGAGGTTAATAAATTTGCAAGATGGATGCTAGAAATCCAATATCAAGAGAGAGCTGACATTTCCCTATAATTCTCAAAAGGATAAGTACTTTATTTCTCTCTTCTTTGACTATTATTGTTGTTATTATTAGCCTCTTATCCTTGATTCTTTCGCTAGTTTGTAATTGTTCTTCCATGGCCTCCTAGTGAGGATTGCAAGTACAAAGCGAAGACTACCAACGCTTTGGCAATAAATGGAAGTAATGGAAGAAAAAATCAAATCTCATGACAAGAGGACTCTCCTAGAAAATTATTTATGAGAGATATTGTACTAGATGAGATCCGAACTCAAAAGGAGCAAGCAAATCAACAAGTTTGAAGTATAATTTAATTGTGCTGAAGAAAAGTCAATGGTGACTTCCAAATGTATCTACAAGGTCTAACATGCAACAACTCCCAACATATACAATTACAAAACGAAAGTTGGCAATATAAGTTTCTTTCAGTAGGAGGGAAATGATGATGACAAGATGTTTTCTCTAGTTGCAAGGTACTCTTTTGTTAGAACTGTTATCATTACTTTGAAATTGCACTAGGTGTATGCATAGATCATTTTTCTCAATGAAGAGGAAGAAGTGTACATAGAAGGCCTTGAATTAAATGAGAATAAGCCTCATGATTGAATAAGGCTTTGTAATCACAACCATACATGTTGTGCTTAGTTTTATTGGATTGATGGATATATGATAAGCCTTGGTTGATCTTATTATTATTTGTCTTTGATGAAAGTAGAAGGACTCGTATGTCAATGGGAGCATCTGTGGAAGAAAGAATTGCTTCTGTAATAGAGAAAGCAATCAGAGAGCCTTGCTTTAGCTTCAAAGGGAGTTTACCTCTGAGTTCAAAATGATAGGTTGTCACTGATATTGTCAAGTTGGATAGTTGATATGCTAAAAAGCAGTAGTGGCAAAGGGAGCATCTAGGATTGCCAAAGAAAAATATGTTTCAACACCAAGTTAAGTTAACTAGAAGGCAGCTGATTAGTTTATGGTTAAAACAAGGCATGTGGCTCAACACATGTTGAAGCACTAGAAGGATACAATTATGACGCAACTTGTCATGGTTTGAGATATATCTCAAAAAATGAAGTACAATTGCAGGGAATCACATATTCATATTGGGTAGAGAGTGTGAAGCAAAGATTTCATTAGGATATTACTTCAATTTGGCTCCGTTATGATCTCTTGGATGAGAATGGAGCAAACATCTAGCACATTTAGCATTGCAGAGACTGAGTATATTGCAGTTGGATTAGCAAGTTGAGAAGCGATATGGCTTCAAAGGCTACATGCAGGATTATCTTGATTAGGTGTAGGTGACGACCATGATGATAGGCCAGAGCATAGTGAGATCCAGTACTGAGACATGGTATAGAAGGAAGTAGTGTGGCTTTAATATCATTCTACACTATAACATATTGTTGGCAAAGCCTTTGTCCCAGGATGAAGTCTACATATACCTTAATGACGAGATTGGAGTGATTGAGAATGTCCCTATCAAAAAGAGGGAGTGATGAAATTGCAACATCAAGGACACACATTTTATCTGTGTCAAGAATGACCATATTAGGGAAAATATTCCAGTGTATTAATAGCATCATGGACAAACATTCTCCTTGTGTCAAGTATATTGACCTGAATTAGGGAGAATGGCCTGACAAAGGACAATTATTCTTCTTGTGTCAAGTATATTGACCTGAATAAAAAAGAATGGTCTTGGACATCAGGCTCGTTTAGTATCAAGCCCCAAATTACTATGATAGATTGTGGCCTTGGGAGATTCACTATGTGTCAAATATATTGACCGAAATGATGGTGAACTAAAACTAGTCTATATACCATGTGTAAGATATCCCAGAATTATGGGTACTATTTGATGCTAAATGATGTACCATGTATCACAAGTACCGATCAAGGTTATGGTGAGGATACACCATAGGTCAGAGGTATCAACCAAAATTATGGTAACTTGTTAAAGTTCCATCTGTGACAATTGTTGACCAAATTATGGTAATAATTGGTTGTCACGAGTCACAATCGTTGACCCGATTATGGTAATTAAATGGTGCTAATATTGATGATTTGTTATAACCTTTCCTTAAAGAAAATTTTGGACATGAGAACATCTAAATAGTCATTATGAATACCTCGCTAGCTAAGAAGGAGTGTTGAATTTTGTAGCTATGGCCAATCTTCATAATTAATATTTGCGGATTGATGTACTTGTAAAGCATGTTCTTCATGCTATTGTCAAAAGATAAAATCGAAGGCATGTTCTTCGTGTCCTTTTAAAAAAGAAAAAAATAATAATTTGGAAATCAGATTTTTGGCTCCAAAGAAGCCAAGTCAACCCTTCTCTTAGTGAAGTTGACCCCAATAAAGAGGCACCCATTTGGCTAACATGATCACTATATATGTGCCATTTGGCTTCCTCATAAAGTATAAAATTTGGATCACTTCTAATTTTGAGTTCAGAGTTCACATTATTTCGCAAACAAGTCTTAGGTCAAGTAAAAAACAAGAAAGAAGATGGAATTTGAGGCATTGTTTTGTAGAGAAGAAGGATTATTTTTTTGTTTAGAAGAAGGACGAGTTTCTGATGAAGAAGAAGGACGAGTTTTTGAAAAAGAGAAGGACAAATCTCTGATGAAGAAGGGTGAAAATCTGAGCATATTAGGGCGGCATGACCAAAATCTATGGGTGCAGGAGATAGCCAAAATTCGGCCCTAACAGAACTAATCATATAAAATTTAGAGGGAAAATTCATGAATTGACTAGGAGGTAGTGGGATTGGTTTAACTAGATAATGTAGGAGTGTCTCTTGTTGATCTGGAGAATTTATCCGAGGAAAAGGTTGTTGGGTTTTTCACCCATGTGGGTTTTCCTAGGGTAAACTCTTGTGTTTCTTGTTTGACTACCTCTTGATGATCCTACAATCTATTGATGAATATATTTTATGTAATTGCTTAATGATTAATGTGAATATGAACGAAGTTAACATAAATATCATTAGAAGTAATTACTAGTAGAAGACATATGAAAAATCAACAATCACAACTAGGGGCTAGGTCTACCAACAAGTTGGTTGCACTCTCCATGTCACAACCAAGGGCTAAGTCTACCAACAAGTTGGTTGCGTTCTCCATGTCACAACCAAGGGCTAAGTCTACCAACCAAATTGCCAACACTCTCCACATGAAAAGCCAATCAAACTATTTGCACTCTCCACATCACAACCAGGGGCTAGGTGTACCAATAAAACTATCTGTGCTCTCCATGTCACAAACTAATCAAAATGTTTGCACATCACAAATTGGGGCTAGGCCTACTAATCATACTCTCTAGGATTTCCATGTAAGAAACCAATAAAAATGTTTGTGCTCTCCATGTCGAGCCATAGGGATCCATAAAGTTTCGAACTTTCAACCACCAGAACTACGCCACCTCAGTCCATCCATGAAGGCAAATCCTTCACTTACTACTCGACACTATTCAATAATCCTTATGAATCAAAACCTATGCAACAAAATATACACAGACGAAATCCCCCTTGTGGGGAATGAATTAACCTTCAAAATGCTTCATGGGACCACATCATATGACCTAGATCTATGGGTCATGAAAAACCCTAATGTTGACATCATCATGATGTCATACCTAACACATGACACTCTATGTGTGGTGTCACTTGTCACCATGATTTTCTCCTATTGGCTAATAGATTATCCCATATCAACATGCCACATAGCATCATGATAGGCTACCATATCATCCTCGACCACTACATCATCAACACATGCCATGTCATCCTTCACTTCCACGTCATCATTTTATGTCAATATCGAATCACCATGTGTCACTATTTGCGACCTGTCCACACCTCATTTACTAACTCAACATCCACCTCAGGGGAGTGAAGTCATAGTTTCATGTGCTAGGATGTGGGTGTGGCATCCAACTGAGGGGTATGATAAACTCTTTCCATGTGTCACTACAAGGCTAGACCATCCTAGAGGGGGCCCCTCATTAACCTTTGAATATGTAGACACTTCACCTATAGTTCATGTGAATTTTAATGGCCAGTTTTTGTAGAAGATGCTTGAAATTTAACTAGATTAAACAATGTGCAAGTTCAGGCTCCATCTTAAGATGCTCTACTTTTAACAAATTTGGCATTTTTCAAATATATTCGGTGATTTCTTCCTCATTGTAGCTATCGAATTCAAATTAACATATCTTCTCATCTAGGAAGAGTTTGACCAAGTGTGATAAACCATTGGAAAGGTCTTAGAGAGGACTATCCAGCCATACCATCCTTAGACTCATTTGAACATCATCACATTGAAAAAAACTCAATAAACTTGGGGGAAATTTGACATCATTTAATGAAATCATGTCAAGAGATTACACTATCATACTACCTCCTTTGATTCATGAATGAAACTGATGCTTCATTAGACTTCCCCTTTAACAATAATGACATTGGTTGTAAACAATGAAAACACTAAACATTGATGGTCATTGATGGAAATGGATCGAACTCCCCTTGACATCTTGTTGGTAATTCCCCCTTTAATGATATTGGGAACTCCCCCTGTCATGTTTTTGGATACATCAATTGTTCTTGCTTAATCCTGCTTTTCTTCCTCAATATATTCCTTCTCTCCTTCAATGTTTGATTTCTCTCCAAAATCCTCCTACTACTTCAATGTCTGATTTCTCTCCCCCTTTGACATCAATAGAAAAGTGACATGCTAATTATGGATGCTTAATGTTCCTGTATGTTCCTATGAACCTAGCCTTCTTGTGAGAAATGCATACGAATATTCTTTCTGCCATGTGAATATCCCCATGTGAATAACCTCTCTTCATGCACTTCCAACTATGTTCATCTTCATCTTGGCCATATTCTTTTGAAGTCATCTCTGCATCTTATGTCACTTTGTGAATTCCTTTGATCTACTTCTCTTTTGATTGTGTACATTCTTATGTATTTTATTTTGATGGTGGGCCTACTCCATTTGTGCATAATCTCTCTACTTATTCATGCCTATTGTCATACTACTTCCATTATAATTTCTTTGCAAATGTTTTTTCTTGTTTCTGTGCAAATGATTTTTCTTGTTTCAAGCTTAATTTCAAACAATTATATTCTTCAAGAGGCCTTCACCAGTGGATTTGATCTAAGTGGTTATATCTAACGTTGGTTCTTCCTATTTCATTCTCCACCCCTTGGTGTTCATGGTTGAATTAATAGAGAGTCCCTCTTCCTTGTGCCATCTCAACTTGATCTTACAGTCACATGCTATGTGTCCTTCATTATGATACTTGTAACATTCTATATTGGGTTTGAATGAGAATGATCCATATGACCATTATCATAACTCCTGATTTGATTGCCTATATATATGATCTTGGGGATGTGAATGCATCCTCTATACCTAATATAATCATCATAGGATATGCAATCCCTTGCATTGTGTCCAAATTTCACACATGAGTAACAATTACCAAAAAATATATTTTGATACTTGGTGGCATGAGGTAGACTTGATTAGGCATATCTTTTGAAGTTGTTCCTTGGAATTGTTTCATTTCTTTGTTGTTTTTTGACACCTATTCCGCTGCTGCTTGTAGATAACTTGAAAGGATTTCATGTCATGATGGGCCTCATACTTTCATCCTGCTTTTTCTTGCTTGAGATAGATGGATCTTGTTGATTCTTGGTGTCTTTGTAGGAGTCATCTGAAACATTGAAATGAACATGATTGGGTTGATTCATCACTTGTTTTGAATCTTCAAATGAGTTGTTGCTATATCCAATGAATGTCTATGCCTTACTCTTAGATTGTTCTCCATTTGAAGTTCTTAAGTAATATTTATCTTTAGATGTCCCATAATTTTCATGATAACCATGGCATGTTTTGATGAGAGGAGATCTTTGGATGTTGAGGATGTGATCTAGTGACTCTAACCCTTTGATAAGTTTCAAGTTGTGATAAAGCTCTTCCAATTCTTCTTTCAAAAGGACAACTTATTCTTCTATTTTTTTCACAAAGTTCTTCCGTTTTGTTTAGTTGGTTTGATAGGAATTCCTTTATCCTTTTGGCTTCTTCTAGTTCTACTTTTAAAGAGATAATGGAATTTGCATCTCAATATTTGTCTTGCTGTTGTTGTTCTAGTTGATTCACCATATTTTTTAGAATTATTTTTTCTTTTAATTCACTTTTGAGTTCTCCTTCACAATCTATTTCATTTTCAATTTCTTTTGCTTCAACTAAGAATAATATCTAACCTCTTTCATCACCAATCACACTTTCATTGCTCTCATAATCACTTTCTTCCTTTGATAATAAACTTTTCTTTTTGGCATTATGTATTTTATTATGATCGTTAGACTTGAATTTGACTTCATAATCACTATCAGTCATTTTTGCATAAGGACATTTAGAGGCATAATGTTCTATTCTTCCACATTCAAACATTTTAAAGGAAGCATACCTTTAAATTTTCTAGTTCCCTTCTTTAGATTTCTAACAAACTTGGCTTATTCTTCATCAAATTCATGATTATATTCTTCTTGATTCCCATGGTTTCCACCATCCTTTTTTGATTTAAATGATGATTCTTTGATTCTTGTTTTTTCCTTTGTTTACTTAGTTATTATGTTGTGAGTTTTCCATGAAGCATATCCATACTTAGCTTTTCCATATCCATATGCTCTTAAAGGGCATATAATTTGGGATTGAATCTTGAAGAAATTGATCTTAATATTTTTTGAACAATATCAACTTGTTTGACTTCTTCACCAAGACTATGATAGAGTTCAGAATATTTTCCACTCAAAGAAAATATAAAGTGATATTCTCATACTCTTCCATTTTCAAACTTTCAAACTAACCGCTGTAGGTTTGTAGCTTGGCATCCTTCACTTTCTTGCCACCTTCATAATAACTTTTGAGTTTGTTCCATAGATTATGGGTTGACTTGCAATGCATTACTTTGACAAATTCAGTATTTGACAAATAACTCAAGATGACATGTTTAGCCATTGCATTGGACATATAGAGAGCCTTACCAACCACATCAATGGGTGGAGTATCAAAGACTTTATAATAATTCCGTACCAATGCCCAATCATAAACTCCCAAGGGCATGATGTAAGTTTCCATTCTTATCTTCTAGAAGGCATAGTTGGTTCCATCAAATTGAGGAGGCTTGCTTGATGATCTAATAAAGGCCAGCTTTCTTGAGATCAACTTTCTAGTGATTAATTGTTCCTGAAGGAATTCGCTCTGATACCACTTGTTAGACTAAAGATGACACTGAGCAGGGGGTGAATCAGTGTAATGGAAAATTCAACATTGCAAAACCATTTTATCAATAATTGAATATATAGTAGTGCATCAATAAATAACATGCATCATAATAATCAATAAAATTATGCATCAAGTAACAATAATCAACAAGAACACCAACTTTTACATGGAAACCCTTGAAGGAGAAAACCACAAATTCTTTTTATCTTCATCAATTTTCTTAGATAGATTTGCAGGCACCAATCTGCTGGAGGTACTCACCCCCAAAATCAAATTTGTAGGCACCAATCCCCAAAATATGCAATCATCGACTTGCAATAGCCACCAACCTGTTGGAGGCACCAACCCCCAAAATGTGTAAGCACCAACTTGCAATAGGCACCAACCTCGAAAATGTGCAAGCATTGACTTGTTGTAGGTTTCAACCTAATTGAGGCACCAACCTTAGTGGAGGCATCAACCTCCTTCTTCAAACTGATGTGGGACATTTTTCATAATATTTCAAATTGGATCCACAAACTCAAATCAACTTGTCTACTTTTTGTTGATCTTCTGATGCTTCAACATGTCAATTTTTTTTTTCTATACATTTTGACAATAATCATCACTGCCTAATCTAAAAAAATATTTACTTCTTCCCTCTTTTAAATCTTAAATAAATTCCAAACAAAATCCCTTTTACAAAATTCATTTTTCTCTCAAATTGACCCAAAAAAGCATTAGAAAGATTAATTGTTCTACATATTAGATCTTTCTGATGTACATTCTATAAAATGTACCTTTGGCGACCACTGTTTGACAAAAATCTCACGTTTAGTCTGCTTGATTATTTGACAAAATAGATTTTGGGAAAAAATAATAATAAATTTCATCATCCTTCCAACAGAGCTCGACTCTCGACCTCACAAGGATGGCACTACACACTGCGTCAATTGTGCTACAGTATACTTCATACATGATGAAAAGGCAATGTTTATCTGAACTTACCATTGAGTTCCTTGCCTTGTCAAACCATGACCCTCATCATAACCAACGAACCAATCATAGATTATTTGTGCTTAACACATTATGGGCTAATGGACCAATCAAGTTGTTTGCACTCCCCATGTTAAAACTAGGGGCCGAGTTTGTCTACACTATCCACATCACAACTAGGGGCTAGGTCTCTCAATCAAACTTTCTATGCTCTCCACGTCACAACCAAAGGATAGGTATACCATTTCAACTATCTGTGCTCTCCACATCATAAAGCAATCAAAATTTCCATGCTCTCCATATCAAAACGAAGGGTCAGGTCTACCAATAAAAATGTTTGCATTTTCCATGTCACAACAAGGGGCTAGGTTTTTCAATCAATTTGTCTACACTCTCTCATCCAGGATGATCCAAGAAGGCCTAAAATTCAAAGTATTTAGATTCAATTGAGGGTAGAAATATTTCATAGAGCTCGACAAGATGATTCCAATTTAATTTGAATCACGTCAATCTTACTCCGTATGTGAAAGTTATTGTAGTTTGAAGTTTTGTGATAACGAGCATCTGTTAATGAAAAAGGTATTACAGACTTTATGTGAAGTTGTTTATGTTAGTGCAATGGATCGAAAATGTTGCAATAACATAAACACATAAGCAAATTGAAAACACATTCAAACACATCAACACAACAAAATTTAATAAAGGAGTTCACCAGACTTCCTGGCTACGTCTCCTGGTCCTTTAGCTTCCAACGTTGACCGCTTTATTTTGTCTTCAAAATGTTGTTACATGTATGAGCTCAAAAACAGAGACTCAAATGAGAAAATGGACCTCACCATTGCGTTCAGCTCAAAATTTCGAGTCAAACGAGTATAAACTTGACCATATTTGGCCACTGTGACCTCTAGACCCCCTGGAATGATCCAAAACTGCCTCTGTCCCTGCAAAACCACTCTCTGCTGTCAAAAACCACCTAGCCTATTCAAAATTGCCTTGGTCTGCGCGCTGGTGGTATGGCGGGTTCGACACCTGCAACTGTTTAATAAAAATTTTGTTCGGCTTTGTTTCAAGCCCGAACATATGATATGTTGGTTATCAGAATGCGTTGAAGTCGTTGCATATATGGTTTTGGTGGGTCGAGGGTTCGAAACCCCCACCCGACCGTTCTGCCATTTGTTATGTTGTTACAACGTATATGCAATGTATTATGTGTTGGCTCCGTTGGTTGATACATTAATCATATGGTATTATATACCATGTGTAGTTGTGACTTGCGGTGAATGTGGGATATTATGATATGTTTGCGGACTATATAATAACTAACCTATCCAAAGGTTCGGCAGTCGTGGGGTTGACCCCGACCGTCCAGCCTTTTTCCGAAAACTCAATTCTGCTTCAAAATAAATACAACGTTATCACTTCCATTAACAAGTCCTAACGAAGCCCGTCTAGTGCGATCCTTCTGTCGAAAACTCAGCCTTCTAGGAGGTCAGGGGTTTGATCCTCCCTGATCCCCAAAATTTTGGAAACAAGGCCACACTGGGAAAAATCGGGTTGCCATGTGTCAGCACGGGATTGGCCCATATCAACCAATCACAATTTGCCTTGTCACCGCCTTTGCTGACATCACCCAGGACTCATGGCTCATTCCCGGGGTGACTTGTGTCCCTGTTGACGTAGGCATTTACCTGGTTGATCGTTGACCATTGATTGTTGACCTTTGACTTTTGCCCTAATTTTTCCAAAAACTTTGACTGGCTTTAACTTCTTCATTCAGACTCAGATTTACGCGTCGTTCACACTGTTGGAACGTATCGACGAGCACTTCAACTTGATCCCACTTTCATCTGCATTTGAATACTTTGATCTCGAGGCAAAACTAGATCCATTTTGGATCACCCGATGGGATTTGAAATCGTAATTTCGACAGACTAGAAGATCCTTTCAACAATGAGCCATGCACAACTATTGGGATAGCATGCAGATTACATTATATTTAATATGGTGTATATTAGCATGACCCAAAAAGGGAAGGTCGTGGCTTGGTATCGTGTAATCACCAATAACTCCGTTGTTTGTACTTGAAAACAACCGACAATGGTAGACATAAGGATTGAGGTGATTGGACAAATCATGGACAGAATATATGTTGTTTATGTTATAAGCACTGAGGATGTTTCCAATGAAATAATTCGTGACCAAGGCCATGAATTTTTTCTCTAGTTAAGATTTGCCTTCTTGGTCAACTCATATCACGACACTAATCATGGGAGTGATAAGAAAGAAGCGCAGAGAATCATTTCAATCCATCAGAAACAGATACAGACATACATCTGAGTAGTAGAGAGGCACATACAGACATCTGAGTAGCAGAGAGGCACAGACAGACATCTGAGTAGCAGCGAGAATTGAAAAAACAGAACCGACGTTCAGAAAAATTGGTCTAACCGTGTTTTTCATTACTAGTGGGTCTTGTTTGTCTTATGACTATTTGTATTGGTTGATTGGTCTTATGGTCACTAGAATTCCACTTATGTATCTGAGATCAATATGTCGGCATTGCAGCGTTCGGCAATGTGAACATGTTTTTGTGAGCATAGAGGTAGAGTAGCATGAGCATAAAGCAGTGTGAGGCAGTTGAAGATTTGTTTGAATTAAGATGTCATCGGGCAGGGCAAGTAGAGGACAGGGTTTCATGAGCACAGAGGACATGTAGTGTGAACAGGAATCGTGAACAAGGTTTCGTGAGCATCAAGGCAGAGGTAGCATGAGCACAAAGCAATGTGAGGCAGTTAACAAGGAAAACGCTCAAGAGAGCCAAGGCGTAAAAAGCAAGGAAATTTTAGACTCAGTGGAAATAAATCATTTGGGTCAAGTCAAAATTGCTTCAACAGACAAAACATAAAAGTGGATTTGGGTAAACGCAAAGCAATATGAGGGCATTTTAAGGCGTAGGATTTCTCACCTTAAATGGGGACAAATGAGAAGAAAACCAATCAAGAGAAAGAAAATAAATAAGAGAAACAAAAATAAAGAAGAATCAATGATTTACAGTCCCGCATCTACACCTCTTACTTGGTCATCAGATATATATGTCCAAGAACTGATGAAGGCCAAGACAAGGCTGGAGATTTTGGAAGCCAGAGAACAGGAAAGGGACCGCAAAATTTCATAGATAACAGTTGCAAACCGATGTCTAATGGAAGGTAATAGAATTTTAAAAGAGCAGGTAACAAAGTTACAAGAGGCTCTAGAGACAGGAAAACAAGAATGGAAAAACATGAAGATAGCATGGAAAAACATGAAAGGATTAATAACAACAAACAGAGATGTGATAATTTCTAAACAAACTCAGGTGGATACACAGGTATCTCAACAAACAAATATTTCAAAAGAGAAGGCAAAAATGGATAGTGGGAAAGATAGTCCAAAAGAAATCAAAGCTAGAGCTGAAGAAGCTAATCGTTACATAAGGACAGAGGAAGAAGAAGCTGCAAGTGCTTATAGAGCATAGGAAATAGAACACAAAGAAAGACAGGACATGAAAACAAACTTTATTATCAGGGGAATAAGATATTATGGGAAGAATCAAAGTACTCTCAATTTGACAAGAGACTTTCTGGAAGAGAAACTACATTAGAAAGGGAAAATTTGCCAAGCAAGAAGGGTTGGGAGGATATGTGAAGAGAGGCCTCGACCCATAAAAGTCACCATGGAAAGTGTACGAGACTAAAAATAGTCTATGAGACCATTAGTTCCTTGTTTTTCATTTTTGCAATTCAATCCTTTTTCGATTCAAATTGATGATGAGTTGACCCAACCTTCCAACAATCCCCTCGCTAAAAAGACAATGCCAAGAAACTGATGCTAACATGTTCTCATAACTCTCTCTGATGTCTTTGAATGCATCACATTCCAAAATGAAATGTTTTTCCGATTCCATCATCATTCATAGGGTTGTCATTATCATCTCAGTGTCTAATGAGTCATTTTACACCTTGTTCATGCTTCAGTTGCGCCTAGGTAAGGTCATTTCCCTCTCCTAGGGTTTTGAAGGCAATTTCTCGTGGACGGTCAAATCATTGGCAAAACTTGTATCCAGATGTTTATACACCTTCCCCTATCCTTCATGTACCTTATCAAATGCTTCCCATCACTAAGATCCCCCAAATTCCTCATTTTTGCACAAACCCTAGTTTCTAGCTACAACCTGGCAATTTTCTAGGTTTGGCCTGTGTTTTGCCCTTTTTGACCCCTTCCCCTCGCTCAATATCTGAGATTCCACTTTCCCCTGCTTCCTAACATCCCTCCCCACTCCCAAAAATTTCCCCAAGAATTTAGAAGCCCCCTATCCCCTTCATTTCGCTCCATTTCGACAAAATTCCATGTTTCACACATCGGGACAAGTCGCACTCAAATGATGTTCCAGAGCAATAAAAGATGAATTTTGGAAAACGGAGAGAGGTTTTTGTCCATAACATGCCAAAGAAGAAAAAACTCCTTCACTTTTTGCACAGGTGTCATGGTTTTAGAGAAATGTCAAAATTGCAATCGCCAGATCCAAGGAGGTTGGCCAAGGCACTAAAACGACGGAAAAGGCCCGATCCACTCCAAATTTTGGCCAAAGCCTCTTTGACTGAGCATGGTACTTGATTGGAGACTCCCAGCCCAAATTTCAAGAAATTTGGAGAAAATTTTGTCAATTGTGAATTTTTTGTGCCAAACACAGGTTTTCTTCACCAACGGCGGCGCGCGACCTTTTCGTTGGGAAAGTCCTTTTTGGGAAAACTCAGCATTTTTGGATTTTTCATGCAAAGATACACTTTCTCAGCCATTGCCAAGAAATTTCACCAAGTTTTGGGCCTCCAGAAAGTCAAAAAACAAGCAAAAAATGACTTTCTGCCACCTTTTTGACACACAGGAAGCAGTCTTGGGAGATTGCAATTGTGGAGGGGCAAATGGCCACCAAATTCAGAAATTCCACTTGGGTTGGAAAGTAGACATCTATAACTTTCCAACAAGCCCATTTTTGCCTCATTTGGACACCTGGAAGTACCTCAAAATCAGCTCCAAAGTAGCACGACCCGTTCAGGAAGAGGGCGCGCCCTGTTGGGCAGTTTTCACAGGAATTCATCTACAGCTCAAGAATTTGCCCAGCTTTGACCAGTTTTGACTTGTGATGGGATTTTTCACCCTTTTTGATGTAATTAATGTATTTTCATGTTGACATGACACTTATTTACCTATTCTAGAAGATTCATTCATGAAATAGCAAACATTTAATGAATGAATTGGTTTCCTAGCTTATAGAGGCAAGTTGTTTTGACTGCCTAGATTTTAGTGCTCAGTTTAGAATTGGTTGAAACAGCTCCTAGAAGGATGAGCTCGACCCCTAGAGGCAAGGAAAGGTATTAGCTTGCCTATATTATGTATTTTCTTAGTCATTTTTAGAGGTTGGAGAGGTTGGACTCTTGAGGGAGAAGCTACTATTGTATTATTCATTGTATCTCTGCAGTTTTGGCAAAGGAAGAAAGACCAGGGTTTTGCAGTTTTTTTTGGGATTCTTGAGGTTACATGTATTGATGGTGTGTATCTCTTTGTACTTGTAAATTTGTTATGTGATTCATCATCTTACTTTTCCTTCTGCAAATTAGGCGAATGAAGTGTTAAAGTAGAATTCATGATTGTCATGCTCTGCTTTTAAGTTTGCTTAATATTTATGTTTTCATCTGTCTAAAGAGAACTCTTGAAGGTTTCTTGCTCTCTTTAGCTCCTCACCGGTCATTCCTATCCATTCACTTAATTCAAAGGCATCAATACAGTCTCCTACCTTGCCCCAAAGAACCCCCTGCAAAAACTGTGTCCAATCCCCGCACCCAAAATTGCCTTACCCCGATTTTCCACCAAAATCCTAAAACTTCCCAATTCAAACCTTTTTATCAGTTTACTAGCCTAAAATCAGTGTTCCCTTTTTGGTTATCTCGCCCATTGAAGATCTTTACCGAGATATACCGGAGAGAGCCCTCTCCTGCCCCGTAGGGCTAGCTACGAGGCTAAGTGGTTTGATGTTGCCTTGGAGTTTGCCTTTCTCAGCCTGAGGTGAAATTTCAAGCGCTAACATATTGGCGACCATACTGGGGAGAACAAATTGTTTGTGGGTTGATGTGTTTTTTTCATAAGTCTTAGACGGAGCCTGAAGTTATGCCAGGTAGCCTTCGAAACGCTTTTGCTTTGCATAAGCGGAAGTAGGTAAACGCTGCTTCAGTCAATCTTCGTGAGCTTGTGAAAACAACACTTCGATTGCATTTTACCCCAGCACATGTATCAAGTTCAGATCTGATTGTTGATAGTGGACAACGATCAGACACTGACAAGGCTGAAATCATTCACTGGCGACTCCTTCACTGAAAAATCCAGAGATCAATGCTTCATGGTGACTTCACTGCAGAGAGATCAGTAGCTTTGAGCTTTTCAAGATGGATCGGATTGCAAGAAGATACGCTCCCCTGAGCCGAGATCACATCCCTGGTTTTCCAAATAAAATTCCGAAGGTAGATTGGTTAAGGAATCTGCCTACATTTAATGATGATGGTAAGAAGGATGCTGCTCTACATCTAGTTAGATTTCATATGCATATTCGCAAGTTGAAGGTGGATTTTCCTGAAGATTGCTTGATGAAGATATTCTTGGCCACTCTGGAAGGTAAAGCCCAATCATGGTATGAAAGTTTGCCGCCTGCTTGTATTTACTGTTTAAAGGATTTTCATGCTATGTTCATTGAACGATATAAGGACTCTTATCCATCATTAAATTTACTTCAAGACTGTTGCAAGCATGCTTGTAGTTTTATTAAAAGCCTTGAGAAATATTATGAAGATGATAATTTTATGGACGTTGAGATTATGGAGGCTCTGTATGAGAATCCATTTCAGCAGCACACAGAAATCTTAGAGGATACTTGTCAAGATCAGCGGGCTGAAGATGTCCATATGGTTGAAAATGAGGAAAGAGCAAATGTTGTTTCAGATCTGTTCATAGAAGAAGACAGCATGCAGGTAATGCAGGAAAGTAATGTTCCAATCTCAGAAAGTGATGATGATAAATCAGATCGGGAGATAAATTGTGATGAGGCAAAACATGTTGTTCCGGATCTCATAAAAGAGAGTTGTATTCTCGCGGCTGCCTCAAATGAAGAAAATGGAGTAGCAGACCTAAATGCTCTCATCTCACCAGCACTAGATCTTCATGAGGAGGTAGTTCATTGCCTCTGTGAAAAACAAGACAAGATTTTCGTTCAAGTAAGTGAAAAGGTTTCTCTGGATGAATCTATGATAGCTGATAGAAATGTTAGTGTTGGGTTTCACGAAACATCTGAAATTTCTTTTCTCATGATTGATGAATGTAATGAGAATCTGGCTATCATATCATATGAGGATGACTTACCATATATTCAAACTACAAAAGATCAGATCATTCAAGATTCCATTTCAGATTCTTCCTCATATGTCTCATGTTTTGAAATGTTATTTCAAGAGGAGATCTGCTCATCTACTTGTTCAGAATTTTTTGAAGCCCATGAGCATACTTTTACCGAAGCACATGATGAAGGCAGATCAGAATTTGAAACAAAAGACACCTTGTTCTTTCAGCAGGAGGTGGCAGTGGCAAAACTTCATGTTTTTCAAGATCCAATGGCAGTCCTATTGCAGTCAACAGTGAAGATGATTATTGCAGTATTCAGTGATGAAGGAAAATATGGTCGACTATATTTTTGGGTGCCCAGTTACCAGTATTCATTGTTGACCAGAAGATCTGATCAGGAGAATCAATCAAGAAGGCATCTGCTTGATTGGTTGCATTGGCATTTTGATATAGTTTGATGGTATATTGTTTTGTAAGAAACACAGGTGGTTGTCATCATGATTTCAAATCTTGATGGACTGCTGCCATTCAATAAGCTTTGTAAGATCTTGTTTTAGTTAAGTCAGTCATGAGTCATTTGTGAGTCATTTTTTAGTCATGTAGGTTTCATAATTGATTCGGTTTGAATCAAGTTTCAGTCAATAAATGAGTCAAATTCTTGTATTGTTTGTCAAATAATGACTCCATTGCCCAATGGTTGGAAAACACTGGTCTGCTCTCCCAGAGGTCTAAGGTTCTTGGCATCTCCAAGGAGCTACCATCCCCATTGGAGCCAATGTTAGTTTCAGTCTTTCCAGCCTTCCTTCAGAGATCAAATATGCTCTTACAAAGTGGTCTCAGAGTGTCAAGGTCAAATTTTGTCATTTCAAAGAGTTTTCAAGCAAAATTTGGTCACTAGGCATTAGGTCTAGGGTTTGCTCCCACTCTTTTCAAAGTTGCCCAAATGCCAATCTATGTCACTATTCAGCTGAGTCTATCATCATTCATAGGGTTTTCATTATCATCTCAGTGTCTAATGAGTCATTTTACACCTTGTTCATGCTTCAGTTGCGCCTAAGTAAGGTCATTTCCCTCTCCTAGGGTTTTGAAGGCGATTTCTCGTGGACGGTCAAATCATTGGCAAAACTTGTATCCAGATGTTCATACACCTTCCCCTATCCTTCATGTACCTTATCAAATGCTTCCCATCACTAAGATCCCCAAAATTCCTCATTTTTGCACAAACCCTAGTTTCTAGCTACAACCTGGCAATTTTCTAGGTTTGGCCTGTGTTTTGCCATTTTGGACCCCTTTCCCTCGCTCAATCTCTAAGATTCCACTTTCCCCTGCTTCCTAACATCCCTCCCCACTCCCAAAAATTTCCCCAAGAATTTAGAAACCCCCTATCCCCTTCATTTCGCTCCATTTCGACAAAATTCCTTGTTTCAATCCCACTTCTTCACCCCTGTGAGCATCACCCGATGCAATGAGTGCTAAGTGAACTATTCAAAAATCATGAGAAATTAGTCAGTTATGACTACCTCTCATGGAAGTGGTCATACGTTTGAATGACTTACTTAACGCAGTTGAATCCCAAAAATGATATCTAATAAAATTCCTTGTTTCACACATCGGGACAAGTCGCACTCAAATGATGTTCCAGAGAAATAAAAGATGAATTTTGGAAAACTGAGAGAAGTTTTTGTCCATAACATTCCAAAGAAGAAAAACCTCCTTCACTATTTGCACAGGTGTCATGGTTTTAGAGAAATGTCAAAATTGCAATCGCCAGATCCAAGGAGGTTGGCCAAGGCACTAAAACGACGGAAAAGGCCCGATCCACTCCAAATTTTGGCCAAAGCCTCTTTGAATGAGCATGGTACTTGATTGGGGACTCCCAGCCCAAATTTCAAGAAATTTGGAGAAAATTTTGTCAATTGTGAATTTTTTGTGCCAAACACAGGTTTTCTTCACCCACGGGTCGCGCGCCGCTCGCGACCTTTTCGTTGGGCAACTCCTTTTTGGGAAAAATCAGAATTTTTGGATTTTTCATGCAAAGATACACTTTCTCAGCCATTGCCAAGAAATTTCACCAAGTTTTGGGCCTCCAGAAAGTCAAAAAACAAACAAAAAATGACTTTCTGCCACCTTTTTGACACACAGGAAGCAGCCTTGGGAGATTGCAATTGTGGAGGGGCAAATGGCCACCAAATTTAGAAATTTCACTTGGGTTGGAAAGTAGACATCCAGACCTTTCCAACAAGCCCACTTTTGCCTCATTTGGACACCTGGAAGTACCTCAAAATCAGCTCCAAAGTAGCGTGACCCGTTCAGGAAGAGGGCGCGACCTGTTGGGCAGTTTTCACAGGAATTCATCTACAACTCAGGAATTCGCCCAGCTTTGACCAGTTTTGACTTGTGATGGGATTTTTCACCCTCTTTGATGTAATTAATGTATTTTCATGTTGACATGACACTTATTTACCTATTCTAGAAGATTCATTCATGAAATAGCAAACATTTAATGAATGAATTGGTTTCCTAGGTTTTAGAGGCAAGTTGTTTTGACTGCCTAGATTTTAGTGCTCAGTTTAGAATTGGTTGAAACAGCTCCTAGAAGGATGAGCTCGACCCCTAGAGGCAAGGAAAGGTGTTAGCTTGCCTATATTATGTATTTTCTTAGTCATTTTCAGAGGTTGGAGAGGTTGGACTCTTGAGGGAGAAGCTACTATTGTATTATTCATTGTATCTCTGCAGTTTTGGCAAAGGAAGAAAGACCAGGATTTTGCAGTATTTTTTGGGATTCTTGTGGTTACATGTATTGATGGTGTGTATCTCTTTGTATTTGTAAATTTTTTATGTGATTCATCATCTTACTTTTCCTTCTGCAAATTAGGCGAATGAAGTGTTAAAGTAGAATTCATGATTGTCATGCTCTGCTTTTAAGTTTGCTTAATATTTATGTTTTCATCTGTCTAAAGAGAACTCTTGAAGGTTTCTTGCTCTCTTTAGCTCCTCACCGGCCATTCCTATCCATTCACTTAATTCAAAGGCATCAATACAGTCTCCTACCTTGCCCCAAAGAACCCCCTGCAAAAACTGTGTCCAATTCCCGCACCCAAAATTGCCTTACCCCTATTTTCCACCAAAATCCTAAAACTTCCCAATTCAAACCTTTTTATCAGTTTACTAGCCTAAAATCAGTGTTTTCCTTTTTGGTTATCTCGCCCATTGAAGATCTTTACCGAGATATATCGGAGAGAGCCCTCTCCTGCCCCGTAGGGCTAGCTACGAGGCTAAGTGGTTTGATGTTGCCTTGGAGTTTACCTTTCTCAGCCTGAGGTGAAATTTCAAGCGCTAACAGAATGGAAGGAGTTTAAAGAGGGAAGCTCATCAAAGAAAGAAGTTAAAGATGAATGAAATGATGGTGGTTCGAAAAAGACTTCTCCTCCTTCAAGTCCTCCACATTTTCCTTCTCCATCTCGTCATGGAAAATTTGCATCAAAGAAGCCATTATTGAAGTTAGATATTAAATATTTCTTTCCAGTTTATTATGGAGAGCTTAATGTTGAAAATATCGACAACTGAATTCACTAGATGGAAGTCTTTTACCATGTGCAGCAAGTCATTGATGATGAGGTAAAAATTCAATTAGCCTCTCTTCGATTGGAAGGTGTTGCGTTAACATGGTGGGAGACTAGACGCCAGGAAGGTAAAATTATTTCCTCGTGGTTTGAATTTACGTTGGCATTGAAAAAAAAATTCTATCCTTTGGCACGTGACCAAAATTAAATAATAGAATGGAAAGCTATGCAACAACATAAAGGCCAAAGTGTGCAAAACTTTACAGAGGAGTTTAGGAAAAAGGCACTGGCATTGAATATTCCACTTAATACACAAGAGACTCTTTTGAAGTATATTGGTAGTTTGCATGGTTATATCCGCAATACTATTTTCTTGTTGAAGCCATCTAACTTGGATGAGGTCTCTGTACTAGGGACCTATATTGAAGCAGGTAAACAAGGTGGTGGAGTCTTTGTGGAAGACATTCGGTTGAAAGAAGACAAAGGCAAAGGAAAAGAGAAGCCAAAGAGAACAACTTATGTCAAGAAGAGTGATGCAAAACCTTATTGTTTCCATTGAAAGAAAGAGGAACACAATGGAAATCATTTGTAGTTAGAGGAGGTTATCAAACAAGAAAGGAAAAAGAAACTGAATACAACCACACAAGTAAAAACTTAATATTTACGTGGTAAAACCCTGACAGGGTGTCAAGGAAACATCCCAAGGGCAAGGGATTGGAACTTCTATTCAATCAATAAATGATTCTCCTTACAATAGTTCGGGCATTCATCAGTTTTATATATGAGCCTCCTCGGTTACATAACTATTGATTCGGTATGAAACTAACTTGTCAATAACTAATACAATTTACCCAAATTTACATTAATTAGTTGTCAATTACCAACAAACTCCACCTTGACAATTCCTAATCCCTTGCCCATGCCCGTTCATCAGCTCTTCTGCAAGCCAAGAGAAGCTAAACACCATCGCATCTTCTCTACTATAACTGACTTTGTGAATATGTCTGCACAATTCTCCCGTGTATGGACCTTTTGAAGAGCTACGTTTCTGCCATTGATCACATGTCTAAGAAAATGATACCTTACATCAATGTGCTTGGTTCTGTTGTGATAAGTAGGATTTGTAGCCAAGTGAATAGCACTCTGACTGTCACAAAGTACATTCACTTTCTCCTGCGTCCTTCCAATCTCATCAAGTAGACCCTTTAACCAGATTGCTTCTTTATTGGCATTTGAAGTAGTTATATATTCTGCTTCGGTAGTGGACAATGCAACTGTTTCTTGAAGCTTTGACATCCAACTAATTTCTCCACCTGTAAGAGTAAAGACATAACTTGTAGTAGATATTCTTTTGTCCAAATCACTTGCATAATCAACATTTACATATCCGCAGGCTAATCCTTCACTACCATTAAAGATGATGCAATGGTCACTTGTGCCTCTTAGATATCGAAACACCCATTTCATTGCTCGCCAATGTTCTTCACTTGGATTTTCCATGAACCTGCTGACAATTCCAATTGCATGTGAAATGTCAGGTCTTGTAGATACCATCGCATACATTAAGTTGCTTACAACATTTTCATATGGTACATGAGACATATACTGCTTTTCTTCATCAGTTCCAGGACTCAAAACTGAAGAAAGCTTAAAATGGGAAGCTAATGGAACATTAACAGGTTTCACATTGTTCCTACAGAACTTTTCAAGTACTTTCTCCACATACTTCTGCTGTGATAACCAAAGCTTACCATTTTTCCTGTCTCTAAGTATCTCCATACCTAAGATATGTTTTTCTGCTCCAAGATCCTTCATATCAAACGTCCTAGAGTGCCAAGCCTTTAACCTATTGATCTCTTCCATGCTTTTGCTTGCAATAAGCATATCGTCAACATACAAAGCTAAGATAAGGAATATGCCATTGAAACTCTTGAAGTATACACAATGATCATACTCACTTCTAATAAAATTCTGGCTCACCATGAAGGAGTCAAACTTCTTGTACCATTATCTGGGAGACTGTCTCAGACCATACAATGATTTCCTGAGCTTGCAAACTAATCTTCTACTGCGACCTTGTACAAAACCTTCTGGTTGTTCCATATATAACTCTCCATTCAAATCACCATGTAGAAAATCCATTTTAACATCTAACTATTCTAACTCAAGGTTAAGTAAGTGCCAACACAGTACGAATAGAAACAAGTTTTACAACTAGTGAAAAAATATCATGAAAATCGATACCTTCAACCTGAGAATACCTTTTTGCTACCAGTCTCGCTTTATACCTTTCGATACTTCCATCAACTTTATATTTCAGTTTGAAGACCCATTTGCATTCAACAACACTTCTCCCTTCAGGAAGTTCTAGAAGATCCCAGATATTGTTCTTGGCTAAGGAATCTATTTCTTCTTCCATAGCCGTTTTCCATTTTTTGCTATCTATATCCTCTACTGCTTCCTGATAACAAGAAGGTTCCCCATCTTCAGTAATCAAAGCAAAAGATGAAGCAGAATATTCATACCTTTTGGGAGTTTTTCTTTCCCTTGTAGACCTTCTTAGAGTGACTGGTTGCTGAACTGGTTCAAAAACTTCAACAGTTTCCTTTGTATCTTCAACACTTTTTTCTCCAAAAGTCTCTTCTTCCTTTTGATTGTCACCGAAAGATCTAGCCTCCAGCTGAATTTGTTGATTTGATGATACCTATTCCTGTTCAATTCTTTCAACATTTGATTTTAAAAGAGAAGATTCATCAAATGTTACATCTCTACTAATGACTATCTTCTGCGATGTAGGATCCCACAACCTGTATCCTTTCACCGCATAGTCATACCCAACAAAGACATAACATTTCGATTTTGGATCTAATTTGTTTAGGAATAAGAGCATAAGCATCACAACCAAATATCCTTAAATGTGAATAATCACAAGACCGACCTGACCAAAGTTCTTCAAGAATTTTACAATTAATTGCTACTGAAGGTGATCTGTTAGCTAAATAACAAGCAGTGGATACTGCTTCTGCCCACAACTCCTTTTGCAGGTTAGCATTGCTGATCATGCTTCTGGCTCTTTCCATAAGAGTCTGATTCATACGTTCAACAACACCATTTTGTTGAGGAGTATAAACAACAGTTTTGTGTCTAACAATTCCTTCATCCTTACAGTATTGTTCAAATTCTATTGAAGTAAATTCACCACCATTGTTAGTTCTTAAACATTTAATTGATTTGCCTGTTCTTTTCTCTACCATTGCTTTAAATTGTTTAAAGATATTGAATACATCAGCTTTCTTTTTCAGCATAAAGACCCAAACTTTACGGGAGAAATCATCAATAAACGTTAAAAAATATAGAGCACCTCCATATGATACAACAGGAGATGGTCCCCACATATCAGAATGAATATAGTCTAAAATATCTTTACTATTATGATTTCCAGTTTTAAATCTCTGTTTACACTGTTTTCCATACACACAATGTTTACAGAAATCCAACTTCAAAGATTTCAGATCAGGAAGTGATTTACGTTTCATCAATATCTGAAGACCTTTCTCGCTCATGTGACCCAATTGCTGATGCCATAGGCGAGTACCTTCTTCTTCTTTTTCTAACACAATCGCTGCTTCACTGACCTGAGTACTTCCTTTGAGTCTGTAAAGATTTCCGACCTTTTCTAATTTCATAACAACTAGGGCACCTTTAGAGACTTTCAACACTCCATTCTGACCTGTAAACTGATAACCATCCGAATCCAACACTCCCAAAGAAATTAAATTTTTCTTCAATTCAGGTACATGTCTAACACTAGTTAATGTTCTAAATGTGTTATCATACATTTTAATCTTGATATTTCCCATCCCAATAGTCTGACATGATACATTATTACCCATAAACACAAAACTACCATTTACATCTTCATATGAAGTAAACCAATTTCTGTGTGGACACATGTGATGAGAAGCACCAGAGTCTAACAGCCAACTTTCAAAACCCGGAGAGACATTACATATAGGTAAAGTTTCATCTATCATACATAATTCTTCAGTAGATAAAACTTCGTCTGTCATACCTGAATCAACCTGATTTGCTTCCTTCTTCGGGTTATTAGACACTCTTCGTTTCCAACAGTCTTTCTTAAGGTGTCCAATTTTGTTGCAGTGCCAAAATTTTGTCGTACACTTCTTTCCTTTTGATTTAGATCTGGAAGACCCCCTTGTTTTTTCTCCCCTTTCCTTTGACCGTCCTCTAGTTATTATGGCTTCTGGTGTTGCTGTTTCAGTATTGGATTTCCTTTGTACTTCTTCAGACAAGAGAGCTCCCACAACTTATTCAAATTTCAAAGAATCAACGGTGCTCAAACTGATTGAAGTTACGAAGTGGTCCCATGACTCAGGTAGAGAATACAACAAGGTTATAGCTTTGTCTTCTTCTTAAATTTTAACTTCCATATCTGATAATTGGCATATAAGTGTATTAAAAACATTTAAATGCTCTGCAAATTTTGAACCCTCCTTCATTCGAAGACTGTACAATTTCCTTTTCAAATAAATTCTATTGGTTAACGACTTTGTCATATATAGTTTTTCCAGTTTTTCCCATAAGCCTGAAGCTGTACTCTCTTCAACAATGTTGAAGAGAACTTCATCCGCCAGGCATAACCTGATGGTACTGAGAGCTCGGGCATCCAAGTCCTCCTAGTTCGAATCTTTCATGCTAGCAGGTTTCTTATTTGCCCCATCCAAAGCTTTGTGCAACCCTTGTTGCACCAGCAAATCCCTAACTTTCAATTTCCAAAGAGCAAAGTTGTTCTGGCTGATGAATTTCTCCACCTCGAACTTTGCATTCGTCATCTTCGCCATTTATCTCCTACAAATCCTTCTTTTTAACTAGGTTTCTCAAAAAAAAAAAACCAGGGTTTATGATTTCTTCAATTTCTGGTTTCCTCTTCAGAAGGCTGAGTTTTGATTAAAAAAAAAAAAAAACACCTACAATTCTGAGTTTTTTTTTTAAATACAAAAAATCCCTATTTAGATTTTTCTGTAACTCTTCCAGAAAAAAAAAAAAATTTCCTCCTTTTTTTTATAAATAAAAAACCCTTCAATAGATTTGAAAAAAATACCAGTGGTTTTTTCAATTTCTGGTTTCCTTGCTCTGGTCAACGCAGACGTAGAGAGACTAGCACACAGAGAGAAAATGGCTCTGGCAGCACGCAGATGTCTTCGGCGGCAGCAACACGCAGGCTGTGGCAGCATGTAGAGAGCAAACGGCTCTGGCAGCACGCAGAGGGAAAGCTCTTCTCCTCTAGCGGCAGGCTCTTCGAGCAACATGACAGGCAGCACGCAGAGGACACGACTCTGGTCCAACACTTGACGACTCTGGCTTCCTCGACAGCATGCATAGGCAACCAGCACACAACCTCTGATGGGTATACAACAACACTCCTGGAGTAGAGAGCTCTGTTCCACGTCTCTGGACAAGTCAGTGGTACGCAGCAGCACTCCTCGACGACTCCCTCTGGCGGCAAGCTCTTCCAGCAACGACGCAGCAGTGGTGCCCTCCTTGACGACCTTCAAAAAATTATAATCTGCAATCGCCTCCAAAGATGATCACGCAACTTTGATTTTCTTTCACCAGCATTCGCCTCCAACTCAACTCAAACTTGCTCTGATACCATTTGTAGTTAGAGGAGGTTATCAAACAAGAAAGGAAAAAGAAACTGAATACAACCACACAAGTAAAACTCAATATTTACATGGTAAAACCCTGACAGGGTGTCAAGGAAACATCCACGGGGCAAGGGATTGGAACTTCTATTCAATCAATAAATTATTCTCCTTACAATATTTCGAGCATTCATCAGTTTTAAATATGAGCCTCCTTAGTTACATAACTATTGATTCAGTATGAAACTAACTTGTCAATAACTAATACAATTTACCCAAATTTACATTAATTAGTTGTCAATTACCAACATCATTGTCATAATTGAGGCCTAAGTGGTTCTGAGATAGGAAGGGTAAGCAAAAGGTGGTAGCAATAGTCAAACAAGATTTGGGATCAGATTCTCGCAATGAGGCACGAATCACAACTATGGGTTTGAAAGGTATATCGTCTTCACGTGTTGGTTCTAGTTCTTCTATTCCATCTTCAATTTCGACAAGGAAGATGAATGAACTCTTTCACATCAAGGTGCTAAGTAAGCATGTACAATTAGATACTTTGTTTGACATTGGATCTCAAGCTAATATGATATCCGAGGTATTTATTAAGAAGTTGAATTTGGAAACAACACCGCATCCTAAACCTTATCCACTTGGATGGGTATGTAACGACACTAAGTTGTAGGTGACTGAAAAGTGTAAGCTTAGGTTTGCTATTACATCTAAATTTGTGGATGAAGTTGAACTAGATGTGGTTCTATTGGATATTTGTGGAATTGTGCTTGGAAGTCCTTATTTGTTCAACATGAAGGATATCTACTACATGAAGGCAACATATATCACCTTTTCAAGAACGAAATAGAGTATATCATCCAAGCTCATCAAATGAAGGATGATTCTTCACTGGTGACCGCAGGGCAGTTGAAGAGGCTCATCAATGCAAGTAAGACCTTTTTGCTCATATTTGCAAAGGTGGAAAATGCAGGTGTTCTAGAGCATGGAAATTTGTTGTAGGAATGTGTCAAAAGGATCAAACATGTTAGTTCATTGTTATTAGCATCTTTGTATTTGTCAAGGTTGCTTATGTGTATTACATGGACAGTGGCTGAAGTAACACATGCAGGAGGATGTGGGAAATTGTAAATGGCTAACATTGTGATTTTAGTTGTCATAATTATTGTACAACTTTTTTTATGAGCCTATTGCACAAAATATGGTGGACATACACTGGAAAAGTGGGGTGGAAGATCCCACACTTAACATCCAAATAAGAACCTTTTGGAGGTCCAAAAGCCTCATAGTGAGGAGGATTGAAGAAGGCCTAGTATTCAAAATATTTGGATTCAAGAAAGAGTAGTGATATTATGTAGAGCTTGATAAGACGATTCGAATACAATTTGAATTGCATCAATCTGACTTCGTATATAAAAGTTATTGGAGTTTGAAGTTTTGCGATAGTGGGTAGAAAGTCAAAGTCAAAGCCAAGGCGACACGTGGCATGTTTAAGAGTTGGCAAGTGTCACGTCTGGGAGTTGACACATGGTGAAATAAAACACTGACATTTGGCAGGTGCAATACCTACCATATGGCCTATTGGATGCATGACACATGGGCCAATGAATGGGCACCACATGGCCCTATTATATGGCCCCACCTGGCCATGAGCCAGTGGTAAAATTTCTATTCAAATGATCATTGCACGTGATGGGATTTGAAACTCTTAACCTTCGGAACACTAACAATTAATATGGTGTATATTCATATAACCAAAAAGGGAAGGTCGCGACTTGGCCTTGTGTAACTAACAACAACTCCATTGTTTGTACCCGACATCCGCCGATAATGGTAGACATATGAACCAAGTTGATTGGACAAACCGTGGACATATTATATGTTGGTTATGTTATAAGCATCGAGGGTTTTATTATATTGCATGAACAATGATATATGCCAAGTCCGATATTGTGTTTGGTGGTTTATTGTATACGTTGGTCAACATGCCATATATATAGTATGGTCGTTATAATGTCCGCCGAGTTATGGTATACATGGTTATAACAAAGTGTGTATATATATGTGTGTGTGTGTGTGTATCTATCTATCTATATATATATATATATATATATATATATATATATATATATATATATATAGATATAAAGACAAACCGTGGACAAAATATATGTTGGTTATGTTATAAGCGTTGATGGTTTTATTATATCCCATGAACAACGATGTATGCCAAGTCCCATATTATGGTTGGTGGTTATATTTTATATGTTGGTCAACAAGCCATATATATAGTATGGTTGTTATAATCTTCGCTCAGTTATGGTATACACGGTTATAACAAAGCTTATACATACATACATACATACATACATACATACATACATATATATATATATATAAACTTTGTTATATATGTGTGTGTGTGTGTGTGTTGTTTGTTATAACAAAATTCAACCATATGCCATATTTATCATATGGCTATTACATTGCCGCCAAACTATAACATATAATTTTTAATAAAGCTTTTATATAGGCATCAATTGTAATATATTGTAGGGTTATTAAAACAGTATCCCATGCATGCAATATGGTTGTAACAAGAACCATAAATACACACTATTTTTATAATAGGCCAATGTTATATAAATGACGGGGTTTTGGCCATTGAACCATAAGAGTTTGGGTTGTGAAGTTTATTGGCCAAGAGTTTGTAAGTCATATTTTTGGCCTATGTATACTTTTGTGTAAGTAAAGTTTTGAGAGCTTGTTCTTGTAGCAACCAAAGGAGGGTTTTGGTGGCATTTTGGAGGCCACTTCTTGGTAGCAAAGAGCTCAGTTTTGTGGTAGGTCTTTGGAGGCATTTTGGCTTTTGTAATTGCGATTTTGGGTAGAATAATAAAGAGGCCACTCCCTTGGTGGCAATAAATCCACACTAGATGAACTCTATTATCAATTGTTTTTGTGTCGATTTTCTTCTTGTCTCGATATTTTACATTTTGTTTTAAATTGCAACTTATTTAAAGTATTTTCATGCTTGATTTGAGTTAATGGTTGGTTTGAGTTTTATCATTCACACTTTAACATTTTTACAAGCCAGGTCACTTTAAAAGATCATGCATTAAGTTAAGATCACTCTCCGCATCACAACTATTTGAGATGTCTGCGCTCTCCACGTCACAACCACGGTCCAGGTCTACCAATCAACTGTCTATGCTCTCCATGTCATAACCATGGGATAGGTCTACCAATCAATGTCTACATCTTCAATGTCACAAACCAATCAAACTGTATGTGCTTTCCACGTCACAACTAGGGGCCAAGTCTACCAATTAAATTGTTTGCGCTCTCCATGTCATAGAACAATCAAAATTTCTACTCTCTCCACATCAAAACCAGGTGTCAGGCCTACCAATCAAATTGTCTGCACTCTCCACATAAGAAAACAATCAAAATGTCTATGCTCTCCAGGTTGAGCCACGAGGATACACAGAGTTTTGAACCTACAACCTCCAGAACTGCGCCACCTTAGTCCAAAATTGTGTCGCTTGAATCCTTCACTTGCTACTCTGCACTCTTCCACAATCCTCATATTTCACAAGCTGTGTGACATAATTTACACACGAAAGGAAGCCACCTTTTGGGGAATGGCCCACCCTTCAAGATGCCTCATGGGACCACATCATATGACCTAGATATAGGGGTCATTATACAACCTAATGCTAATCATACATACTATGTGGCAATCTTTGAGTGGTGCCTCTTGTCACCAAGATTTTCCCCTATTAGACAACAAAAAATGCCATATCAACATTCCATGTGGCATCATGATGGGCTTCCACGTCATCCTCATTTTGCATGTCATCAACCCCTACCATGTCTTCCTTCACTACGACATCATCTTTTTAAGGCAATCTCTCTAATTGCCACGTGTCACTGTTTTCCACTGGTCCACACCTGATTTTCCAACTCAGCATACACTTTAGGCTACCACATCACAATTGTATGTGTTGGGGGTTTGACATGGCATCCAACCAAGGGTTCTGACAAACTCTTGCCATGTGTCACTATGAGACTAGGCCAACATGGAGGGAGCAGTCCTCATTAACCTTCATACATGTTGATACCATCTATTGTCAATGTGAATTTCAATGGCCATACTCTCAAAAATTCGCTTAATCTTTAATCTAATCATAACTATGCACAATTTCATTTGCCATTTGCCTTAGATTTCACCACAAGATCATAGATCCGATCTGAAGATGCTTGACTTTTAACAATTTGAGTTTTTAAAATAAATTTGATGATTTGGTCCTCATTGTAGCTGTCAAATCCAAACTGACGTAACTTTTCATATGGGAAAAGATTGACCAAGTGTGATATACCATTGGAAAGGTCTTAGAGAGGAATATCAAACCATACCATCCATATAATCATTTGAACATGATAAATAAAACAAAAACTCAATAAACTTGAGCCCACTTTGATATCCTTTTGATGAGAGCTTGTCAAGGGATCATACTATCATACTGCTTCCTTTGATTCATAAATGACATTGCTACTTCTTTAAACTTCCCCTTTGACATCAATGAAACTTGTTGTCATAATGACTACACTATGTCCAAAAATCTCCGCCTTTGTCATTGATGGAAACACCAACATACTTTGATGGTCATTGATAACAATCGACAGAACTCCCCTTGACATGTTGCTGGGAACTCCCCTTATCATACTGCTGGGAACTTGTCCTGTCATGCTGCTGGCTGCAAAAACTCTTCTTGCTTGATCCTACTTTTCTTCCTCAATATCTACTTTCTCTCCTTCAATGTCTACTTTCTCTCAAAATCCTCTGACTGCTTCAATGTCTAATTTCTCTCCTCCTTTAACACTAATAGCAAAGGGATATGTTAATGATGGTCGCTTATTGTTTTTTATACATTTTTTTGTATCTTCTTATGGACCTGACCTTCTTGTGACAAAATCCCCCCCTTGAGAATATGCTCTCTGTCATGTGAATTTCCCTGTATCAATAATCTCTATTCTTGCAAATACTTCTAGCTATGTACATCTTCCTTCTGGCCATATTCTTTTGAAGTCATCTCTACCTCTTATGTCACTTCTCTAATCTATTGCTCTTTTGAATGTGTACTTTATTATGATTGGGAACCTATTTTTGATGGTGGACCTACTCCCCCTATGTATAAGCTCTCTACTTATACATGCCTGTTGCCATACTGCTACCCTTATAATTTATTTACAAATGATTTCTTGGTTTCTCGCTTCCTTGTGATTCATATGTTATAGCTACTTCAATACCCCCTAAATTTTTTAGCCTAAATATCCAAAATTTGGGCCCCCCTTTGCTTTTTAAGGTTTGAATGACATTCTTGTGGCTTGAAACGGTCAAAATCCATAACTGGCCTAGTTGTCATTAAAGGCTATGGTTTTTATGTTTTCACAGGGCACAATGCCTACGCCCACCTTAGTTCATCTTGGTTTACATTCTCGAGAATGCATTAAGGTTTGTACATATGTTGCTTTACTCATGCACCTTAAAAACTCTATAGTATCATGATTATGAATGATCCAAATTGGATCATTATATTATTTGTCATCCATCTCGATGCTTTAAGAGTGGAAAAAGTGGAGGAAACAACTCACGGAACCGTATTTATCGGCGGTACCCAGTTTGGCAAAACAAGGTCTGAAACCCTCTGGAAGTGTTTTGAAGCATCAAACAAAATTTTTTGGAGTAAAACTTCGCCACTTTAACGTCACACCTATTTTATTTTCCTATTACACACACAAAGACATTTCCAACGACGTAAGAATCACGCCAATCAAAGTTCGCATGTTAAAGTTATGCCACTCAGAAGTTGACCTTCCTAATTTCACCACCATAATTCAAGAGGATGCCACAACATGTCATATTATTCATGAAAAAGGGGATAGCCACACGATTCTGTAGAAGACTCTAGAAGAGTCTATATTGTAACTTTGGTTAAGAGTTGATGTAGTCAAACCTAACCTCTAGTTATAACCAGGCCACTAGAAGGAAAAAGGGTTCCATTCTTTCAAGTGCATTTGTTCCATAACTGAGCAAAAATAGTCAAGAGGGTTAGGAGATAGAACACACAAAGAGGATTTGTGCATTGTAGTAGTCCACGGGCCACATGCCATACTTCTTTATAGTCGCAACCATATTTCCATTCACACAATGAGAGCGGAGTGACCTCACCTTCTAGTTGGGTTTTCTTTCGAAAGGCTTTTCCAAGCATATCTTGTGTCAAATTTTATTTTTCCATTATATATTTTCTACATAATTTTAATTCGCATGCATGCACTATTAACAATAAATCTACAGATCTAGAAATCTAATAAAACTGTTAGTGTAGAATTTCAGATTTTAAATGTATTTTTATCAAATTTGTTTGTGACGAACTGTCAAGTGAAATATCCACGACAATTTACGAATCAATAAATGAAAATCCCAACCATGTTTTAACTTGATCCGCATCCTCTAACGTGCAACTTTAAGCTGAATGCTCTTGAGCATTTCATGGCATTTTACCGTCATGGTAATTGCATCATCAAGTTAGAAAGTTGCATCGCATATCCATGCCTTGTATTTAACCATTAAGATGATTTGTATGCCTTAAGGAAAATGACTATTGGTGTATCAAATTTGAATATTCAAAGAATGCTTACTCCTACCTATTTACAACGATTGATTAAACGTATGTGCGCAACCTATATTAAATTGGGCCAATTTACAGCTTCAACACCAACTCTTTTACTGACAGAGTATGTCAAGGAATTCCAAAACTGTTTTGACAAGACCCGCGCAGTGCCATTTCAAGAAATTGAAGTTGTTCTTCGACAGGAGCTCAAGCAACCATTAGAAATTATCTATGAATATATTGGTTCGATACCGATTGCGTTAGCTTCAATCGCGCGGGTCCATGGTGCCAGATTAAGAGGGTCTCAAGAAGAAGTGGCGATTAAGGTTTTAAAGCTAGGAATTGAGGATTTTCTGGTTGCAAACCTGAATTTCCTGCACATACTTTGGAGTTTACGAGTCCTCAAATCAACCATACATCACTGGTAGGTATTGTTGTAGATATAAGGGAATCAATTCTCGAAGAAGTTGATTTTCGAAAGGAAGCTGCAAATATTGAGTTGTTCAGAGATTGCCTATAAACTACAGGGCTCACAAAGCGAGCAACAACAAAAGTCTACTAGAACAAAAAAAGTGTTTTTATATGGTGTTCCCCTTAAAGATCTGAATTACTGATCTCAATATATGGTTTGGGAATTTACTTGCATGTGAAACCTTCCATGCAGATGTGCATGCAGGCAATTTGTGGTTGCTTCGTGATGGGTGTATTGGCTTTCATGACCTTGGTATTGTTGGCCGCATCTCTCCCAAAACATGGGTTGTGGTGGAGATATTCTTAACATCAATAGCAAGCGGACAATATGAAGCAATGGCTGTTTCCCTAAATCAAATGGGTGCCACGAATAATGATATAGATGTTAGAAGTTTTGCACTTGACTTGGAAAATATATATTTGTCAATACAAGATTTGGATTCTGTGTTTATAATTGTTACAAGTAGAGGACCAAATAGTGCAACAATATCAACAA
Source organism: Pinus tabuliformis (assembly GCA_031772625.1). Lineage (NCBI taxonomy): Eukaryota > Viridiplantae > Streptophyta > Pinopsida > Pinales > Pinaceae > Pinus > Pinus tabuliformis. The sequence goes on along the minus strand of CM062817.1, from coordinate 1,184,895,336 downwards.
TCGTAGCCATTGATGAGCAACAAGCAACAAATGAATGCTTTATTTCTTGACGTGGTATGCGTTGGTGAAGCTTATGGACTCACGTTTCTGCGTGAATTTGCACTTCTTATCAAGCAACTTCTCTATTTTGATCCCTATACACGCTTGATGGCCCCAAACCTGAGATGATAGAACTGCAATTGGGTCTAAACGAAGAGATTATGGCAGTGACATGAATACAATGTATAACATTTGAAAGATCAAACCAATTCACCATATGACTATATCTTAAGAATGCAGAGAAGGTTAATTCAGTTCGTTTGGAAGAGATAGAATGGCAATCGAACTGAAGATATCGACGGAGTTTCATTTCATAATATACGATGCTTCCCAAACAGGCTCTTTTTGAAGAGACCACTGGAGTTATATCAAGGACTCGATGCATTCAACATTATGTATGTGAACCCAAGTTATCTGCACAACAAAGGATTGTTTGCCACCGCTAACTTAACAATATTGTATTATTATCCAACCAACCCATTGTAATAAAATCATTACTGTTCGATGGACATAGTAACCAGTATGGTACACCAACCAAATCCAACATCAAGAACGTTATCTAATCATTTGTGATATGATAGAGGAGATGTTATGAAGATTAGCTCTGGCCGTATGATAGAATGCCTAACCCTAAATTCATGTTCAAATGAGTATTATGCTGTAATATTGCATTTAAAGACCACATCCCTATTCCCGAATAATTGCTTGTCTCATTTACATGCATGCGTGAACAATAATGTGAAAATATTTGAAGGGGTCCGTAGTAAAATGAAAATGAAATGTATGATCCTCGGAGACCACGTAACTTTGGAGCCTAGAATATCACGCTGTCAATGTGACTACCATGAACTAAAGTTCTCCCATTTACATTCTGGGGTAACTTGCAGGTGGAGCTTCATTTATCAAGAAAGGAAGCTTTTGAACATATTTAGGAATAAGTAACAACAATTTTCAATAAATATATTAAATCTCTAGTGTTACTCATCTAATTCTAGTAATGTTGGTGTAAATTGTTATTTTGACAACTCAGGGACAAATTCCTCCGTTTGGATAGTTTTCCTCATCAACAAAGACCCCTCCTAGTCCTTGGAAGAATTTAATTAGGTTAATGAAAAATGTATTTTTAAGGAGGAAACCCATATGTGCACAAAAGTACAGGTCGACTTGAAAGAGAATTTTGACACCTTTGGAAGCATATCAATACAAGACAAGTTGACCTCATTTGGCAGTGACAAGTTGACAAGACCCTTGAAGAAGTGTTCACAGGTGTCAAACCCGACATAAGCCATCTCCGTTTCTTTGGATGCCCCATATATTTTCATGTGTCGAAGGAGAAAAGGAACAAGTTGGAGGCAACTGAAAGGAAAGGCACGCTTGTGGGTTATTGTGAAAATTCTAAAGCTTATAGAATATATATTCCTGGTCAAAGGAAGGATGAAATTAGCAGGGATGTAACATTCGATGAAGATGCTTCTCTTGGTGTTTTCGGGAAAAGTGTCTATTCAGAACGACCCTATCCCACCGGGTTGTGACAGAGACCTCAGAAACAAACAGGGAAAACTACTCTTGTATTCTCCTTTATGAACTATAAACGAAGATGAATAGGATGAACCAACCTGTGTCTTGCGCTAGTTGTTCGATCCAATCTCTCTTCTCTTTGCCAGCTTCCACCGATCCGCTCCCTCACTTGCCCAGCGTCACCAAGTTCCTGCAAGTTCACAGAAGAGAGAAACTACACAAAGACATGGATTTATGTTCATAAAAAGCTTAGGATCAGATTTAAGCTAAACATACAAATATAACACACATCAGATATACAAGCATGTAGGAGAAACTCAAGTAGTTTTATTGATAAAACAAGAAGATCCAGGAGGAGTTACAACCGATGATTCCTGATCCAGCATCAACCTCCCAGCATAGAATCCCTTCTTCACCTCCAACAAAGCATAAATCACCCAATACTCTGATATCTATCACAAAACCAACAACAATTCTCTGCAATGTACAAAATTCCAGCCTCTGGATCTCTTGGTGAGGGATCCATATATAGATGTATGCAAAGAGGATGAGTCAGCTCATGAATTGATTAGTGGCTTCTCTCTGTTAGTTCTTGCTTCCACTTGGAGACTGAGAGCCTCTTACTCATCACTGGTCGAATTCAGTGAGGCAAGTGTCATTGGAGAAGATTCTGGAAGCTTCCATTGTCTCTCCACCTTGCGGAATGACTCTGCCACTTGTCATTTCCCGCTCAACGCACCCTGGTAGTGCATTCAAGTGCGTTGCAACGCACCTAGCCAGTGTATTTGGGTGCTTTGCAACGTAGCTAGCTAGTGGAGCATCTGAAATGATCCTGATTTGACTAGTTTTGAGCAGTTTCTGGTGGAGAACTTCTGGGAGAAGCTGTAATTTGTTGACCTTGTTTCTTTAGGAGCTGGAACAACACCTTTAGGGACTTAGGATCCCTTGGTTTATGGACATTTCATGCTTATAGCTGTAAGGCACAAAAATGTCTATAACAGTTGCCCCCTAAAGTATGAGGCCGTTTATCGGGTGGAATGCTTTATTAGGAGGATCCGAAGTTCTTCTGATGCTGGGGAGGAGACCTGTAATAAGATACAATACAATACATTATCTTCATACTGTTTTCATGATCTAGCTGAGGTGGGCATTCCCATGCTCAACTTTATAAATTCATTTTCATGTACATAGGACAGAAAATCATCTGACGGTAGACTGATGATTCTGACGAAGTCATCATCCTTTTGGTAGGATGATTATCTGTGCTGCAATGCTGTACATTTCAATGTCTTTATTTTTTCTGAATATATATCGCAGCCCGGATGGATGAAACTAGATCCGGGGTCTTCAATCTCGTTCGATCTTCACTCTAAGTACAAGTCGATCCATGTGAGAAATGTTTTTGAAGTCGAACATGGAAAGACATCGCTTGATTACTAGTCAATGATGTAAACTGTTAACAAGCGCGAGAGGAATCACCAATAATGATAATGACCCTCAAGGTACTGCAGTACAATTCACGTGGTGTGAATAAAGGACTTGGTGTCGAACACCACGCAAAATCTTTCGGTCGAAGGTAATTGATGTATACCTGTCGCCGGAAGTGAGAAACTTGCCATTGAGGCATGCAAGCTTCAAAGTACTGAATGGGGTGTTCCTAGATCAACTTCTTGGATAATGAGCTGATGTCGACAAGAAGTGATCCGTCAAAGGAGGGCCTTAATAAATCCCACATCAATGACACGGAACGGAGCAAATGATTTTGATGGAGGTGAAAACGATCTGGTGATATACGGTTCAGGGTGGCGGTCATGAAAGAGTGAAGTATAATGTATGGTAGTGGATGGGACACGGGTGACTTCTCTGGATGACTTCTCTTGAACATGTCGGCGACACTTATGTGATGGATCGGTAGCATTTACCCCAAATGTGGATGGTATGGCGAGACCATGGTGATGTGACCGGTGAATGAAACAACCCAACCCGACTCTGGCACGGAGTGGAAGTGTCATGTTCAAGAGCGACTTGCTACCAATAAAGTTTCTTTGAGTTTTCTTCCCAAATTTTCCCCAGTCATTGCTGACCAGTACCTCTTTATTTTTGTCAAGCTTGAGGAGGATAACATATGCTTGTTCTATAATTTGCCCTTCGGGCAAACCCATCGCTATGTTTTAACGAGCCTAGCGATAGTGAAACTCGTTCTCGTCTAAAGACAAGTTTGTTGCTATTAATTCTTTTTAACGAGTTTAATGACAAAGATAACTTGGTCCTTTTCATTTTTAGAGAGTCTCAAAAGGTACGTAAAGATAACTCCGAAATTCCTTTTTCGTCATCTAATCCCTTAAGCCCGAAAAAGTATAAAACAATACAGAAGGGATGAATTTTCGATAGTTTTAACGAGTTGAACAAAACAAGCGCTCGATCTTTTTGTGCAATAATCCCTCAGGTCCAAAAAGATTAAAATCTAGAGGAGGGATAGCACTTCCTGTCGCTTTAACGAGCTAGAAGGCCAAAACTCGGCAATCTTTTCATATTTTACGAGTCAGATGAAAAGAGCTTAAAGAAGACTCGTCTTTTGAGGAACGAGTGATAAAATGGGTAGCAGCTGATTCCAGGTAAGGTTTGGAATTTTCCAATCACGGCAGTGTCACAAGGATGGCTGGTGAAATCACTCTTCGCAGCTGTTCCTCAAAATGGGTAAACAATCAAATGGAGGTGAATGATCGGCCAATGGAAAAGTGGAGGTGATGGTGCAAACACGACCAAGGCTTCAATGGCTGAAAATGCTTCATTCACGGTGGTTATTTATCGGAGGATAGTTCATTTTTTTAACGAGCTTAAACGCGGGTGGAAACATTTGCTCGATCTTATGTTTATTTTTTAACGAGCTTGAACTATGTGCTAAAACTGCTCGATAATCCAGTCATATGATAAGAATGTCTCATATAAAAACGACAACTTTTAGATTTTTGCCCCACATCCTTTCTTTATGCAAGTTAGATGACGACTAATCCTACGAGTTTAAAGGGTTAGCCTACGGGTTTAAAGGGAGGACCTAAAAATTTAAAAAATAAATAGTCGCCCTTCGCTTGCACTCTAAAAGGTTTGCATGCCCCCAGGTATAAAATATGGTTTCAAGGTTACCCCCCAATTTGCAGACAAAACATTCGTTCTATCAGGAGAGGCCTACCTCTTACAGGTCACCCAAAGATTGCTCTATTCGCGGTGCAAACAAAACACTTCTTCGGCGATGTCTACCGAGATAAACAAAGGCGAGTGACTCCGTCTGTCAACTCACATAACTTTGACAAGAGAATCTTATTCTAGAATAACCCCTCTTCCACCGACGGACGGGGTACAAACTAGTCATATTCTCCCGCGGAAACCTACCCTATACCCGAAGTTTTCCTGCCGAAGCAGACCAGGACGCATGCCCCCTGGGTTTCAGTCATATCCCTCCGAATTACTCGCGCTCATCGGGAGGACGGACTGGGACTTGAGACATTTCTTGCGTGAAGAGACCATTTAGAGACGGTATATGACTATTTGCTATGCGTGATCCGGGAAATGAAAGCTGGTCTACGAGCTTGACCACTCTTCCTTCGTGCGGAAAACACATTACTCTAAAGAGTGAGGAGACGATGGCTCCCATGCAATAAATATAGTCTCGTCCAAGGAGTAGGTTATAATCCAAGGGTCCTTGAACGACCATGACGTTCATGTGAACTGTCTTCCCTCTCAATGTTATGGGCACATCGGGAAGGATCCCTAAAGGTCGACTGGTTCCTTTATCAAAGCCTGTCAGATTTCTCATCTCAGGCGACAGCGATGGCGAACCAAGCGCTTTCCAAGCAATAGAGGAAAGGATACTCACAGAAGCCCCCTCATCTATGATGGTACCAGCCATGACCATTCTATATATTTGAATGATAATTCGGAATGGTATGCTTGCTGGCAAACGGGGTCTGCCTAGTTGATTCCAGTCGAAGGAGACAACTAGGTTGCTTGGAGGTGGGACCGAGTAGACGGCCAGGTATGGCTCTGACGAACTTCCTTCCTGCGGTAAAGGAATGGGTAGATTGCTCCCATGTTCTTCGGAGTCCGTGTTGATGAAGAGAATTTGGACGGTGTCATCCTTGTTCTCTTCAGTGACTGTATCATTCGAAGATAAAACCTCTGAAGGCAAGACCGGGTCAACTGCCGCCTCGACCTTTTGACTTTCATCGGGTATGGATTCAGTTGGTTTATCTTCAATGATAGACGCTTCAGCCGACCACTTGAGCGGGCCAGCTGGATTCTCAACTAGTGACGGACTTGGCAAGAGTTTTTTATATCCAGGAGGAAGTCGTAACGGTGAAATCGGACGATCATCCAAAACTCTTTTAGCTTCGTCTAAGAAGGGACAACGGTGGAGGGCATGGTCGCCTTCGCACAGTCTACAGGGAAATCTAGCTTTCCCTTTTTGTCCTGGGGCTTCACTTTCACTAGTTGACAGTGTGCTTTCAACATGTTCACCAGAGGTTGATGACACCGGATTGTGCAAACGGGGAGACCAGTCCCTTAGTATCCGGGGGATGCAAGGACAATCTCTGTGAAAGTGGTCTCCTTTGCAAATGACACATGGCGATTTAGGCCTGGTCGGTGCTGTGTGTGGATTTTCGTTAGACGACACTTGTTTTCCCCCCTTCGCCTTTGGCTCCTTCTTCTTTTTCTCTTTCTTCTTCTTTTCCTTCTTCTCCTTAGGAACTTGGCTTTTAGTTTTACCAGTCCCGTCAAGCGAAGAGGAAGGAGGAGAGGAATAATTAGAGGAAGGAGGAGAGGAATAATTAGAGGAAGTAGAAGGCTGGTGGGTAACTCTGGACTCGTCTAATTGCTGATTCGATTGTTTAGGAATAGTGGTGTTCTGAACGACATTGGTTGAGAAGAGCCATACTGGCAAACCAATTGTCAGTCCTGGAAGCGACAATGTGGCCATATGGGGCGCACCAACATCTCCCCAAGAGGAGAAGGGACTAGGATTTTCACCAAGGGGAATTCCTTGGTTGGTAGGCTCCATTTTCTCAACCCAAAGATCAACGCAGGAAAAGGGGTATGAATATTCCGTTTAAAATAAATTTTAACACGCTTTGACACAACTTGTTTTTTCAGTTTTAAAGAGTCGAGAAAAAACAAAAGATGACTCTAGTCTCCTTCGATTTTTAATGAGCCTGAAGTGACAAGTGCTCAGATGGACCTTTTCCATTAAGGAGTCTGAAAAGGAACGAAAGGGACTGCTCTGGAGGTCTAGGTAGAGGGAGTACCAAACCAATCGCAAAACCGCAGAATACTTTTTAGGGTACGGCAGTCAATCTTCCCGAATGCTGTGTTCGGTGCATTGCGATCAGTAGGGCGGCCGACACGGCTTCCTATGGATAAAGGTTTTAGGCCTATAGGGGTCTCCCAATATATACTCGACGGTACGTGGGAGCACAAGTCCGTACTAGCACTTATCGTCTCAAAGTGGAGGTCACCCAACCATCAGTGAGGACAATAGTTACCAGGCTTTACGACGCCGGAACACGTCTCTAGCTTAGACCTCTAGATGTTGTGCGTTAAGTTACAAAGCGTTGTTAAGTTCATTGAATTTATTTTAGGTTGATCTTTCTTATGAAGTTTGCCTTTTGGGTTCACCACGAGATGTAGATGTAATTCCTAACATGCAATCTAAAGATGATAAGCAAGCTTTTATCTCTTTTCAGCAATGAAAATCCTAGCTACAAGGGGAAAAGAAAGACACAATCTTTTCTCAAAGAGCAAAGAGCACACTGTAAATGCACTTTTCCTAAATCAAGCCATAGAAACTATCAATATGCAAATGCACTTGTGCATGTATTTGTTTTTCACTTTCTTAATATTTATGCCTAAAAGAAAGTTGTTGTACAAATTTGAATTCGATTTCAAGTGAAAAACACAAACAAGCTTCTTTCCGAAATCAAAAGGTAGAGACGATTACGACACTTTATGATTTTGAAATAAACACTTGTTTCGACACTAGAAATTCACGAATTCAAGCCAAAGGCAAAAGTAAAAGCGTAACCAACTGTCAACAGCAAATATACTCTCTCCTAAGATCAAAATGACACTTACGACAGATCTAGATCTAAGGGCGACAGTATGACTAGTTTACTTTTGCAATGGGAAACTGTAAATGACGTAACAAAAACACAAAAACAAATACAGTTTCTTTTATACAACTGAGGCAGAATTAAGGCAAAGAAAAGGGGCTTTTAAACAGACAAACACACTGATCACAGGCTGCAAAAATCAGAGGCAAAACTGAAAAAAGTGAGCAAAGAACCTCAGCTAGGCAGGGCTAGGTTTATCAACGCACCTGCTACACAGAGAAACTGAATTGCAACGCAGGTAGCCCTCTCGGGAACTGCGCTGAAATGCAGAGTCTCTTCACAGAGCCTGCACTGAAGCAGAAACGAGAATTGTCTCCGGGTTCTGGGTCACGGTTTGCAGTTTAATCTATGGTTTTTGACCGGGTAAAAGCAATCAATAGTGCACAATCAGAGGGTTGATTTACAAGAGGTTTAAGAGCTATCACAAAGGGTAATCAGATCATTTGTGAGTCAACTGTTCAAATCATAAACAGGCCCAGTGAATGGACTAGAGTAGCAGATGTCTACTTTGCATTTGTAAATAGCAAATGCAGTTCGATTCGCTACTCCTAAGTTTATGAGACGAACAACAATAGAAACACAAATAAACTAACTAGACACGATCCCCAGTGCAGTCGCCATTTTGTTTTCGGGAAAAGTGTCTATTCAGAACGACCCTATCCCACCGGGTTGTGATAGAGACCTCAGAAACAAACAGGGAAAACTACTTTTGTATTCTCCTTTATGAACTATAAACGAAGATGAATAGGATGAACCAACCTGTGTCTTGCGCTAGTTGTTCGATCCAATCTCTCTTCTCTTTGCCAGCTTCCACCGATCTGCTCCCTCACTTGCCCAGCGTCACCAAGTTCCTGCAAGTTCACAGAAGAGAGAAACTACACAAAGACATGGATTTATGTTCATAAAAAGCTTAGGATCAGATTTAAGCTAAACATACAAATATAACACACATCAGATATACAAGCATATAGGAGAAACTCAAGTAGTTTTATTGATAAAACAAGAAGATCCAGGAGGAGTTACAACCGATGATTCCTGATCCAGCATCAACCTCCCAGTATAGAATCCCTTCTTCACCTCCAACAAAGCATAAATCACCCAATACTCTGATATCTATCACAAAACCAACAACAATTCTCTGCAATGTACAAAATTCCAGCCTCTGGATCTCTTGGTGAGGGATCCATATATAGATGTATGCAAAGAGGATGAGTCAGCTCATGAATTGATTAGTGGCTTCTCTCTGTCAGTTCTTGCTTCCACTTGGAGACTGAGAGCCTCTTACTCATCACTGGTCGAATTCAGTGAGGCAAGTGTCATTGGAGAAGATTCTGGAAGCTTCCATTGTCTCTCCACCTCGCGGAATGACTCTGCCACTTGTCATTTCCCGCTCAACGCACCCTGGTAGTGCATTCAAGTGCGTTGCAACACACCTAGCCAGTGTATTTGGGTGCTTTGCAACGCAGCTAGCTAGTGGAGCATCTGAAATGATCCTGATTTGACTAGTTTTGAGCAGTTTCTGGTGGAGAACTTCTGGGAGAAGCTGTAATTTGTTGACCTTGTTTCTTTAGGAGCTGGAACAACACCTTTAGGGACTTAGGATCCCTTGGTTTATGGACATTTCATGCTTATAGCTGTAAGGCACAAAAATGTCTATAACACTTGGAAAAGCAAAAGATCTTCCTCCACCTCCTCCCATCAAGAAGAGGAATGATGACAAGGATATTCTAGATGGTCCTTCCGTGCCCGAGTCTAAGACTAATATTGTTGATGATCCCATGGAGCCTATGGATCCCTTAGATCCTCCTCCAAGTGATCCGCCTACTAGGAAGAGACCACTTTAACTCTAGGGCACTGAGAGACATGTTCCCATTCAAAGATTATTTGGAGAGTGGAAGAAACCATGCATGTTTCAGGGATATGTTGCAGCCATGAGCACTATGATTCAAGCTGAACCTTCCACATTTCAAGAAGCCGTAAAATAACAAGTTTAGAAAAATGCGATGGCTAAGGAATATGAATCGATTATGAAGAATGATGTATGGGATGTTGTGCTGAAACCGAAAGGGAAATCTGTGTTGACTTCAAAGTGGCCATTCAAGATCAAGCATGGAGCTGATGGTAGCATTGAGAAATACAAGGTAAGGTTTGTGGATCAAGGATTCTCACAAAAAGAGGGAGAAGATTATGATGATATATTTACACTTGTGGCTCGATATACAACTATTTGTTCGATAATAGCCCTTGCCGCAAGTCAAGGATGGACTCTTCATCAGATGGACGTAAAGACTGCATTCCTCCATGGCATGTTACAAGAAGAAGTGTATGTTGAGCAACCACAGGGATTTGAAGTAGAGGATCGAAAAACACATGTTTGCATATTGAAGAAGGCATTGTATGGTTTAAAGCAAGCCCCCAGAGCATGGTACGCCCACATAGATAGTTATTTGGTGAAGTTGGGATTCACAAGAAGTAATGCCGATCCCAACCTATACTTCAAGGTAGTCCAAGGTATGTTGTTGATTTTGGTTTTATATGTTGACGCTCTATTCTTGATAGGTAGTGAGCCTCTGATGATCGAGTGCAACAGGGAGCTAGCCTCTGGATTCGAGATGGAGGACCTTGGACTCATGCACTACTTTCTAGCTCTTGAGGTTTGACAAAGGCCCGATGAGATTTTCCTTTCACAAGGAAAAAATATGTTGTGAAGTTGTTAGACAGATATGGAATGAAAAAATGTAAGTCCATGGCCACATCGATGGAAATGAACTTCAAGAAGTTATGCAGAGAAGCCACGGGACCTAAATTTGGCAAATCCATCCGAGTATAGACAATTGATTGGGGCTCTGATGTTCTTAGTGAACACCCGTCGAGACATATGCTATGTAGTGAACATGTTGAGTCAATTCATGACCGAGCCTCTCCATGCACATTGGATCACTGCCAAACACATATTGAGATATTTGCATGGGACAATCACACTTGGTATGAGATACTCTGCCGAAGATGTTCGACTTGATGGATACATTGATGCTGACTAGTCAGGAAATGTTATTGACAGGAAGAGTATGTCTAAATGTTGTTTTATTCTTGGATCTACCATGATATCCTGGATGAGAAGGAAGTAGAAGTCCATAGCATTGAGCACCACTGAGGAAGAGTATATTGCCGCTAGCATGGTTGGCTGCGAAGTAGTTTGGTTAAGGAAGCTCTTTGGAGAGCTATTTGAGCAGGTCCTAGATGCTACAATGACATATCATGATAAAAAGAGTGGGATTCGTTTGGAAGAGAATCTCACATTTCATGACAAGGTCAAGCACATAGAGATCAAATATCACTTCATTCGAGACATGGTGCAAAGAGGAGTAAACTCCATCACATATTGACAGATGAGAAGATTGCAGATATTCTCACCAAGGCTTTGTCAAAAGGGAAGTTCTTGGTCTTCAGAGAACAACTTGGACTGATGAATGTGACCCTTCCTAATAAGGGGTAGTGCTGATCAAGGACACTAAGCCAACTCTTCCCCCATGTTGAGTTCCGAGGGTGAGGAATTGAGATAAAGGGCTCTTGGGGTTGAGGGATCTCTGGACACTAGGGTATTACCCCTATTTTATGCATAGGGTTGGAGATGCTGCTCCCCTATCTAGTTTATGCAAAGTATACCCTATTTTGCATCATACCCACAAGCCAAGCTTGTTGGGAATACCCCTCCTTGTTTGGCTAATGGGTTGAGAGTGTACTTGGGGTGTACAACCCAAGTTGATTATGATGCAGGTGTTCTACCTTATGATTCTTAAGGGTTATTGATGGGAAAATTGGTAGGCAATATGATTGGGTTGAGATTTCTCCCCTATGTGGTTCTGGGTTGAGAATGAGCTCCCCGATGTGATTCTAGGGTTGAGATGTGCTCCCTTGTGTATTTGAATATCCTATTGCTCGATATGGGGTTGAGATATGTGACTCCCCCATGAGATAGAGGGTGGAATCTAATGCTCCTCGATTCTTCTTCTTTTAGATTCGAGAATGTTTCAGCAGATAGAGTTAAACAGAGATGGACACGACATGACAAGATGATATTGGCACGTAGAATTATTCCTAGTTGAGAGGGAGTGTTAATTTATGCAACTAGGGTCAAATTCCACATTGGACAACTCATATGACAAAGATGATGATTTAATTGGATACCTCTTTTCAGGAGGACCAAAATCAACCTAAATATCACCCCATTTGGACAAGCATAAGTTGGTGTTTGAATTTATGAACCTTCTCATACACATTGGGACACGTTGGCCTCACACATATGTACAATTCGACAGGTCGGCCTTAACATCAAGTGGACCCTCATGGAAGCCTATAAATACAAGAGACCTCAAGCTCATTTTGATACCATCATCAAGTATTCTCTTCTCTTCTTCTATTGTTTGGTTTGAGGCTCGCACGTGTTGAGGGTTTCTGTTTTCCAATTACACTCTCGTCACAAGATAGATTCGACTGCATTCGCTAGCTCGCAGTGCTCTAGAGAGCGACTGGGAAGCCGCAGTTGCTTGCACAACATCTTGAAGGAAGCAACCGGGGCACAGAGGACCTGAGTCGCTCGCTTTCCACGCTTTAGGGAGTGAATAGGTAGTCATAATCGCTTGCATACTGTGCCTCGGGGAGCGAATGGGTTCTGAGCTAGGGTTTCACAATCAGGATGCCATAATCGCTCGCTTACAGTGTGTCACAGAGTGATTGGGAAGGTTCAATCGATTGCAGATTATCTTCATGAGTACAACTAGGGTTTGACAGTTGATCACAATTGACCGCAGGCTGGAAGGTTTCTCTTTGTTGTACAATAATTTTGGAAGTCTGCTTCTTATTTGTATTGGGTAAATATTTACTGGATGATTATGTATTGGGTTCATTTTACTCTCTGTTGAAACATTTTATTACAATCTAATAAGAAGAAGATTTGCAAGAGTTTTACCCCATAGTGGGGTTTTTCCCCAGTCTTTGACTAATTTGATGTCTCTTGTGGTTGTGATATTGTCTCTTCTTTCATTGCATATATTGTTCTATCTTTAGTTACTGTTTATGATTGGAAACATTATTAATAATTGGATTCATTGCTAAATTAGAAGATCTGATTTGGGTTGAAGTAATTGAAACAACACAGAACAATTTGTAAAAATTAACACTAGCAACCTACATTTCTTTGTTTCAAGTGGATCTTGATGTTGTAAAAAAACTCAGTCCACTACTTCTCTTCCTTGTAGTTGCATCGAATTAATGCTACCTCCTTTTGAAGGTTAATGAAATTGTTTTCTCATTCCATGTTTTAGGTAATGTACACCCTCTCTTTGTCATCTACAACTATCAAAATTGTGATTTTGTTCTTCTTTTGAAAATATTTGGGGTGCATCTCAAGGTGCAATTTCTAACACTCTTCCTTAGTGTGTCCCTATCTATTGTAAGACTTGCATTTCTTGATGAAAGGTGCTAATTCTTGTGTCATTTCCACAATCTTCTTCTCAATCAACTTCTTCCTGTTCTTCTTTTTTTTTTGTTACTCTTCTGGTTTTGTTTGCTTATGTATGCCAAACTATTGCTTTTGCTTGTGTTTGTCAAGGTAGTATGCTTGAACACTTGCTTCATCAATTTTCTTAGGATTTAAAAACATAAATTGTCACCAATATAAGGAAATAATGCTTTTGACTACTTGATCAAAACATCTGGGCTTTTGAGGGAGACAACTAGCTAAATATCTCTCTTCTTGAACTCTATGGTGAACTCCTACACTGATTTCCCACACCTCTACCTAAATTAATGCCACACAATATATTGGTTCTCCTCATAGACAATTGGATAGAACTAGGATTTGATCATTTACTTAAGCACTTACCAATTAGACACAGGGGACTTGTTTCACTAGTATTCTTCCTGTTAGAGTCGGTCTAGTAGCCCTCCACCAGAGATCAAAGCTCTTTGCATTTCATAGTTAGGTGTCTCATCAGTGTGATCATGTTGCATTCCGTTAGGCATGCCATAATCTTGGTGGAAGGAGTTTATGTCGTTATTCCCCTCTTGTTTGGCACTGCTGGTCAGGTTTGTTCAAATAAATAAAGTCCTCAAAGGGTCATTCATTTTGCTTTAAGTTTTAAGGTCTTAGGTCCAGGGTTGAGTCTAATTTTATCTTGAGAGGTCATCAAGAACCAGCAGGCCAAAGGGATGTCCTTCATTAAACATTTCTTATCATTGTACAGCTAAATTTCTACCTTGTTCTCAAAAACTCTGTTTTTGAAAACAAGGTCATTATCTCATTTTTGTAAAAATTTTCAAAATTTCAAATTCTTCAAATGTCGAAGTGCAGCCTTGGTCTCCTTTGCCAAAGCATCCCAGAAGCTATCCCTGCAAAAATTTTCAGAAGAAATCATCATTTCAACCAATTTTTCAAAGAAATGAAATTAAAGGTCAGAGCCAATTAAAGCAAAAAGTGTCAACATTCAAAACATTACAAAGTGGGTTTTGGGCAAGTAAAAATTAAAAGGAAGCCTATAAAAGCATGCCATTCCTCATTGGTAACTCATTTGCCTCTCAACACTTCAAGAGAATACTTGTCAAGTCAATTTCAAGGTTCATTGGGCGAATTGAGCAGTTGCAGCAGCGCGCTACGCATCAGAGGAGGCGCGCTACGCGTTGGGGGCGCGCTACGCATCAGTGCGCATTTTCCAGTGCTAAATAACTCAGGCGCTATGCGTTGGAGGCGCGCTACGCATCAGGCTGGGCGCGCTACGCGTTGGGTTTCTTGCTCAGGAAATCGCCAGCAAGCCACCAAAACTGCTTCTCTCTCCAAATCTTTTCAGGTAGGCCTCTAATCCATGGTGGTTTTGGTTTGGCTAAGATGAATGAGCAATGAACATGCAAAAATGCCATGCTAATATGGAGTAAAACCCTACCTTGCTGTATCAAATTTAAAAATGTAAATGTGCTAGGGTTTCATTGAAATTTGCTGCCCAAGGTTACCCATTTTCCATTCCTCTTTCCCCATATTTTCATCACCATTTTCCTTGACATTTTTCCATGCAATCATATAATTTCCCTATTAAAAATCATTAAAATCCCTAAACCCTACTAATTCCTAAAATCCTATGTAAATTTCCTAAACCCCACTTCCCATTAAAATTCCACAAATTATGATTGTATATGTTCCATGTTCCTTTCCTAAAATTTCCTTTCACATTTGTTTTCCCTAATCCCCTCAATGTTCCCTTTTCCCTAACATTTCCCATGTGTGTTTGTCCCCTTGGTAACAGCATCTAAACAAGTCAAAACAGCAGTTCATTGGGTGCACAGTCAGCATTATTTTTCAGTCACTTGCCTCAAAACCATGTCAGAAACCGAAATAGATTATGAGCAAAGTGATGACCGTGAATCAACACTAGAGGTAGAGGTGCCAAGGAGGCATCACAGGGGTGGTAAAGGTGGTCAACATGTCAGGGAGGAGCCCACCTCTTTGGCTTATCTACAAGCTTGTCCACTTGCAGTGTCATGTTTCCGATATCAATCATGCTATGAATATTGTGAGAGAATCTCCCAAATTCAACACCACAAGGAATTGGCCCGCTTGTTTGTCCTACATTTGCACAATGGGCATGTGAATCTTGCAGGAGTGGACTTCACATTGTCACCCGAGATTGTTGCTCAAGCAACAGGGATACCCAATATTAGAGAAGAGTGGAACAAGAGCCAACAGTTGGACCGATTTCATTATGAGCCATATATCAAACCTGTATATATGAGGCACCTAACTGGTGTTTTTCCCTTCAGATTCTTAAGAGACGAGTATGCACCTTTGATGAGGATCATCATTCGCTATTTCACTTGTGAGGGCAGATTTTCACGTTTGTATTCGTACCATATCTGTTTGTTGATGCATTTCACACGGGTACGAATGATGAAAATTCCATTCTTTATGTGCCGAAATATAGAGAGGATGGTGCCCTTGGTGCAAAGAAAGAGCCCAACACAGCAACACAAGAGCATTTATCATTATGCACTGATCAAGATTGTGGTCATGCATCAGTTGGCACAACAGGGTATTCCATGGGAGGATTTCATTTCTCGTGACTTGTTCACAGTGCCACAACCACCTCCTGAGGTTGTCCGTGATGAGGGAGGGCCTTCACATCAGTTTGACATTCCAGAGCCCGAGCATGTCAGCTCCCCTCCATTTGTCACATATCAGAGAGGCCACAGGGCCTTATTTGCATCTGCACGGCGAGTATTATCTCCACATCAGGTGGAAGGGGTCTCGCCTTCTTCATCAGCACAACGAGTGTTATCTCCACATCAGGTGGAAGGGGCCTCGCTTTCGACAGCAGCACAGGTACCAGAGAGAGGCAAGCAACCCAAGATTGATGAGGGGCCATCAGGTGTTCCAGGCATAGATGTTGTTGACCTTGATATCATTTCTCCTAGCCCAGAGTCAAAGGAGATCATCCAACAGCTAAGGGCTGAAAATGACGTGTTGCAGCAAAGATTGGAGATGGAAAATTGGACAATTACTTATTTAGAGCAGCGCAACAAGCAATTAGAGGATGAACACTCTCTTTATGAGTTGCGGAGGATCCGAGAAGACTGGAACTTGGCTCGCAAGAGACCCGGTGATTTGACACCTAAGGAGCAAAGCTCTATGCTCATTCAGGTGAACACACATCTAGAGAGGTTGATAGCAAAGGCAAACAGGGACAAAGACATGCTTCGACACATGAAGAACCACTATTGGGCTCGAATGCATGTATGCAAAGCAAAAATGAAGGTACTTAAAGCACGCTTGGCCAAGGCACTAAAACAGAGGAAAAGGCCCGATCCCCTTCATATTTTGGCTGAAGCTACCTTGAAGGAGCATGGTGCTCAATGATGCACTTCCAGCTCAAATTTCAGGAAATTTTGAGCAATTTTGGTCAATTTTGACTTTTTTGTGCCACACACAGGTTTTTGCTCTCAACGCGTAGCGCACCGCGCGCTACCCTGAAGATGGGCAAGTCCATTCCTCAAAAACTTAGCATTTTTGGATTTTTCATGAGAAATTACACTTTCTCAGCAATTGCCAAGGCATTTCATCAGGTTTTGAGCCCTCAGAAGGTCAAAAAACATGCAAAACATGACTTTCTGCCACTTTTTGGACACACAGGGAGCAGTCTTGGGAGATTGCAATTTTGGAGGGGCAAATGACCACCAAATTGAGAAATTCCACTTGGACTGGAAAGTAGACATCCAGACCTTTCCAACAAGCCTACGTTTGCCTCATTTGGATGCCGGGAAGCACCTCAAAAGTTGGCTCAAAGGCGCGCTACGCATTGAGAATTGGGGCGCTACGCATCAGGGAAATTTGCCAGATTTTCACCTACAGCTCAGCAAAACGCAGATTTGACTAGTTTTGACTTTTTGGAGTGATTTTTCATCCTCCTTGATGTAATTGATGTAATTTTATGATGTCATGGCACTTATTTATCTCTTCTAGAAGATTCATTCATAAAAAGTCAAAAATTTAATGAATGAATTGGTTTCCTAGCTTATAGAGGCAAGTGGTTTTGACTGCCTAGATTTTAGTGCTCAGTTTAGAATTGGTTGAAACAGCTCCTAGAAGGATGAGCTCGACCCCTAGAGGCAAGGAAAGGTGTTAGATTGCCTATATTATGTATTTTCTTAGTCATTTTCATGGTTGGACTCTTGAGGGATAAGCTTAGACTGTATTACACTTTGTATCTCTGCAATTTTGGCAAAGGAAAGACCAGGGTTTTGCAGCACTTTTTGGGATTCCTGTGGTTATTTGTGTTGATGGTGTGCTTCTCTCATGTACTTGTAAGTGTGTTATGTGTATCATTTTCCCACTTTTCTTTTCTGCACATTAAGTAAATGAAGTGTTAAGGTAGAATTCATAATTTATATGCTCTGCCTTTAAGTTTGCTTAATATCTATGTTTTCCTCTGTCTAAAGAGAACTCTCGAAAGTTTCTTGCTCTCTTTAGCTCCTCACCGGTCATTCCTATTCATTCACTTAAATCAAAAGGCATCAAGACAATCTCCTACCTTGCCCCAAAAAGACCTCTGCAAAAGCTGTGTCCCATCCCCACACCCAAAATTTCTCTCCTCCTGTTTTCCACCAAAACCCTAAAAATCTGAAATCAAATCTTCTCAATCAGTTTACTAGCCTAAAATCAGTGTTCTTTATTGGTCATCTCCGCCCTTTGAAGACCTTTTGCCGAGATAGACCCGGAGAGAGCCCTCTTCTGCCCCGTAGGGCTAGCTACGACGCTAAGTGGTTTGATGTTGCCTTGGATTTTGTCTTTTTCAGCCTGAGGCAAAATTCAAGCGCTAACACTTCCCATAACACCATTCTCTTGCCATGCCAAAACATGGTGTTCAAGCTTCAACTAGGTAAATGAAATCCTTTGTTTCCTAGTGACTTCATGTATGTTTAGGTACACCTCCATCTATTATAGCCAATGGTTTATTTTAATGGCATGCACTTCTCTTGCATATGGTTCAATGTACACCTTCATCTCTATATGGAAAGGTGCTTGCTTTACATTGTGGCTTCATTCACCTATCTATACTTCCGTCTTGAACTTTGTGTTATGAATATTTTTATTCATAACTTATATATCTATAAACCTTAATTAAATAAAGAATAATAAAATAATAAAAAAATTTATTAATAATTAAATAGATTAATTAAATTAGTACCCATTAATTATGAAAGGGCACTTATGTCAAAATACATGGTCTTTAACCCTTGTGGCCAGTCAACTCCTATACAGGAGAACCGCCCAAGGGCTTGTAAACCATCATCGAATATTGAATAATAAATATATATTGTTATACACAAATGTGTCTTCATTTGGTAAATTATAGTGAGCAAAAATTACTCACTTCAGTGGTATCAGAACACTGAATCCTCTCGCATGTGCTAGTTTCACCCATCCATTCCACACTTCCCTCACAGTTCTGACCCTACCATCATATTCCTTTCAACTCCATGTCCATCATCATCGTGTTTTCCCTCTGCTGCTCCTTGTGCACTGTCCTACTATGAAACCCTACCAATGTTGCATGTATTCACCCCCCACTGCTTTGTGGTAACACCTTCCACCAACATCACTTTGTTGTGAACTTTGTTATCTTGACTGCGTACTGGCTGCTTCCGATTGCCACTTTCCATCTACCGGAACAACCCGACCATCGACGCCTCTGCACTGTGTTCACCCCCACTACCTGTCCCTTGCCACATTCCGCTGTGACCACCTGCTGCCTCGTGCTCTACTCTCTCGACAACTACTATCACACGTCAATTACCGCTGCCTGCAACCACCGCCGACACCCACTTCTCTCCTCCATCGTGATATCCCTCCCCGTTGAACCGTCATATAGCACATCCCACAACCAGTGTACGCCCAAAATCAAGCGTTACATCACTCCACACTATACCGTGATGACTCACTTGTTATTCGTGTAGCATAATATATAGTACATAATACATAATATTATATAGTTGGTTTGATATATTAATAATAATAATAATAAATATAATTAAGTTTATATTACTACATTTGGATGCACACAACATGAGATTATATATACATCACAGCGCCTCCCCTTCACCTCACTGAACCTGGAAGATGGTCTAAAATACCTGGGCTTTAGGCTAAAGCCGCTCGGATACAGGATAGCGGACTGGACGTGGCTCATTGCCAAAGTGGAAAAGTGCCTACAGGTATGGTACCACAAATATCTATCCCGGGCAGGTAGATTGGTCCTCATTAAAGCTGTGATTGAAGCCACTCCAGTCTACTGGATGACCCTGGCTTGGATACCGAAAGGTATTTTGGACAGACTACAAAGTATATGCTGCAGATTCTTATGGAAGGGTAACCAACCGGGTAGACTTTTCGCCTGGGTCAAATGGGATACAATCGCAAAGCCCAAGAGATGGGGAGGATGGGGCATCAAAAGGCTCGATCTATTTTCCAAAGCACTGGCGGCAAAGCTCGGCTGGAAACTTATTACCACTAACAGTCTTTGGTCCCGAGTTGCACAAGTGAAGTATATCTGGCCCATGAACCTGATGGACTGGTTCAGACAGCAGCATGGAACTAGTAATAACATATCCAATATATGGAAAGTAGTCATAAGTACACTACCTCTCCTTCGTGAAGGCATTACGTGGCGTATCAAGGAGGGAAATGCTGTTCGTATCGGTACAGATCCTTGTGTAGGCTGTGGTAATGCACACAAACCACCAGAAGACTTGATAAGGAATTTGCACATCAAGGGTATCACCCATATCAAACACATAGGTGACAATAGCAACTCCTCCTTTCTTCAGAAGACATGGAAATCGACACTGGAATTGGACATCCATGTTCAGTGGCAGCAAGATTGGCAGGAATACGCGGATGCTCTTACCTAGGCACACATCCGACTCATTAAAGGACCGGACGAGATCATATGGGCCTTTTCCAAACATGGTGTATATACTCCGAAAGAGGGATATATCAGACTAATGGAACCATACAAGCCTCAGATCATTCTCCCGACTTGGAAACTGCTTTGGAAGCTTAAGGCGGCCCCCTGCACCAGTTTATTGATGTGGAACATCCTTTCTGATAAGATCCCTACAGGGACAAATCTGATGAAAAGATCATTTCATGGCCCTTTCTGGTGCCACCTGTGTCGCAATGATGAAGAAAGTACTGAACATCTTTTCCTACATTGCCCCTCCTCTAAGGAATATTGGAATTCCATCATCACTCACTATCCAGCATTGAATAATTGGCATGGGCACAATATTCTGGATGCCTGGAGTACATGGTGTCAAAACCAAAATGGAAAATCCAGAAACATGCCTCTACTTGTTTGTTGGTCTTTATGGATTGCCAGAAATCAGTCTATTTTAATCCACAAATCCCCTCATTGGCCTGCCATCTTGCTCCATACCATTGCTGATTTTGATCTTCTTCCTGAGGAGGATCCCAACACCCATCCCTGCATCATCATCATCTAAGCCCTGGGCATACTTTGATGGCTCTGCACAGGAGGCGGGATGTGGGGGAGGAGCCATTCTCTACCTTAATGATAAACATTACTTCAAGATCCAAATTAATTTAGGCAGGGGAACTAATAATCTTGCTGAACTCTGCACTGGAAAACATCTCATCCATTTTGCATTAGAAAAACATTGCAGACATCTACAGCTATTTGGTGATTCTAAAATCATTTGTAATTGGTTGAATGATGCATCACTCTGTAATGCATTTTCATTGAGGCACATTTTAGAAGAAGCAAAAAGATTGATATCATCTTTTGACTCCTGTGCCTGTCGCCACATTTACAGGGAGCAAAATTCAGGGGCAGATCACCTATCCAAAGAGGCAGCGCTTAGACAAGGAAACGACTGGTTGATACAAGAAGAAATTGATGGGACCTTCCACCAGCATTATCACAAACCCTTTGTGGATCCCAGAGTCAATGGGCTATAAGCCCCATATCTATTCTGATTATCTTGTATATAACATGTACATATTTACTTTCTTGGTACACAAATAGGACTTAGGTCGCTATCTAGTTTTTGATACTTAGTTTTTCACTCTCTGTGAAGAGACTGATATAATTTTGATTTTTCTCACTCTATGTTAGTAAGCAGGCATAGATATAGTACAACAGACTGCAGACTCCCTGCGTGGAGACATAACAGCCTCTTTTCTCTTTTTGGTCTAAATTTCATGAAACTTGACAGGCAACTCTGCCTCCATATGCATATGCGTTAGCATCTACAAAATGTAATTTCTTATATATCAATAGAAATTACGACTTTTTTCCATGGGAATATATATATATATATATATATATATATATATATATATATATATATATATATATATATATATATATATATATATATATATATATATATATATATATATATATATATATATATATAATTAAATTGATTAAATTATATAAATATATGTATATATATTTTTATAATATTATTATTATTTAATTAAAAAACAAAAAGAAAAAGAAAAATTTGGGTCTACTAAAAAAAGAAAAACAAAATGGGAAGTAGCAGTGACGATGTGAATTCAAAGAAGTTTCAAGACAAACTTGATAGAATGTGCAAGTGCCTTGACAATGTAAAAAAAAGCAAGCCTTGAATTCAGAAAAAGCCAAGAAAAGTTAATTTGTAGTCAAGGCCAAATGACAGATGATATCAAGGAATTGAAGAACATGATGAACAAGTTTATGGGAGGAGCCAATCCACCTTTTAATCCCTCAGCCACTCAAAGTCCAAAGACTCTGGAAGGTGAAATTTTTCCAAGTCATGAATTTCCATCGATGCACGAAAAGCCACGAATACTGCATATATAGTTCGAAGGAAGTCAATACCATACAAAGTTTCCCAACAGAGACTACCTTAAAATTAAAAGAGAATTACCTAAGTATGATGGTAAGGACCATAAGGGCGTGACTCATTGTATGGGTAAATAAAATGGATGCCTTTTCAGAGCAAACCAGCCAATAAGTGAACAAGAGAGGGTCATGACCGCATCCAATAACATGTAAGTTGAAGCATATTATTGGTTCCTATGGTGGTCCAATAGATGTGAAACTCGCTCATTCAATTGAGCAAATGTTAAAAACGCCCTGCTAAAAAGGTTCCATGAAGAAGAAGAAGACAATGTTTATGAAAAATTTGTTCACCTCAAACAAAAATGATTGGTAAGCGAATACACCCACGAGTGGGAAGCATTAACTATAAAGCAAAGGGGATTCTCAGATGAAGAGCTGCTCAAAATGTATCGATGTGGCCCTAAGGAATATATTTAGGAAGAATTAAAACTATATAAATCCAAAACCATTGAAGAAGCTAGACATGCAACAATAATTATTGAGCGAAAATATAAGCTCCATAAAGAACCATATGAGAGTAATGAAAAATCAAACAACTACTCAAAAGGGAAGTCATCTTCAAAAAACACTGGTAAGTATGTTCCACCACCAATGCGTGATGGAGGAAAACAACAGTCAAATTTTGAAAGAAAAGGGATGGCAAGTGTTGGACATGCAGAGATAAATATTCCCCAGGGCACAGGTGCACTACGCAAAAAATTTACAACTGTGAAGCAAAACAAGAAGAAGAATATTCAGAGGATAGCTGCGACAAAGAAAACAATGAAGAAAGCGAGACCCCTAATCGAGATCTAGAAGAAGAGAATATGCCAAGAATTTCTCTGGGAGCTATCACAGGGATAACTCAACCACAAACACTGAAGCTTAAAGGACATATCAAGAAACAAAACGTTATCATTTTAATAGATTCAGGAAGTACACACAACTTTATAAATGTCAATGTCGCAAAAAGACTAAACATTTTTACCTATCCCATAGCAAATTTAAAAGTTATGGTGGCAGATGGAAAACGAATAGATGGAGTAGGAAAGTGCCATAAAGTTAAATTAAACTGAATGAATACAAAATGGAGTCCAGTTTTTATACAGTCCCTTTAGGAGGAGTAGACGTCATCTTAGGAGTACAATGGTTGCAAACACTAGGGACGTATTCAGAAAATCACCAAAAATAGTTCATTAAGTTCAAAATGGATGGAAGGAAGTATACGCTATTCAGATTCCAAGCCCCGCCTACCCAAGTCATTTTATGCTCAACAAATGAAAAATATTACTCACAAGGGAGCCCCAGTATTCGTCACACAATGTCAATAGTTAGATTTATTATCAATGGAAGGGATTCACCAACAGTCTGAAGTTTCATCCTTAATTCAGAAATATGACATTCACCGATGAAATTACCCCCTAAAAGGAAAATTGAACATATCATTGAAGCAAACCAGATTCAACACTAGTAAATGTAAAGCCATATCACTACCCCCATCATCATAAAACAAAAATAAAACGACTGATATAAAATCCGTTAAAGCATGGATTCATTACGAAAAGTAGAAGCCCATACGCTACACTGGTAATATTAGTCAGGAAGAAGGATGGATCTTTCTGATTGTGTATAGATTACAGAGGATTAAACAAAATTA
Source organism: Pinus tabuliformis (assembly GCA_031772625.1). Taxonomy (NCBI): domain Eukaryota; kingdom Viridiplantae; phylum Streptophyta; class Pinopsida; order Pinales; family Pinaceae; genus Pinus; species Pinus tabuliformis. The sequence goes on along the minus strand of CM062817.1, from coordinate 1,184,871,523 downwards.
CTATTAAACACAAATTTCCTATTCCATTCATTGATGAGATGCTAGATGAACTCCATGGTGCATAATATTTCTCAAAATTAGATTTGAGATTAGGTTACTATCAAATTCGAGTGAGATTATAAGACATCGAAAAGACTACATTCAAAACTCACGAAGGGCACTATGAGTTTAAGGTAAAGACATTTGGTTTGATAAACGTGCTAGTCACCTTCCAGGCAACCATGAACGAACTCTTCCATCCATACTTGTGAAAATTTGTATTAGTCTTCTTCAATGATATTCTCATTTACAGTAAAACGTGGAAGGAGCACCTCAAGCATCTAGAGGAAGTACTTTCCGTATTAGAGAAGAATCAATTTTACGCCAAGTTATCAAAATGTACCTTTGGGCAAAGGGAAGTTGAATACCTAGGACACATCATATCCAGGGAAGGAGTCAAAATGGACCCCAACAAAATCAAAGTAATTAAAGAATAGCCCAAACCCAAGAACATATCAAAACTGATAAGATTTCTAGGTTTAATTGGGTATTACATAAGGTTCATAAAAAACTATGCACATTTAACGGTGCCCTTGACAAACTTGTTAAAAAAAAATGTCTTTCAATGGAATAACCAGGCAGATGAATTCTTCGAGAATCTAAAAGAAGTGATGTCAACCACATCGGTACTGGCAACTCCAGACTTCTCCAAACCATTTATAGTCGAATGTGATGCTTCAAGGTTCAGAATTGGAGTAGTATTAATGCAAGACAACCACCCTATAGCATTTGAAAGCAAGAAACTTAAAAAATGGGAAAGATTGAAATCAACTTACCAAAAGGAGATGCTTGCCATCATACATGATTTAACTAAATGGTGACAATACTTGCTCGGAAGTAAGTTCTCAATCCGAACTGATCACAATAGTCTTCAATTCCTACTTCAAAAAAAAACATTATCAATAGAACAACAAAAGTGGATGGAGAAACTTCAGCATTCAACCTAGAAATACTGCACAAAAAGGGAAAGGAAAATGTCGTAACCGATGCACTCTCATGGAGGGATGATGACAACACAACATGCGCGCCGCCTTGGTAGTTGTTCTTGATTGGTTACGAGTTGAGTATGCCAAAGATTTGGACTGTGGTTATATGATTGAAAATATCAGTCAATATGCCAATTTTGAATGGAAAAATGACATATTATGGTACAAAGGTATAATTTACCTAATCCCATCATCTAAATTTAGAATGAAAATTCTAAAGGAATCTCATAGTTCCCCTGCAGCTGGACATGTCAGATTCTTCAAAACTTACTACAAAATTCAATAATTATTTTACTAAAAAGGTATGAATAAGGAAACCCAAAAGTATGTCGCTGAATCTAATGTTTGTCAGAGAAATAAGGGTGAAAATATTCCAACTCCTGGGTTACTACACCTTTTACACCTTCCAAATAAAAAATGGGAGGAAATATCGATGGATTTCATTGAAAGACTTCCTATGTCTGATGGTAGGGACAAGATATTTATCATAGTGGATAGACTCACCAAATATGCCCACTTCATGGCAATCAGAAAAACTGATACAACTAAGAAAATTGCGGAAGTGTTTTTTAAAAAGATTTACAAACTACATGGTTTCCCTAGGGTTATTGTCAGTGATAGAGATAAAAAATTTAAAGGCAATTTTTGGAAGGATTTCTACCACCAAACAAGAATATCTCTCAACATGAGTTCGACTTATCACCCCCAAACAAATGGTCAGACTAAAGTTGTAAACAAATGTTTGGAAACATATGACCATTGTTTCGTCACTGATAAACAAAACAAATGGTTTCAGTGGCTACACCTGGCAGAATGATGCTACAATAATATCTCTCAACATGAGTTCGGATTATCACCCCCAAACAGATGGTCAGACTGAAGTTGTAAACAAATGTTTGGAAACATATCTCCATTGTTTTGTCACTGATAAAGAAAACAAATGGTTTCAGTGGTACACCTGGCATAATCGTGGTACAATACTACTTTTTGTAGCTTTTATGCACCTGAAGCACAAGTACTTCAAGAGATAGGGAAAGCTTCCTAGAGACAACCTTTGGGTTGATTGTAGACCAGTGCCTAGGACATCTTAAAGAGTGCTGGACAAATTTGTAGAAAAGACTTGCAACACTTTAGTTTGTCACAAAAATTACAAATGAGTTTGATTCAGAATCATTCATAAGATACCAAATAGAAAGCAGTTGATACACAGGAGTACTTCGGAAATAATATTTGGCTTAAGGTGGCCAAATAAGACCCAAAATTTGCAGCGATTTAGTTGTTGAAACATATGTAGTGGGGGAAGATAACAAAGGAGGAATCCATCATATAGGGCTTAAGACATAAGAATCCTATATATCAAGACTCAGAGAGAAACAAGAGAAAGAGGATGCTATGAATTGCTGAGACGCATGGAGCACTTTTTAAAGACTTGATTTCCACCTTGAAACATGCATTATCCACTAGCATTTCTGATTTAAATGAATTTGTATCTAAAGGGAAACACAACTAGCTACTACTATGACATGCAATATGTGAAGAATTAAAAACATATATGAAAAACATAGAGAGAATAACATACTGTAATCCAAATAAGTTGGAGTCACCTGGAAAGGTCCTGTAGAAGAGTCGTCTTTCCCAAAATTCTGAACCTTTGTTAAGTGTTTCTTCCTTCCTTTTATAAGGAGAGGGAGAACTAGGAAATTAGTTACAAAAATATCTCAGGCCTGAGCATCTAGCTGTCTGCATGACTAGCTGTCTCGGCATGCAGGCTCTATCGCCTTCAATTATTACAATAGAAAGATGTTGTTTGTTAAAATAAAACAGACTAACAAAACAACTGAATAAAAAAACATGTGAAACTGAAATGATGGTTTGTGAAAATATCTCCTTGCCACTTCCTCGGATGGCCTCTAGTCTAGCCACGTTTTTGTCGCATCATGCCTCACACGCTCCAGGCTAGTTCCCTATCGCTTTCGGTCTCAAACAAACTTCAATTCTTTACTTACAGGAACCCGAAAGCGGTTCCACATAGTGGCCATGATATATCCTGAACATTGCCACCAACTCATCTGTCCCTCTAGCCTTCATGTAGAACACTATCGGGGCCATGAAATGCATTGTTATATTGTCATAAGGTGATATCAGGGATTCTCCAGTATAAGCCCTTTATACTATAAATGTTGCAATACAACAAATTCTGATCCCTTTAGGCCCCTTTGGCTTTGAGCCCTTTCAATACTTTATGCTTTAAAGACCGTGGGCTTATGCCACTTTATACTGTGCTGGGTGTGCGAATAGTTGGGATGGGGGCCGATTCTTTGGAATACAACATCATTGATGGTCCCCATGTTTAACACATAGGGCTACATGCTTGAGCGCCTGTGGCTCTTGTAATATCACAATCAGTGATTTCATGACACTGCCTTTGGTGACCACCGTCTAGAATTTATGATTGCTGAATGTCGATCACTTTTTGCTATCCAGCTCCTTGTTCTTCTGCTTTCCCGTGACCACGGGCTAGCCCCTGTGTGGAAGCCCCTTTATCGACGGATCACAATTGGAGGTTTCACTAGGAGTGACAATGCTCATCCTCCAATTGTTGATTGGGCCCACTTGGAATATCGCAATCGACACTTTCTGACCCGTGCCATTGGTATGACCTCCAAAAAATTGCGATCGTCGATTGGGCCCACTTGGAATATCGCAATTGACACTTTCTGACCTGTGCCATTGGTATGACCTCCAAAAACTTGCGATCGCCGATTTCCAATCACCTCTTCTGCTTAGCCCTTGATTCCTTGCTCTTCTTGTGACCATGGGCCAACTCCCATATTGGAGCCCCCCAATTGGAGGTTCGTTATCGACGAATTCCTTTTGATGCACAATATGCTGTTATAGCCGATTTCCTTTGCCTATTGGTGATGTCATCACTGGAATGTGTCGCTCTCTTAGTGGTGACAGAAATCACCCAGATATGCCCCCATAGGACCCTGAAAATGCCATATCAGCATGCCACGTGCCCTACGTATTGCCATGTGTCACATATTGGAGCTAATCCTATGCAGCTGTGTGTTTAGTTTGAGGAGAGAGAAAAGTCCCATTCGCCCTTGTTTTTGCATTGAATTCCTTTGTCATATTTTTAGAGGCAACTCCTGGTGTTTTACCCTATCAGCTTGTTTTTCCCTGCAATTTCTTTGCAGTGATTGATTCATGTACCATCGATACCTCTGATCACTGATTGCGGGATTTTCCCTTAAGGAATTTTCTCCATGGCTTCCAGTTTTCAAGGGCAAACTCGATCTGTTATATCGTCTGACTCTGGGGTCCATTTGAGGAGTTCCATATACCGTTGGAAAGCTAGTTCCGAGCATGATTCATTGGAGGGGCTCCGATTTAGCTTTAAGTGATTTTATGGCTTGGAAAGTGGATGAAAACATCTCTACTCTTTTGTATCCTTTAGACAATGAAAAAAAATAATGCAGAGGGTAACAACACCACCTATCATACTTCAACTAAAATTACTCCCTTAGAAGCCCTATATGGCTATGAACCATCCAAGTGGAAGGATATTTCACTACACAATTCTAAACTTCAAGCAATAAAGAATCACTTAAAAGAAAGCCAAAGAATTATTAACTTGTTGAAAGAAAATCTAACAGTGGCACATAATAGAATGAAGCAACAAGCCAACCAATACCGCACTGAGAGAGAACTCAAAGAAGGAGACTGGGTGTTCGTCGGACTTCAACCCTATAATAAATCATCATTAAAACAAGAAGGGAAAAATATTTATCTCCTACGTATTACAGACCATATCAAATAAAAAAATGATAAGTAGAGTGGCTTATGGATTAAAGTTACTAGACCATTGTCGAATTCACAACACATTTCATGTATCAAGCCTTAGAAGGGTACTTTGTCAAAATCAAAGAGCACAAACATAAATACCTGAGACTGACGAAGAAGGAAGGATCATACTATAGAACTTGAAGGCATACTCACTACTAGAGAGAAGGTACTAGGATCCAAGACTATTAAAGAATATCTTATCAAATGGAAAAGACTACTAAAAGAAGACTCAACATGGGAGACTAAACATTTTCGCCAACAACACCCAACATTGCCTATGCTTTGAGGACAAAGCATTTTAAGGGAGAGGCAATGTTATGACTATTTTTATTCATAACTTAATATAGATATAGATATATATAGATATATATATCTATATCTATATATATATATATATATAATAAATAATAATTAAATAGATTAATTAAATTAGTGCCCATTAATTATGAAATGGCACTTAGGTCAAAAGACTCAATATTTAACCCTTGTGGCCAATCAACTCCTATAAAGGAGAACCACCCAAAGGCTTGTAAATCATCAGAGAATATTGAATAATAAATATATATTGTTATACAATAATGTGTCTTCATCTGGTAAATTACAATGAGCAAGAATTACTCACTTCACTTTGGTTCTATTTCTCTCTCCTTTTTGTTTATATTATTTGTGCTAAGCTTGTTTTCTCTATGCTTATTCTTTCTTGAGGTTTCTTCCCTACTCTTCATTACTAGTAGATGTGTTACCATTTTCGTTACTATCACAATGTTATGCTCTAGTTGAGTGAACCCAACTTCTACATCTTCTCCATCATGTTTCTTATGGGGATACTTCATTGTAGGGATGGCACCAATGCTTGCCCGCTACTTCAGTATTCACTATGTGTGTTTAACATATGCATCTCTCCAAGTGTTTTCAAGCTTGATATTTGATACCATATGATCTATAAATGGTAGACCTATAGCTTGTCCATTTCCCCAACATGGATTCATAATAATTTTGGAATATCCTTCAATTCTTGCAAGTGCTTTCAAGATTGAAATGTAGACTATAATGTTATATTTTACTGGTCTATTGTACTTAGATTGTTTTGTAATGTAATGTTTATATAAAAACATCACAATCTCCTGGATTCATGTGCTTTTAGTAGACTAATCTAAATGCTTATGACTCATGTATCCACTAGTATTGCATTATTCTCCAATTATAATTATAACCATCGACACAAAAACCTTCTCTTAATGACCATTCAATTTCCTTGAGAAGATCTCACCTTCAAGTTTGAGGTGCACATTCTCAAGCGTCTGTGTGTGTGTATATATATGTATGTGTGTGTGTGTGTACACACACACACACAAATATACCATCCTATTTATTTGATTTGGGATACCTAGCTAAATATCTCTCTTATTGAACTCTATGATGAACTCCTACACTGATTTCCCATACATCTACCTAAAGTAATGCCACACAATATATTGGTTCTCCTCATATCCAATTGGAGAGAACTAAGATTTGATCATTTTTGTGAGCAATTCCCAATTAGAGATCGATGAATCATTTCAGTAGTACTCTTCCCATGGAATCATTCTCTTTCCATTCCAAAGCATGGCCATCAAGCTTCAACTAGGTAAATGAAATCCTTTGTTTCCTAGTGAATTCACGTATGTTTAAGAATACCTCTATCTATTTTAGCTAATGGTTTAGTTTGATGGCATGAAATTCTCTTGCATATGGTTCAATATACACCTGCGCCTCTACATGGAAAGGTGCCCACTTTACATTGTGGCTTCATTCTCCCATCTCTACTTCCATTTTGAACATTTGTTATATTTATCTCTCCCTTTTGTTTATATTATTTGGGCTAAGCTCGTGTTCTCCATGCTTAGTCTTTGCTCAGGTTATTTCCTTACTCTTTATTACTAGTAACTCTGTTACCATTTTTGTCACTACAAAAATGCTATGCTCTAGTTGAGTAAACTAGGCTTCTATATCTTATCCATCATGTTTCTCATGGGTATACTTCATTGTAGTGGGCACCAATTCTTGTCCACTAATTTGGTATTCACCATGGGTGTTTAAAATATGCATCTCTCCAAGTGTTTTTAAACTTTATCTTTGATACCATACGATCCATAAATGGTAGACTTATAGCTTATCCATTTCACCAACATGGATTTGTAAGAACTTCAAAATATTATTTACTTCCTGCAAGTGATATCAAGATTGAAATGTAGTCTATAATGTTATATTATATTGGTATATTTCATTTAGATTGTTTTGTAATGTAATCTTTAGATAAAAACAACTCAACCAAATCTCCTAGATTCATGTGCTTGTAGCAAACTGATCTAAATGCTTATAAATCAAGGGTCCATTGGTATTCCATTATTATTCAATTATTGTTATAACCGTCAACACAAAAACCTTCTTTTAATGACCATCAACTTTCCTTGAGATGATCCCACCTTCAAGTTTCATGTGCATATTCTCAAGTTTGTGTGTCTGTGTATCATTCCATTTATTTGATTTAGGATGGAATCTCTTCTAGGTTCCATGTGCTTATAGTCAAACTCTCACTTAAATTAAACACAAATGGATATCTATTAGGGAAATTCATTATTATATGTGAAATGAGACAAATCCACAACATTCCAAAATATATGAACCATGGTATGCCCAAAATGAATTAAACCACAAAAAATTGATGTTAACGGAGGAAGAAGAAATTAAATAAATTATGTTTTCACTTTGAGAATTTCATTGATGGATAGATCCCCACTTATAAAATGACCCAAACAACCATTTAAACACCTATCAAATCATTGCATGACCTCAAAGAAGAGAGAGATGGTCTATAGAGCAGTGCGTGCCTATCACGACCTATGTGCAACCTCAAGGAAGAGATATTCATATTGTATAGGCTAGTTTTGGTTGCCAACAACATCGATATCTCAATTTTGTTTCTCTTTAGGAATGTAATTATAAATTTAGCTAATTAATTGCAATAGCCATATCATGAAAATGATTTATGTCAAATTTAACATCAAATGGATGAATATTATTGCATAGTCATCGACATTCATAAACTATTAATGAAGAAATTGATTTATGAGTGAAGCCAATAAAAATTCAATAAGGGGTATACAATTATAGGAAACGTATTAAACATAAATGGAAACATCAATACCTCACACTTAGTCCTATTCCAAAATCACAAAGAAATATCAAAACCATTCAAGACATAATAGACACCATATTTACCTTTGAAACCCAAATAGGAAAAGCAAAATTTGATTGGATTTTATTAGTCTTCTATTTAGTAGAAATGTTTAGTTTACAATACCCTTTGGATCTTTGGTACATTCTCAGTCTTCACATGAGAATTTGGGTGGTAATTCCTCTCAATGTAAGCGAAGGAACCCATAATCCTTTGTGGAGAATCAACATATAGTGGAATAGATCTACTTAGGGGTATGCTAGAAGGCCACGTTCCCTGTCTCCTCAAATTACCCCAAGTCACACATTGGTCTTCTTATTTATTTCTTCTCAATTAGAACTTTAGAGTATAGTTCTCATGTTATATGTGTTTTAATATGTTTCTCTTTTTATTCTCTCTTTTCTTTTTATAACTCTTTTTTTCCCCTTTTCTCATGCTTACATTAGGAACAAAATGTGAAGATGTGGATGCTAGGTGGAATGGCATGGGACCCTTATCACCATTATCCCTATATCCTACCTCATCTATACTCATGAGATTTGATTCGTTGATCCTTGCAGTAATTTGAGTTGATATCCAATCATGTTATTTCACAAATATGATTCAAATAATTGATATATCTCAAAGTTATATCATCTCAATTTAATTATACACATAATATAAATCAACAAACTTTGCATATTTGGTGTCTAATGGTTTGGATTTACATACATGCATACATATGTGTGCACATCTCTCTCTCTCTCCCTATCAATATATATATATCTATATATATATATATATATATATATATATATATATATAGGTGTGTATGTAATGAAAACTTGAATATTTTACAATACTTTCAATCACTCAAGTCATTTCCCAATGCAAGTCTAGTTCCATTTCAAGCCAATAGTTTCCACCAAATAGTCCTAGTGAAGGTCATAGTGTATATGATCTTGAATAAGATTGTTCGGTGAAAACTATTGATTTGAAAAGGAACTAAAATCAAAATCGTAAATGACTTGATTGATTGAAAGTATCATAAACTATTCAAGTTTTGATTACACACATAAAGTCAAAATTTGAATATTTGATGTACTTATAATCAATCAAGTAATTTACCAATGTGATTCTAGTTCCATTTGAAGGCAAAGGTTTGGACCAAATTATTCTATTCAAGGACCAACTATAATAACATTTTTGAAAAGACCCAAAAAATCCTTGTTCAAACCACCTACATTATTGATGGTCCTTAGTGTTGCAACAAGAATATTGCAACTCCCAAAGTCTTGAATTAAATTGTTAACCCAAGGTTCATGCAAACTTAAGAGGTCTCGACACTTTGCTTGAAACATGTAATATTCTCTTATTTCGCTAATTTTATGTAGGTAAAATCATTGAGATGAGGTTTAGTTACTCAAAGACCATTATATTGTTTATGCTATAGGTAAAATTCAAAATTGCAGGAAGTAAAGGACAATAAGCAAATCTACATTAATTTCAGGAAAAGCAAAGAAAACTATTTTAACTATGATGAGATAAAACCATGACAGCCTATTCTACTATACATAGAAACAAAACTCACAACTGAAATAAATCATGTAAATATCAAACCCTAATTTTGAGGGAAAAAGGCAATTTTCTACATCAACTAGGTTAAGAAATATACTTGGTCTCTTGGCTTCTAAACTTCATCTTCAAGGTCTTGGGACATTGTAACACATCAAAGGAGCCTAACTATGTGTTGTATGAAAGTTTAAAATACAAAATGCACGCTGCCATAGTAGTCCTTGTTTTGCTACGGGAGGTAGTCCAGTGAGTAGGAAAATGCACTATGGATGCAATTTGAAGGTGAAGTGAGCTATGGGAAGTCTAAAAAATGATCAAACATGCATGTACATATACTCATGTAAATGTTAGGCAAGTCTATTGAGTGAATGGGAGATTATAGAGTCTCCTGTAGCTCTGCAAAACAGGAAACTATAGAATGACAACATAGAAAAATGATGAACAACAACAAAATATTATCAACCAAAGTGAACTTAATGCATGGAAAGAGGTGCTAAATAAGAAAAATAATTATTTATAGGAATACCATCTAGTATTCAAAGCACTATGCAATAAAGAGACTATAAACAACCCAACTAATTAACCCTGCATAAAACAATGTCCAAGAATTAAATTGTAGAAATAAATGAATGAATAAGTGAATCAAAATATAATAGTACAATAGGGCCTTGAGCACCGGGGGTGGGCCCTAATCCAAGGAGGCTCATATGCTTGAAGGAACAACAATCTAATAACCAAAGATGCCTTTCATTAATAAAAAAAATTGTTTGTACATGAAAATTTGCAAGACTGGAACTTATAAGATAATGCCTCTACTAACTTGATTACTGCTAGGTCTTTCAGAATGTCTACTTCCCCCATAATGGGATACTATATCCCTTTATTTATGCAAGGACGATGAGGAGAAACCTCCTTGAAATAAGGACTACTTTCCCTCCAAAATCCCTTGAAAATAGAATCATGATCCCTGAGTGACCTTACATCCATAGGGAGGAGTAATTAGTGCTTCAAGCCAACCGAGTTTGATCATCTTGCAGTAGGATACAAGTTCCATAAATTTCTCTGACTGGATCCTTGTGATCTATGCCAAATCTTATCCATATCTTGCATCTTAAACACACTGGACACATAAAGTATGATACACATATTTAACCATCCTAATAACTTATTTAAGCTAAGAAAAAATTATCAAGTGTAGAAGGGGGGGTCTAATGTCCCTATGAAAGGTCAAAAGGGCCTTATGTTACTTGATTGGGAGGCCCATAATAACCCCTTATTGAAAATGTTTCTCATCCACTAAGCAACCTATTCTTTTTCCTTTCTCTTCTTTTCCTCTTTCATTTCCCTAATGACTTGTTTAACATCAGATGCTGTGTTGGAGATGACTGGCCCTGCTGGATAAAATCCTGCATTTGTCTCAATATCCTACCACTACATTGAATCTTCCTCTTGGATTCAATGTTCCTGAAGTCTTAACAATAAGAGAGGATGAAATCTGAGTTCAATCCATTAGGTCTCAAGTTTCTAGATTATTCTTTTATATAAAGGGATATATGCTAGTGCGACTTGTAACCTGTCAGGGGAATGATATTCCCTAATATTCATGTTGTAGGGTAATATCTTCCATATTATCTGACAGATATGTGAACTCTCTTCTCATAATAGTTTGAAGGTATCCTCAAAGTGGAGGATGGCCTCTACCTACCTTTGTTTACAAATCTTCACCATTTCAGGGTCCTCTACTATGATTGCATGGGTAGAAGTGAGTATGGCTAGATTAGGGTGCTCTAGTATGATCCAAAGTGGTTCTTTCATCTCTATATCTAAGGATCTCTTTACTTCCTCTGCCCTAACCTCTTCATGCCTTAGCCAAGATGTTAGGGCCATCAACTTTGTATCTCCCAAATATGGATTTGGGTCCCATATGGTCATATTAGGTAGCACCAAGTTGTGAATGTAAAACTCGACAATCTTGGCCTTGTCTTCTATGCTACATTGAAGGCAAAAATCTATTTTTTTTTAACATCTTGTAGAGGGAGGGATCCTCTCCATGCAAGTATTTTTATTTGGAATTGTCACCATTATTCCTTTAGAAACAAAGACTAAGTTTTGTGTGGTTTCCTGCAACTCACCGCCCCCATGGAAATGTGTGCCATGATGCCTAAATTGATTTCAAGAGTTGAAACTTGAGTTTATTTATCCTACAAAAATCTTTGGGTTTGCTGCAGTTGAGCCCCCATCTACCTTGTTTTCTCTTTTCAAGAAATCCCTTTCATTTAATTCCTCAAATATGAGGAGTGCCATCTCCTCTCTTATCTATTTAATTTCTTCCTTTATCCTTCCAACATCAACAAATACCTTATATTCTTCAATTTTCTTCATTTGTGAGTTCTAGCCTTTTCTTCTTCAACCTAAAAGAAGAATATTAGTGCTAGAATAAGGAGTAATTTTCCCGTCTCAATCCAAGAAAAATAGGAAGAGGATCCTTTTGGAGTTTCCTATGGCTTTTCTTTGTGTTCCTATAACCCTGTAGGCTTCTCTTGTAGCTTTAATGTTTGTTCCTGTAGTCCTCTAGGCTTCTCTTATATCCCTGTAGGCTAAGTGATTTTTCCTTCTGGTCATAATTGCAACTCATTTCTTTTAGGAGGTGTGTATGTTACTCTTGGTTGTATCATCAATGTCATTGGTATTTTCCCTTCTTCCTTTTAAGGCCCTTCTTTTTAAAGGCTAGTAGTTTCTTCGATCATTATAGAAGTGGGATATGGAGGCTTAGTTTTGCAATACCGTATTCTATTACTCTTTCTTCTTCTTAAATACATATGAGGTTCTCTGAGTAGGTTTCCCCATTCTCTATCATTCATCACACTGTGATGTGTATCTTTGGGCATCTCCCTCATACATCTTCTTAGGATTTTATTAGGCCCAAACTTGAAGAGGTTACCCCCAATCCAAGTGTAAGAGGCACTCTTTTTGACAATTTTTATTTTCTCCTTTGAGGATAAGTAGAGAGGAATCTGACGAACAACTAAGAAATTGGATATGTTAGCAAACCATGTAGATAAGAGTGAGATGGAAAACAAATGTTTGTTAGGGAGCCTGTCATCCACCATTTCTTCATCTTCTGCAAACAAGGTTAGTCTTGAAATAAAGTTTGCAACAACATTCTCTTTTCTTGGTTTGTCAACAATATTTAAATCAAATTCTTGCAATAACAGTAACCGCCTAATTATGGGAGCATTCACGTCAATTTTTTCATTAAGTACTTAATTATTGCATGATCAATATGTATAAAGACCTGGTAGCCAATAATCTAATGCCTAATTCTTTTTCAAAGAATGTACAAAAATGAAGATTTTTTCCTCTGTAATTGTATAGTCAAGCTCAATCTTGGATAGATTCTTGCTAATAAAATAAATGGCATAAGGTAGTTTACCTTCAAGATTCCCCAATGCTGCCCCAATTGCTTTATTTGATGAATGTTAATGGATATTGAAGGGAAAATTTCATTTTGGACCTCTAATGACCGACACAATCATCATTTTGTCTTTAATTTCCTCAAATGCATTCTGACATAGATTTGTGCAACAAAAATCTGGATCTTTTGTTACTAAAGAAAATAAAGGTGAAGCAATATTGCTAAAATCTTTAATGAGATTTTGGTAATATCTAGCAAGAATTATGAAATTACTAACATCTTTCTATTATTGAGGAATAATAACATTTTTTATGATGGAATTTTTTTTAGGACCAACCTGGATTCCTTTTTCAAAGAGAGAGTGTCATAACAAAATTCCTTCATTCATTAAAAACAAACAGTTTTCATGGCTTAGGGAGAGGTTAATTTCTTTGCACCTTTGCAAAACTTTGAATAAGTTGGAGATTTCCTTTTGGAAATCATCCCTGTAGGGTGTAAAATCATCCATGTAGATTTGCATTGAACCATGTACAAGGTCAGAGAAAATACTCAGCATAGCCCTATGGAAGGTAGCAGGGGCATTACATAAAACAAGTGGAATAACCCTATAAGCAAAGGTTCCCCATGGACATGTGAAGGTTCTCTTATCCTAATCTTCAGTGTTGATATGGATTTGATTGTACCTGTCGAATCCATCCACAAATGAGGAGAACTTTTTCCCTTCAAGAACATAAAAAAATTGGTCAATAAAAGCAAGGGAAAATGGTCCTTTCTAATGGCTTTGTTGAGTTCTATAAAATCAACACAAATTATCCATTTCAATTCCTTTTAGGGATAATGATTAAGGGATACACCCATTCAGTATCCGAGATTGGATAAATGAATCCTGCATCCAACAAATTTTTCAATTCATTTTTCACAATGTCTTTTAGTGTAAGGTTCATATGCCTCTGAGGCTGACGAAAAGGTTTATGATTCTCCTTAATATATATATGATGAGTGCACATAGAAGTATGGACTCCCTTCATTTCCTTATAATCCTGTGCAAATGCATCAACATGTTGTCATAGAAAAGTGAACAATTTATCCTCTTGTTTAGCAGAAATAAAGGGGCATATTTTCAAGGTTTTGGAAGGGGCGATTTCTATTGTTTTTCAAATTATTTTGTTCATATATAGCACTTATCATATCTTCCTATGAATTATCTTGAGAACTGTTGGGAAAAATACGGAGAGGGGGTGGGGGGAGGGTGGTGGTGGTGTTGAATCAGTATTTAAACTTTCACAATAATACTTTTCCTTTTCAAACAATATACACGATTTTCCAGAAACCAAACAACGTATGTCCGTGACTATAATGAATGAAACCAACTTATAGATAATAAACTTGTAAAACAACTAATTCGTTGTCTATTGAAATTAAATTAGAGTGTGATGCATTTACTAAGAAGTAGACAGATGCAGTAAAAACAAAATAAATCAACACACATGAACACCAGGATTTTTCAGGTGGAAACCTAATGTGGGAAAAAACCACCGCTCTTGTGTTGGCATTATGACACAGGTTTGGTGCTATGACATAGGTTTTGTCCTTGATGGCAACTCACTCAGATGATAGATCATAGTTTAGGCTCACAGAATGAAAGAAAAAAAGTATACGCAGGTTCCCCTTGACCAAGCCGCGTATACACGCGGGCTCGTAGACCAAAAGGCGTGTATGCGTATACACGCACTTTAACGCAAGGAAAAGTGCGTACATGTTGGAAAACTTGGTTTTGGTCCGTGGTATTTGGTCCCTAGTATTTTGACCCGTGGTATTGATCCAAGGTATCTAGATCAAAGTATTGACCCTAGGTATTTGGTCCTAGGTATTGCTTCTAAGTGGTTTTGGACCATGGTATTGAGTAAGGCCTAAGACTATAAAAGGAGAAGGAGATCATTAGGAAAAGGCACTCAAGTATTGAATATCTAATGAAGAGCAAGATCTAGACTACTAGTCATTGGGTTATGGTGCATAGCTGGATCTGAATCAAGGAGGAACCTGAGCACTTGAAGAAGGATAAAGTTCTATTGATGGGTCAATATCTTTAGGCTTGAAGAGAAGTATCTTTGTGTGGTTTTGATATTTTATTGGCGCATGTCGTAATTTGTAAATTTGATGATCTGGGTATAACTGATGTCTGAATAGTTGTAAAGGTTAAATCATCTTTTACAGATATGTACGCAGGTTCAGTATAGCAAAGGCATGTATACATGCTGGTTTGGAATTTCAAAATAGCGTATACGCAGGTCTGCCTTCAGATAACAATGTATGCAGGTTCGACACATTGAAGTAGCGTATGTCTCATAAAATATGTTTTAGCTACTTCTGTTTGCTGTTGCAGTGTTTTAGGTTCTGCATTGGGTTCTGGTCATTGTTACTGTGTCCTGGTTATAGCTTTCAGAAAAGTGATTGTTTGATTCAGTTTTGGTTGGTGCAAAGGAGATTGATTGATGTAGATATATTTGATGTTTGATTGATGTTATTGATGGATCTAGTCTAAAAATTTATGAAACGTGGTCCCTGGAAGAAAAGAGAAGGTTGTAGTCTTCTGTAGGTCAGCGTCTACGTACTAGTACATTAGCTAGTATAAGAGCTAAGGGGGTTGTAGCTCCCTTCCAGGAGAAGCTGGAGAACGAGAGAAGGTTGTAGCCTTCTATAGGTAGAAGCCTGCGTGCTGGTATAAGACTGCACTAGTACAAAAATATTGTAAAAAGAAGTTTCTTATTAAAAGAAGATAGAGACAAATTGCAGCAGGTGGTTTTCACCCACATTAGGTTTCCACCTTATATCTTGTGTTCTTGTGTGTGATTGTCTGCTCCGTTTTTACTATACCTGTTACTGCTTATATGGTTTTGATACACAGATTAAAGATCAACTGACTAAATAATAAGTTTACAAGGTATACGTTGGTTTCTCTAAACACAGTTGCATATATATGCAAGTTGCATTAACAGAAGTAGCGTATACAAATCTATTTATGGAAATGAAATATTGTTAAGTTGCTAATACTGATTCACTCCCCCTCTCAGCATTATTTCCAACAATTGGTATCAGAGCAAGTCCTTCAGAAGAAGCTTGATCGCTTGAAGGAAGATCTATCATCATGAGCAACTACGAAAGAGAGGGATCCATCACGCCACCAATCTTTGATGGGAGCAACTTCGTCTATTGGAAGGTAAGCACCACAACCTATCTTCAATGTCTTGGAACAGAAGTTTGGGATATCGTGGAAGGAGGATACACATTTCCATAAAAAACTCCTACAGATACGACAGGTAAAAAGTAGTATGAAACAAATGAAAAGGCTGTCAATACTCTATTGGGGAGTCTGTCACAATCAGAATTCGTCAAGGTTATGCAGCTCAAAACCGCCAAAGAAATATGGGACAAGATCATTCTAATCTATGAAGGAGACGATCAGGTAAAACGTGCAAAACTACAATCTCTCAGAATTCAATATGAAACTCTCAGAATGCACAATGATGAAAGTGTAGCTAATTATTTCTTACATATATATGAGATTGTTAATCGCATGAAAAACTTGGGTGAAGAGATAAAATAAGTTACTTTAGTTGAAAAGGTTCTAAGATCCTTGTCTTCTAAGTTTGAATCAAAAGTTTCTGCCATAGAAGAAAAGCAGGATCTTCAGAGTATTACTATGTCACAAATGCACGGAATCCTAACTTCTTTTGAAATGAGAAAAGGGGATCCATCAGATATGAGAGAAGCTGCATTCAAAGCTTCAGGAAAAGGAGAACTCAATGAGTCAGGACATACGTCAGAAGGATAGGAAGAATCAAACTTTGTTAAGAATCTTCAATGGGGTTCCGGAAGATTCAAAGGTAAACTACCTTTCAAATGTTTTTCTTGTGGAAGAGTAGGTCATTATGATGCCAAATGTCCTCACAAAGATAAGCTTGATAAAGGTAAGGAATCAGAAAAGTGGAATAGAAAACAAAGTGTAACTAAGAAGAGCTACTATACACATGAAGATAGTGATGGTTTATCAAATAGTGATGAAGATTAAAATAATAATGGTTATAGACTTCTGATGGATTTTGAAGATGATGATTTCTTGGATGCTTTAGATGAAGATGGTCTCTATGAAGAAATTTCTATACTTAAAGTCTATTTAGAAGAAAAGTGTATGATTATAGATACTCTTACATTCCAACTTGCTGAAAGGGAAAAACACAATGAAAAATTAGAATGTGAAATTGTAGGTCTAAGAAAATAAATTGAGAAACAAAAGCTCTTAATCTTAAGTTTGCTAAAGGATCAGAAACTTTAGATGAAATTATCAAAGTGCAACGTTCTCCTCTGATAAAGACAAGTCTTGGATATACTGAAGAACCATCTCAAGCACAGAAGCCATCAACCTCCAAAAGCTATCTAGATGCAGAAAGGAGAAATGAACAGGTTGACAATCATCAGCAGAGGCTTAAAGCAGATCACCAGGTAAATCGAGTTCAATCTACTTCAAGGATGAATAGAAGCTATAACCAACCACAGGTAAATCATTCTCAATTTGCTTCAAGAATGAATGTCAATGGAAACTACAATCATCAGGTCAATAGATTCGATAATCGCAGGAATTTCTTTAATGGCCAATGTTTTTCATGTCATAACTTTGGACACAAAGCTGCTCAATGTGTTTCTTACAAGACCATCATGACTAGAGAAGTACAAAATCAAAGGAATGTGACTGGGATCATGAAAAGGACCTACAATAACTTTTTTTCTCTTGAAAATGAAATAGAATGCTCTATCTGTAACAACTTCGGTCATGAAGACTTTGAATGCAGAAGTAAATTTCACCAAACATATCAGAAGGAGTAAGCTTCATTGGGTCCCAAAACATGGAAAAAGAAAGAACCGCAAACCGAAAGATGTGGTATAGCCTTATATGCAGAAGGACAAGAAAATCAATGGTACATCGACAGTGGATGCTTGAAACACATGACAGGTGATAAAGAAAAAATTCAGTCATATAGTGCCTTAGAAAAGGAAAGGAAGGTCTCATTTGGAAATGACACCCCTATAGTCATAAAAGGTAAAGGCTCTGTTCTCTTAAAAGAAAAGGTCAAAGCTGGTAATTTTATGTATGTTGATGGTTTAAAGCATAATCTATTGAGTGTTAGTCACATGTGTGATCAAGGAAATGAGGTAGTATTTCGATCAAATGGATGTGTTTTTCGTGAGCTTGATACAGGAGAAATAGTGATCAAAGGCATAAGAACTCCAAATAATTTATACATACTCAAGGGATGACAACAACAATGCTATCTAAGCAAAAATGATGAACACTGGCTATGGCACAAAATATTGGGGCATCTAAGCTTCCCTCAGATAAGGAAAGTATGCAAATTCCAGGCTATACGTGATCTTCCTGACATAAGAATTCCAGAAAATACAATATGCAAATCATGTCAATTTGGTAAGCAAACCAGAACACATTTCCTTGAGAAAGAAGGATCAACTAGTAAGCCGCTTGAACTTGTCCATACTGATTTATGTGGTCCATCAAGGAAAAAGTCACCTCGTGGAGAAGAATACTATATTGTTCAGTGACAACTTTTCTAGAATGTGCTGGATAGGACTTCTAAAGCATAAAGACGAAGCATTTGAAAAGTTCAAAGACTTCAAAGCTTTGGTTGAAAATGAACCAGATCACAAAATCAAATGTCTCAGATCTGATCGAGGAGGGGAATTTACCTTGGATGAATTCTTTGACTTCTGTGAAGAACATGGAATGAGAAGGGAATTCTCTACCACAAGGACTCCTCAGCAAAAAGGAGTGGTAGAAAGGATGAACAGAAATATTCAAAAAATGGCTCGTGCTATGCTAGATGAGTCTGGAACTCCTGCAACCTTATGGGGTGAAGCTGCATTTGTTGCCGTCACTATTCTCAACAAAATGAATGTGCGTGTAAATAGCACTCAAACTCCTCATGAACTTTGGTATGGTAAGAATCCTACTGTAAAATACTTCAAAGCTTTTGGAAGCAAATGTTACATCAAAAGGACTGATGAAAAACTTGGCAAGTTTGAAACTAGAGCAGATGAAGGCATTCTTCTTGGTTACTCTTCCCGAAGTAAAGGATACAAGTGTTATAAGAAAAGACTAGGAAAAATTGTTGAGAGTATTGATGTTGTGGTTGATGAATTAGGCAAAAATCCAAAGTAGGTAAAAACTGAAGAGTAGGAAGATGACGAGGATTATCCTTCCACATCAAATTAGACTAATGCTGAAGAAGAAGAAACCAATGAAGCACCAGAAGAGCAGATAACGACAGAAGAAAAGACTCCATCCAGATATGTTTAGAAAAGTCATCCAGAGACTCAAATTTTGGGACAAAAAGAGGCAGGTGTGTAGACAAGAATAACTATTACAGAAGCTTCAATCTATATAGCATTGCTCTCTTCCATCGAACCGCAAAATATACATGAAGCATGCAAAGATGAATGTTGGGTCAAGGCCATGAATGAAGAGCTTGAGAAAATTGAAAAGAATAATACTTGGGAATTAGTTCCTAGACCTCATGATAAGAATGTCATACGAACCAAATGGATATTAAAAAACAAGTTGAATGAAAATGGAGAAGTTATTAGAAACAAGGCTAGACTTGTTTATAAAGGGTATGCTCAACAAGAAGGTATAGACTTTGAAGAAACTTTTTCACTTGTCGCTAGACTTGAAGCCATAAGAATGTTCCTTGCTCTTTCTAGCTTTCAGAAGTTCAAAGTATATCAAATGGATGTGAAATCTGCCTTTCTTAATGGAGACCTAGAAGAAGAAGTATATATTGAGCAACCAGATGGATTCATCCTTGGAAATGATCCAAAACTTGTATGCAGACTCAGAAAGGCTCTCTATGGTCTAAAACAAGCTCCAAGGGCCTGGTATTATCGTCTTGACAAATACCTTCATCAATAAGGTTTTTCAAAAGGATCAGCTGATAGCAATCTATATATAAAAGTTGACAATGATAAATTGCTAATACTTGTTGTGTATGTTGATGATATCATTTTTGGGAGTAATGAAGAAGCCATGAGTCAAAACTTTGCTTTGGTAATGCAAAAAGAATTTGAAATGTCCCTTCTTGGTGAGCTCACATATTTTCTTGGTTTACAAGTTCAACAAAATAAAGATGGTATTTTTCTATCACAAACCAAGTACCTCAAGCAGATCTTGAAGAAATATGGAATGGAAGATTAAACCAGTATGTACTCCAATGGTAACAGGATGCAGCTTTAGCGGAAATGATGAATCAACAACAGTACATCAACCAACCTACATATCCATGATTGGTAGTTTTCTCTATCTAATAGGTACCCGGATAGACATCATGCATGCAGTGGGAATAGTTGGAAGATTCCAAGCAAATCCAAAGGAAGTACACCTTCAAGTAGTCAAAAGGATTTTTAAATATCTTCAAGGGACACAAAACTTTGGTTTATGGTATCCCAGAGATACAGATCTCACACTTCATGCATATACAGACGCAGATTGGGAAGGAAGTGTGGATGACAGAAAAAGCACTAGTGGTGTTGCATTCTATATGGGTTCCAGATTGGTGTCTTGGTTCAACAAGAAACAAAGTTCAATTGCATTATCTACAACTGAAACAAAATATGAGGCTGCTGCATCTTGTTGCACACAACTCCTTTGCATGATGCAAACATTGCAAGACATTCAGATCACATGTACTCCACCCATCCCCATTCTATGTGATAATACAAGTGCAATCAGTATTTCAAAAAAAAGAATCATGCATTCCAAGACTAAGCACATACCTATCAAATATCATTTTCTCCAGGAACAAGTACTTGAACAAAAGGTCAAATTGGAGTATGTTCCCTCCAAGGAATAGGTTGTTGATATATTCACCAAACCACTGCCTAGAGAGACATTTGAATACCTCAGACAGAAGCTGGGAGTAGTTGATGCATCATCTTGCTATTGACACTTATCTGTTTCAGAGAAAAATGGTTGTACATGAGTTTCATGAAGCGTATCCGCGTACATATGCCAGTTGCTGTAGATACAGCCGCGTATATGTTGGTTTGAAGAATATCAGTGGGCCAGACTCAGGATGAAAAGAGTCTGATATGGGTCTGACAGTGATCATCTGGCACAGGTTCAGGGGGAGAATATACTTCTAATAATGCATTGTTGGCATTATCTTAGAAGATCTTGGTACAATTTCACAGTTGTTTTTGATTCAAGCACAGAGGGAGATCATGGTTGCTGGTCTGGATGGTGATTGACAGATGCTGCTGATGATAGTTGCTGATGACTATCATAGTCTTGTTTTAGATATTTTTCCTCTATGTCATGTATATCTTTTATTATCAAGGTCATGTAACGACCTATTTTGTTTCCCCACTTTGCCTGGGATGGATGATGTAATGTTCTTGTTTTATCATGTATAAAATTTTGGTATATCCCCACTTGGTTGAATGGATGAGTCAATCTTGGTATATCCCCACTTGGTTGGGAGATGGATGTATGTATGAGTGTTTGGTGATAGGAAGGTCATTTATGATGTATAGAGTCATGTTATTCTTGTAGAGCATCTTTTTGCGGACCTTTCTTACAGTCAGGGGGAGCATGATCATCACACTTCAGCATATCAGAGAATTCAACATGTACTCAGGGGGAGCATAACCCTTTGCCCTTGATGAAAAAGGGGGAGAACGACTTGGGGTTGCCATCAAGTCCAAAGGGGGAGATTGTTGGAATTATGAAACAAGTTTGGCACTATGGCACGAGTGTTGTCCTTGATGGAAACTCACTCAGATGACAGATCATAGTTCAGGCTCACAGAATGAAAGAAAAAGAAGTATACGCAGGTTCCCCTTGACCAAGCCGCGTATACACGCAGGCTCGCAGACCAAAAGGTGCGTATGCGTATACATGCACTTTCACGCAAGGAAAAGCGCGTACATGTTGGAAAACTTGGTTTTGGTCCGTGGTATTTGGTCCCTGGTATTTTGACCCGTGGTATTGATCCAAGGTATCTTGACCGAAGTATTGACCCCAGGTATTTGGTCCTAGGTATTGCTTCTAAGTGGTTTTGGACCATGGTATTGAGTAAGGCCTAAGACTATAAAAGGAGAAGGAAATCATTAGGCAAAGGCACTCAAGTATTGAATATCTAATGAAGAGCAAGATCTAGACTACTGGTCATTTGGTTATGGTGCATAGATAGACCTGAATCAAGGAGGAACCTGAGCGCTTGAAGAAGGATAAAGCTCTATTGATGGGTCAAGATCTTTAGGCTTGAAGAGAAGTATCTTTGTGTGGTTTTGATCTTTTATTGGCACATGTCATAATCTGTAAATATGGTGATCTGGGTATAACTGATGTCTGAATAGTTGTAAAGGTTAAATCATCTTTTACAGATCTGTATGCAGGTTCAATATAACAAAGGCGAGTATAAACGCTGGTTCGGAATTTCAAAACAACGTATACGCAGGTCTTCCTTCAGATAACATCATATGAATACAAGTTCGACACATTGAAGTAGTGTACATCTCATAAAATATGTTTTAGATACTTCTGTTTGCTGTTGCAGTGTTCTGGGTTCTGCATTGGGTTCTAGTTATTGTTACTGTGTTCTGGTTACAACTTTCAGAAAAGTGATTGTTTGATTCAGTTTTGGTTGGTGCATAGGAGATTGATTGATGCAGATAATTTGATGTTTGATTGATGTTATTAATGGATCCAGTATGAAAATTTATGAAACGTGGTCCCTGGAAGAAAAGAGAAGGTTGTAGCCTTCTGTAGGTCAGCACCTACGTACTAGTACATCAGCCAGTACAAGAGCTAAGGAGGTTGTAGCTCCCTTCCAGGAGAAGCCGGAGAATGAGAGAAGGTTGTAGCCTTCTGCAGGTGGAAGCCTGCGTGCTGGTATAAGACTGCACCAGTATATAAATATTGTAAAATTAAGTTTCTTATTAAAAGAAGATAGATTCAAATTGCAGCAGGTAGTTTTCACCCACATTGGGTTTCCACCTTATATCTTGTGTTCTTGTGTGTGATTGTCTACTCTATTTTTGCTATACCTGTTACTACGTATATGGTTCTAATACACAGATTAAAGATCCACTGACTAAATAATAAGTTTACAAGGTATACGCTGGTTGCTCTAAACACAATTTCATATATACGCAAGTTGCATTAATAGAAGTAGCGTATACAAATCTATTTATGGAAATTAAATATTGTTAAGTTGCTAATACTGATTCACCCCCCTCGCTCAATATTATTTCCAACATCTTGTTGTCTCAGTCTTCAATCTTCTTATTATTAAAAGTGTTTACAAGTTTTGTACTGGTGCAGACTCTTTCTAGTAAACATGCATCCACCTGCTGAGGGCTACAACCTTCACTCGTTTTCTAGCTTCTATTGGAAGGGACCTCCATCCCCCTAGCTCTTGTACTGGCTAATATGATTACCAGTATGTAGGTTACGACCTACATAAGGCTACCACCTTCACTCATTCCTTAAGGACAACATTTCATAAATTTTCAGATTGGATACTCTTGATACACATCAACACAATATGTAGGCCACGTTTCATCAAATTTTTAGACTGGACCCATTAGTAACATTGAAGCTCAAAATCAATCACTACTGCAACCATCAAACAAAATTGCATCAATCAATCGCTAAACCCATCAACTTTGAAGCAAAACACAATCGGTCAATTTGAACAGTAATATCATTGTCACTGGAACGCAGAGCTGAACGCAGAACACTGCATCAACAACTAGAACCAACTGCAACCTCAAAAATCATATCTCAGAATGTATACACAACTTCAATGAGGAGAACCTGCGTGTATACGTCAATTTCTGTAACTCAACCTGCGTATAACTCTAAAGATACTGAAACATAAAAATTTTGAACCAAAGATATTTTAAAGATCTACTGTCATATTATAAAGTTCTAAATAGATAGCAACAAAAGATCACCCTTCTTACTCAATCAATCAGTTAGCCAGACTCAATCTCCTTATACAATTAGTTTAACTTCAGATCTAATGAAGACATCATTGACAAACAACAATAAAATAGAATCACTGATAAGATAGATCAATCATTTCTGAACAATAAGCCCTTCCTCTACATACACTACTTCGAAGTGATAAATCCATGTGTATATGCGCCTTCACCAAGGCGAACCTGCATATAGATATGAAAATAATGACTTATAACTTCGCAAATTTTCAAGACTTTAGATATACCTAGATCATATAGAATTTAAAGGATAAAACATTCGTTAGCACTCAGAACTAGCCTATTATTATCAGATCATACAATGATAAGTCATTTTAGGTCTCATGATCTTGATCCAACATTGTATCCAAGGGTGCACAAGATGTCTCAGATCTATATCATAACCAAAGCCCTTACAACATGAAATATACTTTAGATAGAAGTATTCATGAAAAACCCTTTTTCTTGAACACTTAGCCCTTTGATCTTCTCCTCCTTATATATTTAGAGCCTTTATCAATATTATGAACCAAAACAACACTTAGAACCTATGGTATTCTTGGACGGGATCAAGTATCCATTATTCCGCTCAATATTCTGGGCTAATACCATGGTATGGACCCTTGGTATTCTTTAACCTTAATTTTCCATCCCATACGCGCTTTTCCTTATGTGAAAATTGCGTGCATACATATACGCGCCTTTTATTCTGTGTACCTGTGTGTATATGCGACTTGGACTAGGTTAAACAATGTATACAACTTAAAAAACATTCTCTTTCCTCAATTTCTTGATTCTGATCTATAATCCTTTGTCCCATCTTCCTGTTTCTGTGCCATTACTCTGTTACCTCTGAATTGACTTGTTACAATGTGAGTTGCCATCATACATCACTTTTTCATTTCTGATATGACCTATGGATGTGAGTTTCCATCAAGGACAACACATGTACCATAATGCCAACAATCTCCCCCTTTGGACTTGATGGCAACCATATTGGTGTTGATCACTTCAAGCTGTAGAACCTGTTAGATATATCAAACAACACCAAGATACTCTCCCCGTTTGACATCAACTCCAAAGGGTGGCCCAAGATATTCTCCCCCTTAGTACATGATGAGATGCACTATACTGTCCAAGCTACCCCTTAGCATATGCAGAGTCTGCAGAAATATTTTTCAAAAGAATAACATGACTCTATAACTCAACTATGTGAGTATGACCTTCCTATCACCATTGACTCATACATACATCAATCACCCAACCAAGTGGGGATACATCAAATGTTCGTACACAACTGAAAATTGCAATTATTAGATCATCCTTCCCATGCATAGTGGGGGTAAAAATTACATCATGTGTCCAAAATGACTCATCCATAATAGACTATGACAGAAAGAGACATATTATTACACCATAGGTAAGAGACATATTATTACACCATAGGTTTTACATGACCTTTTCATCAAATGACATTAATAACTGAGACCATAGTTGAATTCAACAACCATGATGCCAACAATGCATAATATTTTGAAGGCTAATGCTCCCCGTGAACCTGTGCTACCTATGCATTGTCAACAATTCATTCATCGAGGCATCTTCATCAATCAAGTAAACATAAGTGAGAAAAGCATACCAAAAGACTGTATCCATCAACATCAGACTAAACATGCATGTTAGAAACTGATTTTGAGTCTAACCCACTGTTTTTTTGTCAAAAAAACAGATACGCTACTGCCTACACAGAAACTCGCATATATATGCTACTTTGCTTCATGAAATCCACGTATAGAAAAAAATCCTCTGATTTTGTACATGTAGACTGAACAAATTGGTTTTAACAATAAGATGAGGCAGAAACAACTCCTAGCTTTTGTCTGAGATATTCAAATGCTTCTCTGGGAAGAGGTTTGGTAAATATATCAACAACCTGATCTTTGGAGGGAATATACTCTCATTTAACCTTTTTTCAAGCACTTGTTCCCGTACAAAGTGGTACTTAATGGGTATGTGATTGGTCTTGGAGTGCATAACATGATTTTTCGAAATACTAATCGCACTTGTATTGTCCCATAAGATGGAGATGGGTGGAGAACATTTAACTTGAATATTTTGTAATGTTGGCATCATCTAGAGAACTTGTGTGCTACAAGATGCAACAACCACATATTCTGCTTCCACTGTAGATAAGGCAATCGAACTTTGTTTCTTGTTGAACCAAGATACTAATCATGATCCCATATAAAATGCACCTCCACTAGTGCTTTTTCGATCATCAACATTCCTAGCCCAATCCACATCTGCATATGCATGAAGGGTGAGATCTATATCTTTAGGATACCATAGAACAAATTCTTGAGTTCCTTGGAGATATTTGAATATTCTCTTTACTGCCTGAAGATGTGATTCCTTCGGATTGGCTTGGAATATTCCAACAATTCCTACCGCATGCATTTTAGCTGACCTGGTACCTGTTAGATAAAGTAGACTTCCAATCATAGATCTGTACGCTGGTTGATTCATTGTAGGAGAATCATCATTAGAACTGAGACTACATCCTGTTACCATTGGAGTACATACTGGTTTGGAATCTTCCATTCCGTACTTCTTCAGAATCTGCTTGAGATATTTAGTTTGTGAGAGAAAGATGCCATCTTTTGTTTGTTTCACTTGTAGACCAAGAAAATAGGTTAGTTCTCCAAGTAAAGACATTTCAAATTCTTGCTGCATAACATAAGCAAAGTTTTGAATCATAGATTCTTCATTACTGCCAAAGATGATGTCATCAACATAAACAACAATAATTAACAATTTATCATTCTCAATTTTTGTATATAAGTTGTTGTCTGCAGATCCTTTTGTGAAACCTTGTTGTTGAAGATATTTTTCAAGATGATAATACCATGCCCTTGGAGCTTGTTTTAGTCCATGCAAATCCTTTTTGAGTTTTCATACAAGTTTTGCATCATTTCCCAAAATGAAACCTTCTGGTTGTTCAACGTATACTTATTCTTCTAGATCTCCATTAAGAAATTCATATTTTACATTCACTTGATAAACTTTGAATTTTCAAAAACTTGAAAGAGCAAGAAACATTCTTATGGCTTCAAGTCTAGCTACAGGTGCAAAAGTTTCTTCAAAGCCTATACCTTCTTGTTGTGCATACAATTTACAAACAAACCTTGCTTTATTCCTAATTACCTCTCCATTTTCATTCAACTTATTCTTGAATATCCATTTTTTCCCTATAACATTTTTATCATGAGGTCTAGGAACTAATTCCCAAGTATCATTCTTTTCAATTTGGTCAAGTTCTTCATCCATGGCCTTAACCCATCATTCATATTTGCTAGATTAATTTACATTTTGTGGCTGTATGGAGGATAATAAGGCTAGATAACTAGGATATCCTACAAGAGTTCTTCTTGTTTGTACTCTAGACCATTTTTCTCCTAGAATTTGAGATTCTGGATGATTCTTTTGAACATACCTAGATGGATCCTTTTCCCTGTCAGATGTATCTTCTTCTGATGCTTCATTAGTTTCTTCCTCTATATCATTTCGATTTGACATGGGAAAGCATTCACCATCTTCAATATTATCGTCTTCTCTTGTGTTACCTATTTCAGATTTATGCATGTTTCATCGATTACAACATCAATGCATTCAACAATTTTTCGAAGTCTCTTATTATAACATTTGCATCCTTTACTTCTAGATGAATAACCAAGAAATATTCCTTCGTCTGCTCTGGGTTCAAACTTACAAATTTTTTCATCAGTTCTTTTGATGAAACATTTGCTTCCAAAAACTTTGAAGTGTTTTACAGTGGGAAGCTTACCATACCAAAGTTCATATGGAGTTTTATCACTATTTACACATACATGAAATTTGTTGAGAAAATTTACTGCAGTATGTGCAGTTTCATCACAGAAGGTGTTAGAAGTTCCAAACTCATCAAGCATAGCTCGAGCCACTTTTTGAACTATTGTGTTCATTCTTTCCGCCATGCCATTTTGTTGAGGAGTTATGGCAACAAAGAACTATCTCTTTATTCCATGTTGTTCACAAAATTCAAAAAATTCATCTAATATGAATTCTCCTCCCCGATCAGATATGAGACATTTGATTTTTAGATCTAATTCATTTTCAACTAAAGCTTTGAAGACCTTAAACTTTTCAAATGCTTCATCTTTATGTTTTAGTAAACCAATCCAACACATTCTAGAAAAACCATCAATGAATAAAATGTAGTATTCTTCTCCACGAGGTGACTTTTTCCTTGTTGGTCCACACAAATTAGTATGAATGAGTTAAAGAGGCTTACTCGCTGATCCTTCTTTGGCATTGAATTGAACTCTGGCTTGCTTACCGAATTGACATGGTTTGTAGATGGAACTTTCTAGGATGATGATATATGGATGATCACGAACAACCTTGAGCCTGTATGATTTTCTTATTTGAGAAAATTTTAGATGCCCCAATCTTCTGTGCCATAACCAATTATCTTCTGTTTTTCTTAGATAACATTTCTCTTGACCTCCTTCTAGCATATATATATTGCTTGGAGTTCTTTCACCTTTGATTATGGTCTTTCTCGTGTCAAGCTTATGAACCACACATTCTTTTGATCGAAACACAAATTCATTTCCTTGATCACACATTTGACTAACACTCAATAAGTTATGCTTTAATCCATCAACATACATGAAAGTTCTATCTTTAACTTTTTTTTAGATAAACAAAACCTTTACCTTAATGACAGCTGGTGTGTCATTTCCAAAATAGACATTCTTTTCCTTTTCTAAAGCATTGTATGAAATGAGTTTATCTTTATCACCTGTCATGTGTTTTGAGCATCCGATATAAATGTACCATTGATTTTCTTTTCCTTCTGCAAACATAGCTATGCCACATCTTTCTGACTGTAATTCCTTATTTTTCCATACCTTGGAGTTTGATGATGTTTGCTCCTTTTGATATGTTGGCCGAAATTTTCTCCTACATTCAGATTCTTCATGACCAAAGTTATTGCAAAATGAACATTCAATTTCATCTTCAAGAGGTGAAAATTTATTATAAGATCTCTTCTTGGTTCCTGTCATGCTCCTTTTTTTTCTTGCTTCTCTAGTCATGATAGTTTTGCAAGAAACACATTGAACAACCTTATGGCCAAAGTTATGACATGAAAAGCATTGTCCATTAAAGAAAAAATTTCTGTGACCATAAAATATTTTGGTATTTTTCACCTTTTGGTTAGTGCTTCTATTGATGTTCACCCTTGGAGTAAAATGAGCATGATTTACCTGGGGAGTACCTTTAGGGCATTGATAAGGATTGATGCATTGTTGACTAGTTTTTGCTGCATTAAGATAGCTTCTAGTGATGGCTGGAGACTTTTCTGCTTGGGATGTTTCTCTAGTGTATCGAAGACCAGTATTTATAAGAGGAGAACACTGAACCTTGATGATTTCATCTAAGGTTATGATCCTTTAATAAATCTAAGGTTCCAAGTTTTTGTCTTCTCAAGTTCCTTTCTTAGACTTACTACTTCACACTCTAATTTTTCATTGTGCTTTTCCCTTTACATGAGTTGATGTGTCAAAGTGTATATGACTATATTCTTTTCTTCCAAGCAGATTTTGAGTTGAGTGATTTCTTCAAGAAAATCTTCTTCTTCTAAGGCATCCATAAACTTATCATTTTCATAAGCCATGAGCAGTTTAATATCTTGATCATATTCACCTTCATCACTATTAGACATGCCATCACTATCTTCATGAGTATAATAACTTCTTCTATTAGCAAACTGTTTCCTATTACCTTTTGCATAATTATTTCCTTTGTAATGGTTATCTTTATGAGGAAATTTAGCAGAGCAATGGCCAACTCTACCACAAGCAAAACATTTGAATGGAAGATTACATTTGAATCTTTCGGAACCCAGTTGAAGTTTCTTCACAAAGTTTACCTCATCTTCTTCTGGCATATATCCTGATTCTTTGAGATATTCCTTTTCTTTTCCCTTTACAGAGGCTTTGAAAGCAACTTCTTTGATTTCTGATGGAAATCCTTTCCTCATTTCAAAGGCATTTAAAATTCCATGAAGTTGAACAACAGTAACAGATTGTAGATCCTACTTCTCTTCAATGGAAGATACTTTTGACTCAAATTTAGAAGATAGAGATCTCAAAAATTTCTTTACTATAGTAGCCTCCTTTATTTCTTCAGCCAATGTCTTCATACGATTTACAATCTCATCTACTTGTAAAAAGTAACTAGCAATACTTTCATCACTATGCATATTGAGAGTTTCATATTGAATTGTAAGAGTTTGGAGTTTAACAAGTTTTACCCGGGAGTCTCCTTCGTAGCTCTGAATTATTTTGTCCCATACTGCTTTGGCTACGTTGAGCTGCATGACTTTGATGAATTCAGATTCTGATAGAATTCCCAATAATGCATTGACGACTTTGGCATTGGTTTCATATAATTTATTTTCTATTGCATCTGTGGGGAATGCTGCTAGATATTAGTATCCTCCTTCCAGAATTGCCCAAACATCAGCTCCAAGTGACTGAAGATAGCCTTTGGTTCTTATCTTCTAATATGCTAAGTTATTTCCGTTGAAGAGTGGTGGTTTGATGGATGCCATTCCATCTTGATTTCTCATCTTGAGAGATCTTCCTTCAAGCGATCAAGCTTCTTCTAGAGGACTTGCTCTAATACCAATTGTTCGAAAAAATGCTTGTGGGGGGTGAGGTGAATCAGTATTTAAACTTTCACAATAATAATTTTCCTTTTCAAACTATATACACGATTTTACAGAAACCAAACAGCATATGTCCACGAATATAATGAATGAAACTAGCGTATGGATAATAAACTTGTAAAATAGCTAATTCGTTGTATGTTGAATTTAAATCAGAGTGTGATGCATTTAATAAGTAGTAAACAGATGCATTAAGAACAAAATAAATCAACACACATAAGCAACACACATGAACACCATGATTTTTCAGGTGGAAACCTAATGTGGGAAAAAACCACCACTGTTGTCATCTTAGTCTTCAATCTTCTTATTATTAAAAGTGTTTACAAGTTTTGTACTGGTGTAGACTCTTTCCAATATGTAGGCATCCACCTGCTGAAGGCTACAACCTTCACTTGTTTTCTAGCTTCTACTGGAAGGGAGCTCCAACCCCCTAGCTCTTGTACTGGCTGATATGGTTACCAGTACGTAGGCACTGACCTACAGAAGGATACCACCTTCACTCATTCTCCACGGACCACGTTTCATAAATTTTCAGACTGGATACTCCTGCTACACATCAACACAATATGTAGGCCACATTTCATTAAATCTTCAGACTGGACCCATTAATAACATTGAAGCTCAAAATCAATCACCACTGCAATACAACCATCAAACAAAATTGCATCAACCAATCACTGAAACCCATCAACTCTGAAGCAAAAAAAATCAATCAATCTGAACAGTCAGATCACTTTCACCAGAACACAGAGTTGAACCCATAACACTGCATCAACAACCAGAACCAACTGCAACCTCAAAAATCATATGTGAGAATGTATACGCAACTTCAATGAGGACAACCTGCATTTATACGTCACTTTTTGTAACTAAACCTGCGTATACCTCCAAAGATTCTGAATCATAAAATTTTTGAACCAAAGATATTCTTAAGATCTATTGTCATATTACATAGTTTTAAACAGATAACAACAAAAGATAACCCTTCTTACTCAATCAATTAGTTAGCCAGACTCAATCTCCTTATATAATTAGTAACTTTAGATCTAATGAATACATCATTGAAAAACAACAGTAAAATAGCAACACTAATAAGATAGATAAGTCATTTTTGAACAACAAGCTCTTCCTCTGCATACACTACTTAGAAGTGTTGAATCCGTGTGTATACACTCTTTCACCGAGGTGAACCTACGTATAGATATGAAAATAATGACTTATAACTTCGCATATTTTCAAGACTTCATATATACCCAGATCATAGCAGTTAAAGGATAAAACATGCGTTAGCACTCAGAACTAGCCTATCCATTATCATATCATACATTGATAAGTCATTTTAGGTCTCATGATCTTGATCCAACATTGTATCCAAGGGTGCACAAGATGTTTCAGATCTATATCATAACCAAAGCCCTTACAACACAAAATATACTTCAGATAGAAGTATCCATGAAAAACCCTTTTTCTTGCACACTTTTCCCTTTGATCTTCTCCTCCTTATATGCTTAGAGCCTTTGTCAATACTATGAACCAAAAAAACAATTAGAACCTATGGTATTCTTAGACGGGATCAAGTAACCGTTTTTCCACCCAATATTGTGGGCTAATACCATGGTATGGACCCTTGGTATTATTTAACCTTAATTTTCCATCCCATACACGATTTTCCTTTTGTGAAAACTGCGTGCATATGTATATGTGCCTTTTATTTAGTGTACCTGCATGTATACACGACTTGGACTATGTTAAACATTGTATACAACTTCAAACATTCTATTTCCTCAATTTCTTGATTTTGATCTGTAATCCTTTGTCCCATCATCCTGTTTTTATGTGCCATTACTCTGTTACCTCTGAATTGACCTGTTACAATGTGAGTTTCCATCATACATCACTTTATCATTTATGAATTGGCCTGTGGATGTGAGTTTCCATCAAGGACAACACATGTACCATAATGCCAATAAGAACAACCAGGGTGTCGTGTAGATTCATCTTTTAAGCTATCAACATTCATGGTAACATGGTACTTATTTTGTAGAAATTTGTTAATGATACTATCCTCATTCATTTTCCTGCTACCAATGGTTGTTTCTAAGATACATATGGGGTAAGGTGATGACAGATACAAGTATTCTTCTTTCTCTACCCAAATAGAAAAATCATACAATACAAGTTGTTTTTTTATTGCCCATTAGTGATAGTCATATTTCTATCCCTACAAACGATGTAAGTATCAATAGTTCCCAACCAAGGTATTTCTAAGATAAGAGGGTATCCATTAAACTTGGTCTTGGCTAAAGAACAAGGAAATATATGCGATAATCCCAAGAATCAATGGAGATCATGACATCTTCAATGATGCCCTTAGGTCCAACTATGGATCTATTAGAAAGTTGTAGCACTATGGTGGTATTCCTTAGGGATTCTTAGAGATTGAGCTTAAGCATAGTCTCCTTAGTCATTAAATTTATTGCAACTCCCAAGTAAATGAGAGTGTTAGGAACTACAATATCATTGATGTGGACATTTACTATTTGGTTGCTAGGATATAAATACTTGGGGATGATGAGATTCTTGTTAACCAATGGAGTGGCACCTGATGATTATATGAAGACTCCATGCCCAAGGATGATCTAGAGGACACTTTTACAATTAGATATCATCAGTCAACCAAGTTTTTTTAACTCTACTTCTATCTTCTCATCATCTTTATTGTACCCAGATTCCACACCCTGTTGGGAATTGTAATAAGTGATACTAGTAATGATGAGTTTTTGAGTTTGTAATGGGCCTAGGATTTTGGGACTCGATCAGAAAATGAGTACACCTTAGAGTGTTTTTTTATCTGGTTAATTATCCCTTCTTTTTTAGAGGTGGATAATTTTCTAGGTTTTTTCACTCACGTTTTACCCCAAAGCTAGGGTGATGGTTTGAAGGTTGAGCCCCTAACACATATTAGTCTAGAGTCGATTTATATTACCATACTAGATCACACAAAAATTTTGTGGAATTTGGTTAGGTCTAGGTAGTCATTTTTATTTTTTTTAATTTTTTATGCACTACAAAAATTGCTAATAAAATTTTATTTGTAATGTAATAAGTGATGTCTAGAGAAGTTGTATGGGGTATGAGTAATGAAATTTGCACCTCTCACCCTCAAATTTCTACTATGACACACTTTGATGGGTCAAAATGTGTTTTGAACCCTCAAAACCCGCTTTTCCTATGTTTAGTGGGAAATCTGGCAATTAATTAAGCTAGAAATTAAATAAATGGAGAAAAATAAATATCCACACATGCTAAATGTTGTGGAAATGAGGTTGAAAATTATAGGGGAGTTAAAGTGAAGTGCCAAGGTGATGTGGACTCCTAAAATCAAGGAAAGGACGTGTGCTCAAATAGAATCGAATTTCTGGCATTAAACGAGAAAACTGCTTACTTAGAAATTCAAATTTGAGAAGTTAATGCACATTTGGGAGGCCATAATCACTTGGGAGAGAGTTGCAAACTCATCGAGGCGGTGGGCCTTTTGAACCTTGTGAATCTCTTTTGGAGATTTTTTTTCCATCTTCAAGTTTGTTGTTGTTATATTTTTGGCAGAGTCTAGCTTTGTTAGAGTCTCATATTTGTAAAGATCTCTCTCGTATTGTGGGTTGCCCTCTTAGAGGCATTTTTACCCGCTTTAAGCACTAATAAAACATAAAATTTTTTGTTGGAGGGAGCTTGGGATTTTTCCCATGGAATCCCCCTTCCTCATTTAGAAGAGGGATTCTTGTGGTTGGCCTAATATTGCTTTTAGTTTTTTCTTAGCTTTCTAGCTTTTAAATTGCATATTGTGCATGCTTAAAATCAATACATTTCACTCCACATGCAAATTTTTACTAATCTAGTATTTAAATTCCCACCTGCATATGCTCTCAAGTTTTCCAAACTATTTCTCTTTGAAGCATTTGCATGGAGCATTAGTTTAATTTGGGGAATTAACACAATTTGTACTTCATCTAGGCATTTTAGTATAGGAAGGCCCCAAGCATCAATTAAACTTACCTCCAACTTAAGTTAGTTGAATAGACTTTTAGGGACCCTCTACCTCTATTGACTCCTCATGTGTGATCCAAACATTTGGGCGAGGATGAGGTCTGAGGGTTAGAGTTCAATTGTAACTTTGCCTTAGCACTAATTAACAAAATAAACCAAGAATTCGTTCCATCATATTTGCTTTGTTTGCAAATTTCTTAAATTTCTTGCTATTTTGATGGTTTAAAGTCTCACATGCAAATCTTATTTCAAGAGGCACTTTGGATGCAAGCATTGTAATTCCTTTTAATTTTGCAACAAGTTTAATTTTTCTTGTACTTGGAAATTGACTCATCTTGTGGTTTAATTATTGTCATAAATGGTTGATTTCACTTTCAAGTACTATTATTTTGGGTTGTAAACTTAATTGCATGTTGTCATCTTGGTTTAACATTTGAGTTATTTTTGTATCCTTTTGAGCAAGATAGTTTCCATGCTTTGATTTTTAGACTTATTCATCTTGAAAGCATTTATAATATCTTGTGCTAACAATTTATTGTTTCACTTTTCAGGATTATTTTGGCTTTCCATTTGAAAGCATTTCACTTCATTCTAAGAAAATAAAATTTTATTTTTTAAAGAGAAATACTTTGAAGGCACTGGTTGTTTATGTATTTCATGCTTATCTTATGTATTTATGGTTATTGCTCATATCAGTTTTGCTTATAAATCTTAAAGAAATAATCTATTTAACTCTAACAATTCTCCTAGAAACTCACATCCTTTTTAAATTAACTTTTCATTAGGGACCCCCGCCCTTAGCTAACCTAGGAGATAGCTCAAACGGAGAGAATCGAGATTAGTTTGACAACTCCTTCTCTGAGTTCCCTTCCACCAACCACACCTTGTGGGGTTGAAGGATTTTCTCATTAACTTGTAGGTAGGTGTAGGCGGCAGGGTAAACACTTCCCAAGCATAAAATCAACTAATTTCCCTATGAAATTGATAGTAGGGGCATATCTTATTCTCCTCTTTGGACTTTGAGGGATTAATCTTTGATGAATTTATTGTATATAGGAACATCTTTCATGGCCTAAAGGAGAGGAATTTGAAACAATTTTTTTTCAATTCTCCAATTCTTCTGGGGTGTGTGCTTTGTGAGTGGTCAAACTTTCATGGTAGGGAGGCTTGGTGACTTGAGGTTTCCTTCTATTCTTCATGGTTTTCTTTTAGAGAAGGGTGAGAATCTAGAAGGACCTTCCTTGACCTAAGGTTGATATCTTGATTTTATATAGTACAAGTTGGATAAGTAGTTTTTCCATTGTAGATTTGTTGACCCTGTTTGTTCTTAGGATTTGGGTTCGGTTTGGTAGGCATATGAGATTGTTTTGAAATATTATTTTGGGTTACTTGTGGTTGAGGAGAAGGAGGTATCATGACAAGTGGTTGGGCTACTTGAGGCCTCCATCTAGAAGATGGATTACCCCATTGAGGAGGCTGATGCTTATATGGCTGAAAAGGAGGAATGGAATTTTGGGGTGGATAAGGCCGTGAGGTAGGCATAGATGAGGGTGGAGTGTTAGGAGGACACCAAGGTTTAAAATATGAATTGTAATTTTATTTAAAGGAGAGGGATAGTTCATACATTTTTGATACTTGCCGGTGCTTTGTGGCCTCTTTTGATTGACAAAGCAAAGTTGCTCCATTCTCCCTTCTGTTGCTTGGTATGAAACCTTCAAACCTAGAAAAGATGGAAATTTTTTAGTGCAGTGATTGTCTTCACATATGGAACATATATATATGAAATATAAAGGACAATCATTCCTAGGATCTATTTTAGTGCATCTAGGGAAGAATATAGCTAATGCCCTTTTTGCTTCTTCTTGTTTCCTCTTGATTTGCAGTGTATCGATTTGTACAACAAATGTTAAAGAATATAATTGGTCTCTTGGCTTCTAAAATTCATATTTAGGGTCTTGTGGACGTTGTAACACATCAAAGGAGACTAACCATGTGGTGAATGCAAGTTTGGATGAGTTTTTAATGCAAATTGCACGCTGCTACAAGAGTCCTTGTTTTTCTACACGAGATAATCTAGTGAGCAGAAGAATGCACTACAGATAGTTTGAAGGTGGAACGAGATAAGGGAAGGCTAAATAATGATAAAAAATACATGTCCATGTACTCATGTCAATGGTAGAGAGGTCTATTCAATGAATGGGAAAATTTAGAGTCTCTTGTAGCTCCACAAAACAAGAAACTATATAGTGACAACACACATAAATTATCAACAATAACTAAAGGTCAACAACCCAAGTGAACTTAATGCATGGAAAAAGGTGCTAAATAAAAAAAAATAATTGTTTTTAGGACCACCATCTAGTGCTCAAAGTACTATGAATGAAAGAGGCTGCAAACAAGCTAACTAATTAACACTGCATAAAACAATGTTC
Organism: Pinus tabuliformis; assembly: GCA_031772625.1. Taxonomy (NCBI): domain Eukaryota; kingdom Viridiplantae; phylum Streptophyta; class Pinopsida; order Pinales; family Pinaceae; genus Pinus; species Pinus tabuliformis. The sequence goes on along the minus strand of CM062817.1, from coordinate 1,184,834,160 downwards.
AGAAATGAAATTGCAGAAATAAATAAATGAATAGGTGCATGAAAATATAATAGTACAACAAGGTCTTGAGCACCTGGGGTGGGCCCTCAACTAGGGAGACTGAAATCCATAAAGGACCAACAATCTAAGAACTAAGGATTCCTTTCATTAATAAGAAAAAGTGTTTGTACATGAAAAGTTATATCACTGGAACTTATAAGCTAATGTCTTTACTAACTCGACTAATGCTAGCTCTTTTTGACTCTCTAACTCCCCCTTAATGTGTTTCTTGAGCCCTCTATTTATGTAAGACGGTTAATGGGTAACCACCTTGAAAGGAGGATTACTTCCCTCCAAAAGCCATAAAAGTTAGGATCATGCTCCTTGAGTGACCTCTCAACTACATGGAGGATTCATTAGTGCTTCAAGCCAACTGAGTTTAATCATCCTGTAGCAGGCGACAGGTTCCATAAATTTCTTCGACTGGATATCCTTGCGATCTATGCCAAATATTCTCAATATATCACATCATAAAAACATTAGGAACACAAAGTATGAAAAGCATCTCTAACCTTCCTAAGAACTTCTTTATGTTAAGAAAACATTATTAAGTGTAGAAGGATGGGTCTAATGTCCCTAGGAAAAGTCAGATGGGCCTTATGTTATACCTAATTGGAAGGCCCATCACTTATTACTAATCCAACCATGATTTCTATTACCATATGGCTATACGAAGGAAACCATATATGTCATATGTGTCAAATCAAACCTTTATCTTCACCTTGGTTGTCTTCATCAATTGGCATATCATAATCTCAGTTATATAATATACCTCCCAATCCCTTCTGTGTGAATCGGATCTCGGGAGGTGTGCATGGTCAGGAGGAGGCATTTTTCATGTTTTGGTGGTAAGTCTGGTGCGTTTATACATGTCAGGCATGTATTGACAGCCGACTGAGACTTTTCTTCATATATGGCGAAAATCGAGTCTTTCTGCAATGCTCTACATTTACTCTATAACTCTCTATATTTAATAGATGGTTCGATATTTTTCCTGTGGAAAAAATATACTCCCCAATCCTCACTTCACTTACAACTCGTCATTATTTCATATGCCTCTTGTCTAATATTTATTCTTTACTTTTGTAAAACTATTTTAGTGAGTCACATATCTTATCTGAATTTTCTTTTAGAATTCAATGCTCATGACATAAACAATTAAATTGGGATTTTAGTCCATCAACTCCTTTGGATATCTACATCTATTAATATTCCTTGATTATTATTAGAACTCAAAATAACCCTTATAAATGAGAAGTTCCTCAAAAAATTTAGAGAAATTTTAGTGCTACTCAGGAGTGTTATCTATACATGAAACCTAAATGAAATAAATGGTATAGGTATAACATGACTTACATCTATTTATTAGGGCATAGAGACAATTCTTCATATACTAGGGTCAAATTCATGCAGGTAGAAAAGTCTAATGGGGCAACTCACTTTAGATGAATCCCAATAGATCATATATCACAATTTTGCATACAATATTGGAAGAGGGAATCCATATAATGGTGGAAATCACTTGTTATATAGGTATACTTTGTCTAGGCCGGATTTAAGTAAATAGATAAAATATGAACATGTTCATAAGGAGTTGTCATTGAGGAAAGGTATAACAAATCAGAATGATATTTTGTTTACCAATATATTCATTTTTATTTTTCTTAGGTGGCCATAAAATGAGATTCATTACCTTTTCTTTTATAATTCATGATTTTCACAATTTATATTTCCATTGGTTTCGTGAAGCCCTTTTGATACCTTCCAATTTCTATGAACCAAATCTACTAAGACAATATCATCCTTAAACTCTTAGGTGATTTTTTTTCAACTTTAGGAATTATTATACCCCAGGTGCTTCCACATGACATGCTTTTATTATTTGATGAGAATCTCAAAGAAAATTTTAGGGTCCATCTCCCTTGGGTTAATTTTCCATTTCTTTTTTGAAAAAATACTCACCAATTTCCTTTTTATTTTGTTTCTAAAAATGATCCCCCTAATTTCTATAGCAAATCATTTTAATTAAATCAACAATTTTCTAGAATCTGTATAAAATAATTAGATTTTTTTTTTTGAAACATAACGGGTACTTTATATTCAAAATCTGGATTACACGATCATAACCATTTCTACATCATCACATCAAAACTTTCTTCAGAGTTAACAGGTGCTTCCATATCCCAGTACAACGAAGATACTATTTTCTTTCCTCCACTAGACTTGTAAACTATAATAAATCACTAAAATCTACCATAAAGCCAAAAATATACTTCCAATATCAAAACGTAATGACAAATCATAAAGAAACATTAACGAGGGTTGGTCTTCCCCACATCTTCACTGACATCCTTGCCTCGACTGTTGGGATCTGCTCCTGTGTCATCTTCTCCTCCATCTTGTTGCAACTAAGCCACGACCTCATATGGTAGTCCCACAATAATATATTTTACCTATGCAAATATGCTACCGCTAACCAACTTTGAATTGGTAGTTAGTAGATTGGTCTCCATCTTCACAATTTTGTGCTGCAAAGATGTATCTACACTCTCAAACTTTACATTAATTCTCTCAGTGTTGGCACATGGTCCTTCTCCAATAACTCCACACAATTAATGATAAGGTCAATTCTCCCCATTACCAAATTAAAAAAGAACTCGGAAGCCCTCTTCCAGTACGTCAGGTCCTCCTGAGGAGGTTACCTTTTGACACATACATATCAGCGTCCCTCCAAATCACACAACTATCAATTCGATGCTCCAAGCCTTTGACAACGAATGTCACGAGAGAGGGTGGTGTGTCCTTAAATAGACTAGAGCCCTCTTGCACGCTATTTTCAATTGCTTGTGCCATAATATCATGAAGGTCCTCAATGTGCAGCCCCATTAAATAAGCATTTTGTCCAAGGGATCTATCAAACCATTTTTGCAGCCAATTTGCAGAGTAATGAGACGGTGTCCACCTCCTCACCATTAATTCTCTGATCCCATTCACCGTCCTTTGAATTATCTGATATGATGGAATTCTTGCATATACTAGGTTATTAATCTCCTTGTGCCATGTGATGAGTTAACCTAGGGATTTGGGAGGACGCCAGTCGTTGAGCCTTTCCTGTCCTTCCACATATGTCCTCCCTTCTGTATGATATTCCCTGTGTCATCCCTTTATCATTGATAACCATGCTAATATTTAATGCTTCCATAACCAACATTCAATTAAGATATGGGAAGTTGGCCTTCATGTCTCCCATCAATCTCGTAATTCCTTGCTCCCAAGAGCACTCCACGATTTTCCATTTCATTAGAAACATTTTTTAGATGGCGTAGAACATGAAAAAAAGAATGTTGCTCAAATTTTGCCAACTGATAAATTATTCTTTTAACTATGGAGGAAATGTTGTCATTAGAATGTGCATTTGGTATTGAGAACATTCTTATAGCCAACAAGGAATCCCCAACAATTTTATTCTCTTTATTCCGAGAGTGTGAGCAAGGTCTAATCCTTTCCACAAGGCAAATAGACTGGCCTTGTTATTGGTGGCCACTCTTAATCCTCACACATATTTTGTGTCAACTTGTTCATCAGGGCTACAAAACACCCCTCCCGCTCTTGCCTCCCCTTAGAAAATTAAATGTTTTTACAAAATTATTGCCAAACATTTTATAGTTTCCATTTAAGAATTAGTAAGAGTTCCCAAGGTTTCTACACTTTAAGATATGTACGAATCCATAAAATTACATTTGGGCATAATCTTCCTTTCTTATCACCCAATTGCCTTCTCTTTAAGGGGATAAGCTATGCTTTATGTACCAACTCAAGCCTCTTCCAAATCTTATGAGAGATCTAACCATTAATCTACACTAGTGGGGGTGAAAATTAGCGAAATGTTGAAACATTGATCCAATACTTTGTAAATCACATGAATGAATGCCAAGCTATTGATTTGTAGTTGTCATATTAATCCAACCTATCCTAAGTAATATGATCTTCCTTAAGGTATAAGAACATTAAAACATCATGGATCTTCTCACCATTGATCTCCCTTTAGCATGCCCATTGATGCCTCTTATGGTTCATGTCCCTTTGGTCTTATACAACTGATTTCAAATGGGGCCAACCCTCATTCCTTCATGAATCATATTAATCTATATTAAAAGTTGACCTAAAGGAATAGTTCAATGGATTTTCAAACTAGTTCTAGTCCAATCCTAGTTTGACCCTCAATAAGTTCTAGTTTTGGTTTTGATCACAATCTCCACATCTGTAAACTTTTCATAGAAGGGATCATAATTTGATTCAATGAGAGTGAATGAACATGCATCAACATCATGCATTGGTAATTGGAAAATATACCAATACTTGTTGGATATCTTCCACATCCTTATGTACAAATACATAAAATATGAACTTCCTTATTTTCTCGATGAAAACAAAACATTTCCTAAGTTGTAGGAACATCTGCTTATAAGTCTAAAGTGAAAATCATCATGACTGATGAAATATTGACAAGGTTTAGAGCATGTTACCAAAAATACCATTTAGTGCTTCTCTCCAGGAAAATGTTTTCCATATGGGGACATTTGTGGATACCCCCATGCAGATATACCAAGGTAAAAAAAATGCTTCTAGGGAATTTTTCAAACACTCTCTACTAACATGTCCCATTTCCAATGCCTTTTTATTTATTTTTATATTTGTTTTTCAATAGCGGGTCCCATCCACTATGTAATTCTTCAACTATAGTAGGGGGATTTTTGGACTTTACACACCATCTAGAGCCTCTATGTTTATCGATTTCCTCTAAATTTTTTAATTTGATGCATCTTAACATTTGTAGCAACTTGATGTAATTTTGTTATTTGCACCCTTACATGAAATATAAATTAACAAGATTTGTATATTTGGCATCTAATGACTGTATTTACATTGATGTGTGAACATGCAAACCAAAATATATCAAAATAAAATATTGGGAATTTTATGTATTTTTTATTAGATTGAGTCACTTACGAGTGTCAATCTAGTTTTATTCAAGTCAAAATTTTGGTCCAAATCCTTCTAGTCCAAGTACAAGCATAATGACGTTGTTGAAAATAACCAAAATATCCTAGTCCAACCCACCCAAACTATTACTATTCCAACCATGATTTCTACTACCATATGGGTATATAAATAAAACAACATTTGTCATATGTCTCAAAACATACTTTTATTCCCTCCATGATTTTCTTCATCATTTGTCATCTCACTATCTTAGACATATTAATTATCTCCAAAATCTTGCTTATCTTGAAAAACAAACTATTATTTCATGCGCTTCTTGTCCAATATTTAATTTTCACTTTTAACAAATCACTTTGAGTAACATACCTTATCACAATTTTATTTTACATTGTCCATTTTCATGACTTGAATAATTGTTTTTAATTCTAGTCCTTTAATTCCTTATAGGATACCCACACCCATTAATCTACTTTGGATATTTTTATCCCCAAACTCACCCTTCCAAATTAAAAGCATTTGAAACCATTTATCGCATCATTGATGCTACTAATAAGTGTTATGCATTGTCACCATATAATTCCTCTTCTCACTTTAGTGTTGGTTGTTTTCTAGTTCGAGGGAGTCATCCTTTACCTTAAATTCAACAAAACGTGTTTCCACTAAATTTTGAATTTGAGATATACACAAAAAATAAATGAGATAAAGAGGATGGATCTAACATGAAGGGTGTTTATGTATTGAACCATTTACTCTATTATTCATATACTTGGGCTTGAATTCATGTTGGTGGAGAAGTCTAATGGGAAACATTCTTTGGATAAATCCCAATAGATCATATATTTTGATCTTGTGTGCAAATATTGGAAGAGGGAATCTAGACACATGTGGAAATGGCCTCTTGAAATTCTACACATTGTTCATGGGGTTAATTAACTTAATTAAATAATAATTTGCTCATTAATGGGCCTCCCAAATAGGTAAAACACAAGGCCCATCTAACCACTCCTAGGCACATAAAGGCTACATTAAACTTTCCTTTTTGCCCTTAATAACACTTTCCTATATTGTTGAGTTCTTAGAAGGGCCAAAGAGATTTTCATGCTTTAAGGGGTTTTTCCACAAATTTCAAGGAGATCCAGCCAAAGATATTCATGGGGCATGCTCCTTGCTACATAAGAATTCCAACTCGGTTTGCTAAGGATAATAAATATTCCTCCCTACTGCTGCATGGTGGCCCAGGAAACATGATCCAACTTTTTAGGGATTTTAAAGGGAAATCAATACTCCCCTCAAGGGGGTTTCCCCTTCCCCATTTTGTGTAAATAGAGGGCTATAGTAGACTAGTAGAACAAATAGAAGCAAGAGAATAAATCATAGAGCATTAGGATGCTTAGACTTCAAGTTCTGCAATTTTTTTCCATCTATAAGAAATCATTCAGTTGATGAAATTCAAATTTGGTTTAGTTCTTAGTCTACTTGAGGGTTCTGAGCTTCCTTGGGTTAGGGCCCACCCCAAGTGCTCAAGTCCCTCTTGTATCATTACTATCTATGGATTGTTTATCTCTGTAGTTTAGTTTTGAATATTACTTTATGCATGGTTAGTTAGCTAGTTTCTGAACAGTCATTTCTTGCAAAATATCTGAGAGTTAGATGATAATATTGGTAGTGGTTATCTTGTTAAAATGACATTTTTATTTATGCATTTAATTTCACTTTGATTGTTAATATTTATTTTCTATCCATCATTTACTGTTTTACCGTGTCTAGGCAATCCTCTATTTCGCAGGTACATGAAACCCTACAACCATGTACCTTGCTAAATAAAGCCTACTATCGTTGATGTGATGACTTGGGCATGAGTGCCTTATCATTTATTATCCCTTCCTTACCTTATTTTTCTTTCCAACCTTACCTTTAGCATATTGTTCTCCTTACTTGACTGTCTCATGCAACAAAAATGAGACTTTAGAAATTCACAATTCACCTTCTAAACTCACCCAAATTTTCATTCAACTCATGATTAATCTTCTTTGATGTGTTACAACATCCCTAGAAGTCTGAGAATGGAATTTAGAAGTAGAGATACCAAGTATATGCCTTAACTTGGATTATTGTAGAAATTACTTCTTTCCTGTAGAATTAACGTTTATTATTTGCAACCTTTTACTTCAGTGATGTGTTTGCTTTCCTTGCACATTAGAATAGGTATGCTATCATTTCATTACAATTAAGATGGTTTTACTTCCTTTATTGCAATTATTATAGGTTTTGCTTGTTGTCTTTCATTCCCTACAATTTCAAGTTTTACCTGTAGCATATAAGAACTAAAATGGTCTTTGTATAACCAAATTTCATCTCAATACTTCCACTTATATAAAATTCAACAAAAGATAGAAATAGTGCTTGTTGCACATTTAGTGCCAACCTCACGTTAACAATGAAATCTAAACCCTTGGGAGTTGCAACAATACTAAGGGACATCATTTTTTGGTGTTGTTGCTGGGGAAGTGTCAAAACATGTACTGTCTTTTTCCCTAGTCGATATGCTCTTTCTCTCATTTCACTTTCTATAAAAGGAAAAAAATGCATTAGAATTTTCATTTCAAAAATTACAAAATTACAAAAACATATTTCTTTCTTTTATGCCTTGAAGAGGTAGGGATAGAACAAGAAAATTCTTACCCAAAACCCCTACTTTCATTAGTAGACAACCTCTTTTTGCTAACTATGAGCCTCTTACCCTATCCATAGGGACTGTTGAGGCCATTTTTTATGAGCAAGTGAGGACCTTTGAGGAGCTTGAAGATGGAGAAATACCTTCATAACCCAACAATACCATGGCTTAAAATAGAAAACCGGAAGTGTTCACATTTCCCATTAGAGAAATAGACAAAGAGGCCAAATTGAAAAACATTAATCCATTTGTCGTCCCACACTTCTATGGTATAATCACATAATATCCTGGCACTTTCATGTTTGATTTTTCTGTAGTATGCAGGTATTATGACTAGACAATTGATGAGAAGAAGATAAAATTGTTCCCTTCCACTCTTAAGGTTGTAGCCCTTCGATGGTTCATGAGCCTAGAAGGGAAAAACATCACCTCATGGGAGAAAATGAAATACCAGAGATTATTGTACTGGGATTACCTCAAAAACAAGTACTGGGACTATTGTAGAGAAAGGGAGACCAGAGAATAGTTATTCATAATGATCCAAGAAGTAGACGAGAATATGAAACATTTTGAGAAAATATTTCAGTTGAGTTATAGAAGAGCACACAATTGCACCCTAGATCTAGATTCCTTGAAGCTAGTCCTTCTACAAGGATTTAAGGAAGAATTGATGGAAACACTCAACGTGTTAGCTAATGGAGACATATATTAGTTGAACTATGATGATGTTAAGATAATATTAAAAATTCATCCAAAGGAGGCTATAAAAAGAGGTAGAGCAAACAAAAGTTCTGTAAGTCCCTCTCCCTCCTCCTTGCTTATTAAAAATGAGATAGGAGGTAAGATAGAGGAAATGAAGGTCAAAATATTACATAGATTTTGCATGCAGATGGAAACCCTATAGATGAAGAGAAATTAGGAGGAAACAGAAAATGCATTAGCTATATTCTACCCTTAATGCACTAAAAGGAATCCTATGAATGATTGCCCTTTAAATGTGATAAAAATATGTTATGTATGTGAAGAAAATAATTCCACTGATAAGTGTCCATCTTTTCCAGGTTTGAAAGTTGTATATCAAGGAGAAAAATGGATCATGAAATCACTATGCTTTATTAACCAAAAGAGGCCACAAGCCCCTCGATAGTTTCAAAAAGGGATGAAATTCCCCTCTCCTTTCAATTAAAATTACAATGCTCATTACCAAACTTGGCATCCTCCTAACCCTTCACCCTTGCCTATGGCCACTCCTTGGCCATATCCTCCTAAAAATATTACTCCTCCCTTTCAGCCATACCATACTCAACCTCCTCAATGGGGTAATCCATCACTAGGATGGATGCCTCAGGTGGCCCAACCACCTGCCTTAATGCCTCCTCAATAATATCAAACATCTCAAAACATTCCTTCAAAGCAACCATAAATTCCTACCAAACCAAATCCAAATCCCAACAAAAAGTAGGCTCAACTAGTCTACAGAGGAGAAACCACTTACCAAACCTATTCTATAGAAATATAGAAAATCAACCTTAGGTCGGGAAAGGTCCTTCTAGATGTCCATCCACCTCCTCCAGTGGAGAATATTGAGAAGATAAGGAAGAACATGTACCTCAAGTAACCCCAAAAAGACATCTCTATCTTGAAAGGTTGATAACCCACAAAGCACACACCCTAGAAGACATTGAACTTCTAGGAGAACTAAAAAATGCCAGTCAAGATTCCTCTCCTTCAAGCCATCAAGGATGTTCCTATTTATAATAAAATTATTAAGGAAGAATGTCTTAGACGACTTGGGAGGAGGAAGATGTTGAATTTGTAATTATGGCCGGTCTTCATAATGTATATTTGGCCACTTGATGTACTTGTATTTATTATTATAAAGCATATTTTAAATGTTAGAGTATAAATATATATATTTTGAGTCAAAGTCCCATTGTGAATTTTTTATTAAGAAAAATTTAAATTTTTGAACTGTAATTTTTTGCTCCAAAGTTGTCAAGTTGGCCTCCCTCCAAGTCAGGTTGGACCTGGGCAAAGGACACACCCATTCGACCTAGCAGAACAATATATATAGGCAGTTCAATATCCTCTACTTGGGTACTTCACATCTCTCACAGGAGGCATCTTTTAGGAAGGCAAGTGAAGGACAATTAATACGATTAAGAAGATAAATTGGCTCACTCTTTCGCTCTCTTTGAACTTGCACGTGTGGATAGTCTCTCTTCTTTGTAGTTTGCAATTTTTCTATACATTCTGTTATAGGGGGCTAAAATTCTAGGCAAATATAAGGGTTAAAATTCTAGGCTGGCTGGTAATTGCAGGAGGGTCAAAATTTTGGGTCAAATCAGGCATAGCGAAATTTTGGATCAGATTGGGTCGGTTGACTTGGAGGGGTTGAATAAGTTTGATCAGAGGTTTAGGTGTGTCTCTTGTTGAACAAAAGAATTTCTCTATTGAAAAGGTTGCTAGGTTTTCACCCTTGGTGGGTTTTCCCAGGGTAAATCTTGTATTCTCTTATGCATTGCGATCTCTACCATTCTACTATTCTTATATGGTTGAATTTTTGAAGTATAATTGCTAAATCATATATTGGAATATTTTTAAAAGAAGATAAACATCAAAAATAATTATCAGTATTTCATAAATATTGCACTAGTTTACATTGCACTTAGAAAATCAACATGGTATCAGAGCTTTGGTGAAGAAAGGAACTTTAAGATCACTTATGAAGAAACCCTAATTTGAGATCATCATTGCTGAAGTCCTTGTTGTTGATTCACATCCATGGCCTCCTCTATGAAATTTGAAAATAAGTTGGAAAGATCCTCAACCCTTAGGGCTTGGAAAATTAGAGTTGGTATTATTCTTGCAAAGAATAAGGTATTGGATATTGTAACAGGAAAAGTTGTGGAACCAACAAATGTTACAGGAAAAGAGAAGTTTAAGGAATATTAACCCAATTCCATGTGAATCATTGTGGAATCCATTAATCATATTATCCCCTACATTGAAAAGTTGGATACTTCTAAGAAGATATATGATTCCCTAACAAATATATACACTATCAAGGATGTTGGTCAAGCCACGAGTTTGAATAATGAACTTCAGGATGTGACAATGGAAAATGATGACATAACTGCCTCATATTTTGTAAGGATTTCTAAAATAAAGGACCAAATTGCAAGAATTGGATAAACTATTCCAGAAATGAACTCGTGACTACAACACTCAATCGTCTCCCTAGATCACGAGATGCATTTGCAGCAGGTATAAGTAGCAGGAAGGAAAAACCCACATTTGAAGAAAATGGGCCTTTTGTGCTCAATAAGAATCAAGGATTATATCAAGAGATAGGAACGAAGAAGCTTCTCAAGCATTAACAACCCACTTCAAGAATAAAGGGGAGAATAAGGTTGTATGTCATCACAATAAGTCAAATAAGAAGGACATGTCAAGAATTCAATGTTATGGTTACCAAAAATTTGGTCATTTCAAAAGGGATTGTCCTGATATGGCTAATAACAAGAAGATAAAGGGACAACAACATGCTTCCGTAGTTGATGTTGAAGATGAACACCTAAATAAGCCCAAAGGTATCAAATACTCCTTTTACTTTTATACTCTTACATGTTCTATTATAGATGATGATGATATGTGGCTGGTAGATAATGGCGTATCAATGCATATGAATGTAGAGCGTAGAAATATTTCTAGCATAACATGAAAAATTCTATCCCAAAGGGTTGAGCTTGGAGACAATCACAACTATGCAGTCAAAGGAGTTGGAAAGGCATCCATAGAGCTAGAATTTGGTAATAATATGCATCTCAACAATGTTCAATATGTACCAGGTTTAAAAAAGAATCTTGTCTCTATTTCATGCTTAGAAGATAAAGGAGATATAATAGCTTTTGTGGATGGAAACATACTTGTATGGTCCAAGGGATCTAATATGGAAGATGCTAGGGTTATTGGGATTCATGAAGGAAGATTGTGTAAGCTTGTGAGTCAACCAACTCATTCCCTAGTGCATGATGAAATCACTCCAAGTGAGCTATGGCATAGGAGGTATGAACATATTCATTATAGAGCATTACCTGAATTGAATCAAATAGTTTCAGGTGTCCCAAAATTGTAGATAGATCATGAAGGTGTTTGTAAAGGTCGTGCACTTGGAAAGAATATTAAGAAAATATTTCCAAGTAGTGAAAATAGATCTAAAGAAGTCTTGGATTTGATACACTTTGATGTGTAGGTTTCAATGCCTGTGAGATCACTTGGAGGTCCATTGTACTACATGACATTTATTGATGACTTCTATCGCAAGACATGGATTTATTTTTTGAAGACTAGGGATGAAGTATTCACAAGGTTTCAAGAAATCAAAGCTGAAGTGGAGAAATTGGCAGGTAAGAAGATCAAGATCTAGAGGTCTGACAATGGAGGAGAATACACCTCAAAGGAACTTGTGGATTTTTGTAAGATATATGGGACTAAGAGGGAGTTGATTGTTCACTATAATCCATAATAGAATGGTGTCAGAGAACAAAATAAAAAGTCCACTGAAGAATTTGTCAAGGCCATGATGCATGGCTAAGATTTTCCATTGTTCTTATGGGGAGAAGCATCATCGATATTCATATATATTCAAAGCAAAAGTCCTCATTGAATTATGGAAGGCATGACTCTTGAAGAAGAATTATATTAAAGGAATATAGAGATTGGGAAAATGATAATCTTTGGTTGTCCTGTCTATATCCATGTTCCTAAGGATAAGAGGAACAAGATTGAGCCTTCAGGGAAGAAATTCATATTTTTTGGTTACAATGAATCATCTAAGGTCTATAGAGTCTGGATTCAAAAACATTGGTATATTGAGGTTAATGGGGATGTTACTTTTGATGAGATAGTGGCATATTAGGAGTCCAAGGAAGTTTCAATGGACTCTCTTGATGAGCTAAAACATGCAGACGGACATTCAATTTATACTAAAGGTCATGTAGATCCAAAAGGGCCTCATGAAATAGTGGGACTGATTATTGTTCCAGAGATAAGAAAAATACCAACATGGCTTAGGTCCACGTTCAAAGAAGCAGAAGGACATACAACTCCTAATGGAACATCCAGAGAAGTTAAGAAACCCAAAAGGTTATCTAGATATGTATTATTGTTGCAAATCCTTTTGCTTACCAAGAAGTATTTAGACAAGAAGTGTGGAAGCAATCCATGAAAAAATAATACCAATCGATCATGAAGAATCATGTCTAGGAGATTGTGCCATGGCTTAAAGGAAAGTTAGTGGCGGATTCCAAGTGGATATATAAGATAAGCATGATGTAGATGAAACTATTGATAAATATGAGGCACGATTTGTGTCTAGAGGGTTCTCCTAGAAAGAGGGAGAAGATGATGATGAGACCTTTGCTCCAGTTTCTAGGTACACCTCCATTAGATCCATCATCTCTCTTACCACTTTGATGGGATGGAATTTACATTAGATGGATGTGAATAATGCTTTCCTCAATGGTGTGATTGATGAAAATGTGTACATAGAGTAGCCTCAAGGATTTGAGGTGCATGGAAAGGAGTATCATGTTTTCATGTTAAAGAAGGCCTTGTATGTACTCAAGCAACCTCCAAGAGCTTGGTATGCTCGTATTGACAATAATTTAATGAGAGTGGGATTTACCAAGAGTGATGCTGATCGAAACCTTTATTTTAAGGTTGTGAAGAATGCTCCTGTGGTCCTATTGTTATATGTCGATGATTTATTTTTGATAGGCGTTGAGCCTCTTATTATTCAATGTAAGAAGTAGTTGGATTTTGAATTTGATATGAAGGATCTTGGGTTGATGCATTATTACTTGGGACTAGAAGTATGGTAGAAACTTGGCGAAGTCTTCCTTGGTCAAGGAAAGTATGTGATTGAGATCCTTCAGAAATTTGGTATGATGGATTGTAAATCCATGGCTACTCCCATGGTGATGAACTTGAAGAAGTTAAGAGGATCTGAATCTAGTTTTGTAGATCCATCCTATTGAAGAATGTAACTAGGTTCAGTATTGTATTTGAGTCATAATGAGATGTATTTATCAAATGAAAGAAATTTTTTTATTATTAATATTATTATTATGCCTTATTAAAACGTGGGTTTCATGCTTGGGTCATCATTTTAGAGATCAAAGTCCTCATTGAGGACTTATGGGTTTTGTCTTAAGTCATTGTACATTTTATGAGACCCTTCTCGGTCTTTTGAATTATGTAAAAATAATTATTATTGAGTATAATATGTCATTTGTCACCTCCACAGCAAGTCAGCCCTTACTTGATCAAGTCGGCCTACATGAGGGTAATTAGAACTCCAGAAGGGGCTATAAATAAGTTTAATTTGATTTATTTGGAAGAACACACTCACAAGTTCGATATTCAAGAGATAGAAGCAGAAGAATACAAAATTGCAGAAGAAATAGACGGAGGTTTGTTGGAGAAGGAATATTGAAGTTTTTGGGTAATCTCTCTCACATGTGTGAAAACTAATGGTTTACTTATGGGGTCAAAATTCTACAGGTCGAAGTTTTGTTGCTGGGTCAACGTTCTGCTACTAGGTCAAAGTTCTACTATTGGGTTGATATCTACTGCTGGGTCGAAGTTCTATTGTTGTGGAGGTCAAAAATCTGCAGTTGCAAGACCGAAGTTATTGCTGGAAGGTCATCATCTACAAAAGAAAGGAAGGGCTGACTTGGTGATTGGAGGAAGTTTACGTTTAGGTCAAAAATTCTTAGATCATCTCGTGAAACTATTAAAGGAAGAGTTGTTGACTAAGTTTTCCCATATATATGGGTTTTACCTTGGCTGTCCACCTATGTATGGTGTCTTTGATATTCGTGTTATGGTTATTGGTAATTGCTTGAAGAACTAACTTAAAATAAGAACACAAGAAAGTTTATAAGAAAATAAAAATATCACAAGTAATTATCAACATAAATAAAATATTTCCGCCTCTCTGATTTTCCAACATGGTATCAGAGCTAAGGTGAAGAAGGAAAAAGGCAGCCTAAACATCTATTGAAAATAGTTTTAAGAAGTTTGAATAAGGGTCAACAAGGAAAATGATCATAGAAGGAATCAAGCCTACTATAGTCAAGAACCATGTCTAACTCATTGAAGGGAGAAAACAAATTAGAAGGAGCATCCAATTATAGGGCATGGAAAAAGAGGATAGATCTCATCCTCGAGAAGAAGAAAGTATTGGATCTAGTTAAAGGAAAAGTAAAGAAGCTCACAAATGAATCAAGTGATGCAGAAAAGGCAAAATATAGTGAAACAAAATTTTGGCATAAGCCTATTAGTGGAAGGAATAAAGGATAAACTCATCCCATATATATCCAACATAGATTCTGCTCAAGGGATTTGGAAGAATACTCCTACATTCTAGAATGCACGCAGTCAAGAAGAAGTCAAAATATCTTTAGTAAGCAAAAAGAAGAGAAAAGAAGAGAAAATATGGAATGCCTATTCTTCTCATCACAAGAATAAAGGAACCTTCAAGAAGTCCAAAGGGCTAAGGAATAAGATAGACCTATCTAAGAATGAATGCTACAATTGTCACAATATGAGTCACTATAGAATTAATTGACCTATGAATCCAATAAGAGATAGGGATCAAGAAAACATTGCCAACAAGGTTCACCAAAGAAGAAAAATATGGAAGGATCTGAAGTCAATAACCTATTTCCTAGGGACTCTATCCCTTACATATCCTTCTACTCTACATTTTGAATTGTTTTCCTTTATGCTTTGATTTCTAGTATTTATAGGTTTAACACGTTTTGGAAATTTTTTTTTGAATTGTTTTGATAAATTTATGGGTATCCCCCGAGATTGGATTAAGTGGGATCCCTCACCATTTTTCCAAAGATAAGTATCTTACTCCTTATATTATCTTTTTATATTTGGTTTCCCTCTCTTATCTAGATGTGTTTGTATTAGATGCTAATAACATTTCTTCTATATTTTTCCTTGTCTAGGAAAGTCCACTGATATGCTCAAGGGTTGTGGAGGATATCTCAGAAAGAAAAAGTACTATTGCAAGAGAAGTTCTTCAAGAATTTATGTCCTACAAGGTTTGTTAAGAAAACAACTCAAAGTTATGTCTTAAACCATAAGCTTCATTGTAGAAATTTTGAATAATATGACACATATTCAATGGAGATTATCCTTATCATGTACTATTGCGGAATACATACACAATACATAAACTCCTCTACGTTGATCATCAATTTACAGAAGCAGAAACATTCACAGGCGCACATAGAAGCATCAATCAAACTCATTAACACAGTATGTATCCCGGGGAAAGCATCTCGCTAAAAACCCCAACTATCTGTATATTATATTGATTGAATCATGTAACATTACAAAGTACAATGCTTATCACAAGAAATCCAATACTAGCTCCACCTGTTACACACAATACAACTAAGATCTGATCTCCAAATCTATTCCACTGCTTGCCTGCCTCCACTGCTCAATACCTTCTCAAGAACTGATGAGAATAGCTTCCCAAACTCGTATTTCACCTCAAAATAGTCACTCACACTTTGTTGGACGTGAGAAAAGACTACAATACTGGGAAAATACGCGATCAAACTCATTGGCATACTCAATCCCTTGATTGAGCAAGATTTGGTGCACAACTATAGTCACAACTGATAGTAATCTGATTCTCTACCACCTGTCCCTGTTGAACTGAACATGCACTGACATGCAACTGAGTTAACTAATGTATTCATTAGTTGCATCATGAGTTAATAATTAGTTTAACAACTCATCATTAGTCTATTTGCAGTTATACTAATTACAACTAGTTTAACTAAGTCAAACTGAACACAACTCCATCAACTCCACAATCAACTCCACCAAACTCAACTAATTGAGTTCTAACTGAAGTCATGCATGCAACAACTCAACTGACTCATAAGAAAAGCGTATTTCCTTCTGACAGCTGCATGTGCCACCTCTGTAGCTCAAACTAAAGTGCTCCAAGAGAATAAGATCAAGTTTATAGTCCAAATATTATTATGAGACAATAATATTTGACTTTTCTATTTTTGACAGCCAGTCTAAAAATAGACTTTGATCACTCACACTGTGATCACTCACACTTTGATAAAAAATAGAAGTCCATCTATTTTTCCAACTTGACCAATCATCCATAAACAACAACCTGCAATCCATAGACATGATCCATATGTCTAAAAATAGACATAGTCTAAAAATAGACTTGCGCCAAAAATAGCCTGCGGGCCCACTTAGTGAAGGCGACTCTTTTCACTAAGCTCCATCATCTTGTTGCAATCTCAACAAGCATTTCTTGTTGCACACTTTTCAACATTCATGACAAAGATATATTCATTCCTTTTAATATTTTGTTCTACATTACTAACATCGTAATGTCTAGGACCTTTGAATCATAAATATTCTTATTTGGGTGATTAATCATTAGATTGAATCTACCCTCTTTATACATTTACTCATTCTTGTCGAACCCTAAAAATGGTTCTCTTTAAAACCCTAACCTAAGGGTATGTCAATGCTAATGTGAAATCCCTAGTCTACTTATGGTTATTGATGAAATCTAGAAAATACTATTCTTTTGATGTTTGGGGTTTTGGTATAGTTATGGAAACCCTAGTACTTTAGGGTTGGATGGTAATGCCTATTAAACTCCTATAATTTTAAAGGTTTTGGTAAATTAGGGTTTATGAGAAAAACCCTTATATATCTAGAGTAAGCTCCTAGGAATGAAACCCTAGGTGAATGATTTTCTATTTGATCGAAACCCTAGGCTGATCAAGTTTGTTATATGTCAAACTTTTATAGATATTTGTGTCTTGGTTTACCTAATAGATATTGTTGTGATATGCTTATGCATGATTATAAAACCGTAGACATGTATATGTGCTAACCAAATTGTTGATGCTTATAGTGTGCAAATTCTAGGGTTTGCAACCAAGCCCTAATAGAAATTTGATATTCTAGGATATGGTGATATTATTTCCATTATGATGATAAAATATAGGGTTTAAAACAAACCATAGTAGAAGTTAATCATATTATAATGCGCTGTGATTGGTTTTATTTGTTGACATCTAAGGCGAAGTGTCTCAAAGATGGAATCTACGGTTTGCATTAAATCCTAGTAGAAGTCTAACATATGAATTCTAAAGCTGTTGAATGCCTTTTATAACTATACTTGTTTGAAAATCTTCTAGGGTTTTCAATATATTATAGTAGAGTATGTCATATATCTGGAGGAAATAATTTAGCCCTAGATATAATGAGATTGATATCTTGATTGAGTTTTTGATATGATTTAGTGGTTATAACCAATCTTGAGCAAGAAGTTGAAGTTTAAAAGTATATGTCTCTTGCTGATTATGAACCTAACTAAGTTTAGGTATTTGATATCTAAAGTCTAATGATTCCATAGTTAAATTCATGCTTCTATATATGTATTTGGTTGTACTTGATATTTGAGTTGTACAAGTACATAATCTTCAAGATGTTGAAAATATTCGTAAGTAAAGTTGTTTTGATTGATAAGCATTATAAAGGAAGTTACATGAATCAAGACGACTCTGATAAGAAGGATTGAAGCTAAGATTCTCCGATGTCATGGAAAATAGTTGATTTCCCTAAGTTAGGAGGGAGTCTGGATAAATAGATGATTATATCTCCCAAGTTGAGAAGAAGGGCATAATATAGTCATGATGAATACCTTGAAGAAGAAATTGGGTATTGTATATTAAGTGCCACTAAAAGAAGGAAAGAAGGATCCAATTTTAGAATATATTGTTGCATGTGAAGTTGGAAACAAAGCTATATGGTTGAGGAAACTTCTGTAAAGATTCATTTGGGAAGTACCTAAGTCCTTCTGTGATAAATTGAGACAATCAAGACAACATCAAGATGTCTAAAGACCCCGAAGGTTTGTGTTTACTTATGTATTTGAAAGATTGTTACTGATTGGGGTTTGATTGTTCAGGTAAATCTCTCAAAGTTTGTGAAGCATGCTTGATGTTATCGATCTGCTTGGTTGGGAGAGATTTGATATGTTGAGGCATTATGTGTAACAAAAAATGCCTGAGAGGACATCTAACCAGCCTGTGTATTGATGTCTAGTTCCCAAAGTAGGGAGGGTGGCGTTGGTCATAAATCTCTGACCTCGCATTACGCACCTAGTTCCTTGGGTTGATGGTTAGCAAGTAATCTTGATGGTACCTAGAGAGGTTGAAATATTTAGTCCATATTAGTCCCACCTAGATAGATTTCCCTATTCAGGAATCTAGTCCATGGCATCGAGTGTGCCTAAACTCGTCATGGTTCATGCGTTTTGAGATATTCCATGTACTTGTATACTTATGTATGAATACCTCCCTAGTTAAGAGGGAGTGTTGAATAATGTAACTAGGTTTGGTATTCACAATTGTATTTGAGGCATAATGAAATGTATTAATCAAAAGAAAGAAAAATAAATTATTATTATTATTATTATTATGACTTATTAAAGCATGGGCTTCATGCTTTGGTCATCATTTTATAGATCAAAGTCTTGAGTCATTAGAGTCATTGTCCATTTTATGTGACCCTTCTTGGGCTTTTGAATCATGTAGAAATAATTATTATTGAGTAAAATAATTCATTTTTCATCTCCACACCAAGTCAACCCTTACCTGATCAAGTCGACCTACATGAGGGTAATTCAAACTCCAGAAGAGGCTATCAATAAGTGAAGTTTGATTGTTTTGGAAGAACATACTCACAAGTTTGATATTCAAGAGAGATAAGCAGAAGAATAAGAAATTGCAGAAGAGATTGAAGGAGGTTTGTTGGAGAAGGAAAATCAAGTTTCTGGGTCATCTCTCACATGTGTGAAATTACTAGGCTACCTCTGGGGTTGAACTTTTGCAGGTTGAAGTTTTGTTTTTGGGTCAAAGTTCTACTGCTGGGTCAAATTTCTATTTCTGGGTCGAAGTTCTGTTGCTAGGGAGGTCAAAAATCTACTGCTGCAAGATCGAAGTGCTAGGTTGAAGTTGTTGCTGGAAGGTCATCATCTATAAAAGAAAGGATGGGATGAATCGATGATTGGAAAAAGTCTATGTCTAGGTCAAGGAGTCTTGGATCATCTCATGAAACTATTAAAGGAAAAGTTGTTGACTGGATTTTCCCATAGATAGGGGTTTTTCCCTGACTTTCCACCTACATCTTGTGTCTTTGATCTTTGTGTTATGGTTATTGGTAATTGCTTTATGAACTAAGTTAAAAGAAGAACACAAGAAAGTTAATAAGAACATACAAATATCACAATTAATTATCAACACAAAGAAAATATTTTTACCTTTCTGATTTTCCAACATGGTATCAAAGCTAAGGTGAAGAAGAAGGAAAAAGGAATCCTAAAGGTTTATTGAAAGGAGTTTTAATAAATTTGAATAATGGTGATAAAGGAAAAGGATCATATAAGGATTCAAGCCTACTATCTTGAAGAACTATGTATAACTCATTTAAGGGAGAAAACAAATTAGAAGGAGCATCCAATTACAGGGCATGGAAAAAGAGGATAGATCTCATCCTTGAGAATAATAAATTCTTGGATCTAGTCGAAGGAAAAGTAAAGAAGCCCACAAATGAATCAAGTGATGAAGAAAAGGAAAAATATAGTGAAATAAATATTTTAGCCATGAGCCTCATAGTGGACGAAATAAAGGATAACCTCATCCCATATATATGCAACACAGATTCCACTCAAGAGATTTGGAAGGATACTCCTATATTCTAGAATGCACGCAGTCAAGAAGAAGTTAGAATATATTTAGTAAGCAACAAGAAGAGTGAAGAAGAGAAAATATAGAATGCCTATTTTGCTCATCAAAAGAATAAAGGTACCTTCAAGAAGTCCAAAGGGCTAAGGAAGAAGATAGACCTATCTAAGAATGAATGCTATAATTGTCACAATATGGGTCACTATAGAAGTAATTGTCCTAAGAATCCAAGAAGAGATAGGGATCAAACAAACATTGCCGATGAAGGTTCACCAAAGAAGAAAAATATGGAAGGATCCAAAGTCAAAACCTATTTTCTAGGGACTCTATCCCTTACATATCCTTCTACTCTAAGTTTTGAATTGTTTTCCTTTATGTTTTGATTTATAATGTTTATAGGTTTAACAGGTTTTGGAAAAAAATTTCTGACTTGTTTTGATAAATTTATAGGTATCTCCCGAGATTGGATTAAGAGGGAGTCGTCACCATTTTTCCAAATATAAGTATGTTACTACTTATATTATCTTTTTATATTTGGTTTTCCTCTCTTATCTAGATGTGTTTGTATTAGATGCTAATAACATTTCTTCTATATTTTTCCTTTATTTAGGAAACCTTGCTGATATGGTCAAGGATTTTGGAGGAGACCTCAGAAAGAAAAAGTACTATTGCAAGAGAATTTGTTCAAGAATTGATGTCCTACAAGGTTTGTCAAGAAAAGAACTCAAAGGTATGTATCAAAACCATAAACTTTATGACAAAGGTATATTCATTCCTTTTAATATTTTGTTCTACATTACTAACATCGTTATGTCTAGGACCTTTGAATCATAAGGATTATTATTTGGGTGATTAATCATTAGATTGGATCTACCCTCTTTATACATTTAATCATTCTTATCAAACCCTAAAAAACGTTCTCTTTAAAACCATAACCTAAGGGTATGTCCATGATAATGTGAAATCCCTATTCTACTTAGAGTTATTGATGAAATATAGAAAATACTATTCTTTTGATGTTTGGGGTTTTCATTTGGTATTGTTATGGAAACACTATTCCTTTATGGTTGGATCGTAATTTCTATTAAATCCTATAATTTTAAAGGTTTTTCTAAATTGGGGTTTATGAGAAAAACCCTTATATATCTAGAGTAATCTCCTAGGAATGAAACCCTAGGTGAATGATTTTCTGTTTGATCGAAACCCTAGCCTGATCAAGTTTGTTATATGTCAAAATTTTATAGATATTGTGTCTTGGTTTACCTAATAGATATTGTTGTGATATGCTTATGCATGATTATAAAATCATAGATATGTATATGTGCTAACCAAATTGCTGATTCTTATAGTGTGAGAATTCTAGGGTTTGCAACTAAGCCCTAATAGAAGTTCGATATTCTAGGATATGGTGATATTTTTTCCATTATGATGATAAAATATAGGGTTTAAAAAAAACCATAGTATAAGTTGATCATATTAGAATGTGCTGTGATTGGTTTTATTTGTTGACATCTAAGGCTAAGTGTCTCAAAGATGGAATCTAGGGTTTGAATTAAATCCTAGTAAAATTCTAACATATGAATTCTAAAGTTGTTGGATGCATTGTAGAACTATACCTATTTTAATTGCTTCTAGGGTTTGAAATATATTATAGCAAAGTATGTTATATCTTTGGAATAAATATTTAGGCCCTAGATATAATGAGACTGATATCTTGATTGAGTTACTGATGTGATCTAGGGGTTATAACCAAACCCAAACAAGAAGTTGAAGTTTAAAAGTATGTAACACTTGTTGATTATGAACCTAACTAAGTTTAGGTATTTGATATCTAAAGTCTAATGCTTCCATAGTTAAATTCATGCTTATATATATGTATTTGCTTGTATTTTCTATTTGAGTTGTAAAGAGTATATCTCCCAAGTTGCGAGGGAGGGTATAGTATAGTCATGATGGATACCTTGAAGAAGAAATAAGAGAATGTATATTAAGGTTCTGCTGAAAGAAGGAAAGAAGGGTCCAATTTTAGAATACATTGCTGCATGTGAAGCAAGAAAGGAAGATGTATGGTTGTGGAAAATTATGTCAAGATTCGTTTGGGAAGTATCTAAGTTATATTGTGATAAATTGAGACAATCAAGGCAACATCAAGATGTCTAAATATCCCGAAGGTTTGTGTTTATCTATTTGAATATTTGTTACTTATTGGGGTTGTGATTGTTTATGTAAATCTCTTGAAGTTTTGGAAGCATGCTTGATGTTACCGATTTGTTTGATCAGAAGTGATTTTATGTGTTGAGGCATTATGTGTAATACAAAATACCTGAAAGGACATATGGGTGACCTATGTGTTGATGTATAGTTCCCAAAATTGGGAGGATGGCGTTAGGCATAGAGATCTGGCCTTGCATTATGTACCTAGTTCCCTGGGTTGATGGTTAACAAGTAAGCCTAATGGTACCTAGAGAGGCTGAAAAATTTAGTCCATCTTAGTCCCACTCGGATAGATTGCCCTGGTCAGGAATCTAGTCTGTGGAAACGAGTATGCCTAAACTCTTGTATATGTATGTATCAATCCCTCCCTAGTTAAGATGGAGTGTTGAAGAATGTAACTAGGTTCAACCTTCAAAATTGTATTTGAGTCATAATGAAATGTATTAATTAAAAAAAGAAAAGGAAACTATTATTATTATTATTATGACTTATTAAAGCATGGGTTTCACACTTTGGTAATCATTTTATGAGACCCTTCTTGGGATTTTGAATCATGTAAAAATAATTATTAATGAGTAAAATAAGTCATTTGTCACCTCCACACCAAGTCAGCCCTTACCCGATCAAGTCGGTCTACATGAGGGTAATTCAAACTCCAAAAGAGGCTATAAATAAGTGTAATTTGATTGATTTGGAAGAACACACTCACAAGTTCGATTTTCAAGAGAGAGAAGTAGAAGAATAAGGAATTGAAGAAGATATAGAAGGAGGTTTGTTGGAGAAGGAAGATCGAAGTTTCTGGGTCATCTCTCTCACACATGTGAAATTACTGGGCTACTTCTGGGGTCAAAATTCTGTAGGTCGAAGTTTTGTTGCTGGGTCAAATTTCTGCTGCTAGGTTGAAGTTATATTGCTGGGGAGGTCAAAAATATGCTGTTGCAAGATCGAAGTGCTAGGTTGAAGTTGTTGCTGGAAGGCCATCATCTACAAAAGAAAGGAAGGGTTGACTTGGTGATTGGAGGAAGTTTTTGTCTAGGTGAAGGAGTCTTGGATCATCTAGTGAAAATATTAAAAGAAGATTTGTTGACTGGGTTTTCCTATAGATAGGGGTTTTTCCCTTGGATGTCCGCCTACATCTGGTGTATTTGATATTTTTGTTATGGTTATTGTTAATTTCTTGATGAACTAAGTTAAAAGAAGAACACAATAAATTTAATAAGAACATAAGAATATAACAAGTAATTATCAACATAAAGAACATATTTCTGCCTTTCTGATTTTCCAACATGGTATCATAGCTAAGGTGAAGAAGAAGGAAAAAGGAAGCTTAAATATCTATTTAAAGAAGTTTTAATAAGTTTGAATAAGGGTCATCAAGGAAAAGGATCATAGAAGGAGTCAAGCCTACTATCTTGAAGAACCATGTCTAACTCATTGAAGGGAGAAAACAAATTAGAAGGAAGATCCAATTACAGGGCATGGAAAAAGAGGATACCTCTCATCCTTGAGAAGAATAAACTCTTGGATCTAGTCAAAGGAAAGTAAAGAAGCCCACAAATGAATCAAGTGATGCAAAAAAGGAAAATTATAGTGAAACAAATATTTTGGCCATGAGCCTAATAGTGGATGGAATAAAGGATAACCTCATCCCATATATATCCAACATAGATTCCACTCAAGAGATTTGGAAGAATACTCCTTCATTCTAGAATGCATGCAGTCAAGAAGAAGTCAAAATATCTTTAGTAAGAAACAAGAAGAGTGAAGAAGAGAAAATATGGAATGCCTATTCTTATCATAACAAGAATAAAGGAACCTTCAAGAAGTCCAAAGGGCCAAGGAAGAATATAGACCTATCTAAAATGAATGCTACAATTGTCACAAGATGGGTCACTATAGAAGTAATTATCCTAAGAATCCAAGAAGAGATAGGGATCAAACAAACATTGCCAACGAAGGTTCACCAAAGAATAAAAATATGGAAGGATCTGAAGTCAAAAACCTATTTTCTAGGGACTCTATGCCTTACATATCCTTCTACTCTAAGTTTTGAATTCTTTTCCTTTATGCTTTGATTTCTAGTATTTATAAGTTTAACGTGTTTTGGAAAAATGATTTTGAATTGCTTTGATGAAGTTATAGGCATCCCCCGAGATTGGATTAAGAGGGAGCCCTCGCCATTTTTCCAAAGATAAGTATATTACTCCTTATATTATCTTTTTATATTTGGTTTCCCTCTCTTATCTAGATTTGTTTTTATTAGATGCTAATAACATTTCTTTTATATTTTTCATTGTTTAGGAAAGCTCGCTAATATGCTCAAGGATTATGGAGGAGACCTCAGAAAGAAAAAAGTACTATTGCAAGAGAAGTTATTCAAGAATGGATGTCCTACAAGGTTTGTCAAGAAAATAACTCAAAGGCACGTCTTAAACCATAAGATTCATGAACAAGGTATATTCATTCCTTTTAATAATTTGTTCCGCGTTACTAACATCGTTATGTCTAGGACCTTTGAATCATAAAGATTCTTATTTGGGTGATTAATCATTAGATTGAATCTACCCTCTTCATACATTTAATAATTCTTTTCGAACCCTAAAAAAGGTTCTCTTTAAAACCCTAACCTAAGGGTATGTCAATTCTAATGTGAAATCCCTAGTCTACTTAGGGTTATTGATGAAATCTAGAAAATACTATTCTTTTGATGTTTGGGGTTTTGATGATAATGTCCTGTTTGGGGTTTTGGTATAGTTATGGAAACCCTTGTCCTTTAGGGTTGGATGGTAATGTCTATTAAAATCCTATAATTTTAAAGGTTTTGGTAAATTAGGGTTTATGAGAAAAACCCTTATATATCTAGTATAAGCTCCTAGGAATGAAACCCTAGGTGAATGTTTTTCTATTTGATAGAACCCTAGCCTGATCAAGTTTGTTATATGTAAAATTTTTATTGATATTTGTGTCTTTTTTTTACCTAATAGATATTGTTGTGATATGCTTACTGTTATCGGGAAAACTAGTGTCCATTCAGAGCTGCTAGTCTCACTAAGACGGGTAGCTATCTTAGAAACAAACAAACTAAATTTACTTGTGTTTTCCTTTATGAGAGATAGATGAGAGAGAAGCAGAGAGTACCAACCTCAGTCTTTCGCTAGTCTCCTTGCTCATTTCCTCTCTCCCTTGATAGAGCTTTCGCCACTCCTTTCTCACTTGTCTCGCTTCAAAGAACACCTGTGGAGTCAAAACAACAAAATACCATCAAAGCATAGGGATCTATAACCATAAACAATGTAGGATCAGATATACATTAACCATATAAATGCATATACAAATACAAGATTCAGAGATATACAAACATATGGAGGAAAACTCAAATAGCTTTATTGATAGAAGAAGTAGAAAAGAGGATTACAACCAGGCTGTCTGATCCAGCATCATCCTCCCAGCATGAAAGCCCTCTTCACCTCATACAAAGCAAGATCACCCAACAATGTCTTCAAAGAGAAACCAACAACACTTTCTTACAAATTACAAAATTCCAGCCTCTGGATCTCTTGGATGAGGGATCCATATATAGATGTTTATAGGAGAGTGAGTTAGCTTCTGGGATTTTTATTAGTGTCATTTCACTGATAGTTCTTAGTTCCACTTGGAGATTTCAGATCTCTTACTCATCCCTGGGCGAATTCAGAGAGGCAAGTGTCATATGAGCAATTTCTATAAGATTCTCTGGGTTTCCACCTAGCAAACTGCTTCTGCCATTTGTCTGCTTTCGCTCATCGCACCCTACAGAAGGGCTTTCTAGTATGCATAGCACCCCTAGTGTGTAATAGGTGAGATGCATCACACCCTATGCATGGAGTAGTCTATATGGTCCTGTTTTGACCAGTTCTGAGTAGTTTTTCATGGAGAACTTCTAGGAGATGATGTAATCAGCTGACCTTGTTCCTTTAGGGTATGAAACAACACTTTAAGGGGTTTAGAAGCCCTTGGTTTATGGAAATATGTGATTGGGGTTGCAGTGCCCAAATATGTCTATAACAGTTGCCCCCTAAAGCAGGTCGTAAATCTTTTGATGTCGGGTGAAATGCTTTATAATGAGGATCCGAGGTTTTTCGAACTAGAAGGTGACCTGTAATAAGATACAATACAATACATTATCTTCACAACATTTTCATGATCTAGCTGAGGCGGGCATTCCCACGCTCAGCTTTATAAATTCATATCCATGCATAGGGTGCGATGCATCTCACCTATTACACACGGGGGGTGTGATGCATACTGGAAAGCGCTTCTGTAGGGTGCGATGAACGAGAGAAGAAAAATGGCAGAATCAGTTTGCTAGGTGGAAACCCAGAGAATCTTCTAGAAACTGCTCATATGACACTTTCCTCTCTGAATTCGCCCAGGGATGAGTAAGAGATCTGAAATCTCCAAGTGGAACCAAGAAATATCAGTGAAATGACACTAATTAAAATCCCAGAAGCTAACTCACTCTCCTGTAAACATCTATATATGGATCCCTCATCCAAGAGATCCGAAGGCTGGAATTTTGTAATTTGCAAGGGAGTGTTGTTGGTTTCTCTTTGAAGACATTATTGTGTGATCTTGCTTTGTATGAGGTGAAGAGGGCATTCATGCTGGGAGGATGATGCTGGATTAGATAGCCTAGTTTTAATCCTCTCTTCTACTACTGCTATCAATAAAGCTATTTGAGTTTTACAAAATTCCGGCCCCTGGATCTCTTGGATGAGGGATCCATATATAGATGTTTACAGGAGAGTGAGTCAGCTTCTGGGATTTTGATTAGTGTTATTTCACTGATAGTTCTTGGTTCCACTTGGAGATTTCAGATCTTTTACTCATCCCTGGGCAAATTCAGAGAGGCAAGTGTCATATGAGTAGTTTCAAGAAGATTCCCTGGGTTTCCACCTAGCAAAATGCTTCTGCCATTTGTCTGCTCTTGCTCATCGTACCCTACAGAAGGGTTTTCTAGTATGCATCGCACTGCCTGTGTGTAATACTTGAGATGCATCACACCCTATGCATGGAGCAGTCTGTATGGTCCTGTTTTGACCAGTTTTGAGTAGTTTTTCATGGAGAACTTCTGGGAGATGATGTAATCAGCTGACCTTGTTCCTTTAGGGTATGAAACAACACTTTTAGGTGTTTAGAAACCCTTGGTTTATGGACATATGTGATTGGGGTTGCAGTGCCCAAATATGTCTATAACACTTATGCATGATTATGAAATCCTAGATATGTATATGTGCTGACCAAATTGATGATGCTTATAGTGTGTAAATTCTAGGGTTTGCAACTAAGCCATAGTATAATCTTGATATTATAGGATATGGTGATATTGTTTCCATTATGATGATAAAATATAGGGTATACAACAGACCCTAGTAGAATTTAATCATATTAGAGTTTGTTGTGATTGGTTTATTTATTGACATCTGAGGCTGAGTGTCTTAAAGATGGAATGTAGGGTTTACATTAAATCCTAGTAGAAGTCTAACATATAAATTTTAAAGTTGTTGGATGTAGTGTAGAACTATACTTGTTTGAATTACTTCTAGGTTTTAAAATATATTATAGTAGAATATGTCATATCTCTGGAAGAAATATTGAGGCCCTAGATATAATGAGACTGATATCTTGATTGAGTTATTGATGTGATCTAGGGGTTATAACCAAACCCGAGCAAGAAGTTGAAGTTTAAAACTATGTGTCTCTTGCTGATTATGAACCTAATGAAGTTTAGGTATTTGATATATAAAGTGTAATGCTTCCATAGTTAAATTCATGCTTCTATATATGTATTTGGTTGTACTTACTATTTGAGTTGTATAGGTACATAATCTTCAAAATGTTGAAGATATTCGTAAGTAAAGGTGTTTTGATTGATAAGAATTATAAAGGAAGTTACATGAATCAATATGAATCTAATAAGAAAGATTGAAGCTAAGGCTACCCAATGTCATGGAAAATAGTTGTTCTCCCTAAGTTAAGAGGGGGTATGGATAAAGAAAAGAGTACATCTCTCAAGTTGAGAGGGAGGGCATAGTATAGTCTTGATGTATACCTTGAATAAGAAATTGGAGAATGTATATTAAGGTGTTGTTGAATGAATGAAAGAAAGATCCTGTTTTCGAATATATTTCTGCATGTGAAGTAGAAAATGAATCTATATGGTTTAGGTAACTTCTCTCAAGATTCATTTGGGAAGTCTCTAAGTCCTACTACGATAAATTGAGAAAATCAAGGCAACATCAAGATGTTTGAAGAACCCAAAGGTTTTTGTTTACCTATGTATTTGAAAGTTTTTTTACTGACTGTGGTTGTGATTGTTCAGGTAAATCATTCAAAGTTTTGGAAACATGCTTGATGTTACCGATCTGTTTTATCGAGAGAGATTTTATGTGTTGAGGCATTATGTGTGATACAAAATTCCTGGGAGGACATCTGGCCGACCTATGTGTTGATGTCTAGTTCCTAAATTAGGGAGGGTGGCGTTGGTCATAGAGTTATGACCTTGCATTACACACCTAGTTCCTTGGGTTGATGGTTAGCAAGTAAGCCTAATGGTACCTAGAGAGGTTGAAAGATTTAGTCCATCTTAGTCCCACTCAGATAGATTTCCCTGGTTAGGAATCTAGTCTATGGCACCAAGTGTTCTTAAAATCTTCATGGTTCATGTGTTTTGAGATCTTCAATGTACTTTTATATGTATGTATGAATACCTCCATAGTTAAGAGGGAGTGTTGAAGAATGTAACTAGGTTCAGTCTTCATAATTGTATTTGAGTCATAATGCAATGTATTAATCAAAAGAAAGAAAAATAAATTATTATTATTATTATTATTATTATTATTATGAATTATTAAAGCATGGGTTTCATGCTTGGGTCATCATTTTATAGATCAAAGTCTTGAGTCATTAGAGTCATTTTCCATTTTAGGAGACCCTTCTTGGGATTTTAAATGATGTAAAAAGAATCATTATTGAGTAAATAAGTCATTTGTCACCTCCACACCTAGTCGACCCTTACCGTATCAAGTCATCTTACATGAGGGTAATTCAAAATCCAGAAGAGGCTATAGATAAGTGTAGTTCGATTGATTTGGAAGAACACACTCACAAGTTCAATATTCAAGAGAGAGAAGCAGAAGAATACAAAATTGCAGAATAAATGTAAGGTGGTTTGATGGATAAGGAAGATCAAAGTTTCTAGGTCATCTCTCTCAAACGAATGAAATTACTGGGATACTACTGGGGTCAAAATTCTGCAGGTCGAAGTTCTGCTGCTAGGTCAAAGTTCTGCTACTGGGGAGGTTGAAACTTTGTTGCTACAAGATCGAAGTGCTAGGTCAAAGTTTTTGCTGGAAAGTAATCATCTATAGAAGAAAGTAAGGGATGACTTTTTGATTGGAGGAGGTCTGTGTCTAGGTCAAGGAGTCTTGGATCATCTCATGAGCCTATTAAAGGAAGAGTTGTTGACTACGTTTTTCCCTAGGTATGAGGTTTTCCCTGGCTGTATGCCTACATATGGTGTCTTTGATCTTCATGTTATTGTTATTGGTAATTGCTTGATGAACTAAGTTAAAAGAAGAACACAAGAAATTTAATAAGAACATAAGAATATCACAAGTAATTATCAACATAAAGAATATCTTTCTAGCTTTCTGATTTTCCAACACATCCATGTATTGACGGTTGATTGGTTCACTAGTGTACTTGGTTAACAATAGGCCAAACATTTTATTTTCCATGAACACATTGAGCCAATTCCAAGTTGAACTGATGCCTAAGCATTGGATTGCAACAAAGCACATTCTAAGATTTCTACGTGGTACTATGCACTATGGGTTGAGATATGTTGCAAAAAAAGATGTACAACTTCGGGGATATACAAATGCTGATTAGGCTGGAAGTGATGAAGATAGAAAGAGCACTTCAGGTGTATGCTTAAGCTTGGGTTTTGTTATGATATCTTGGACAAAGATGAAGAAAATATGTGTCACACTTAGCACAACAAAAGCATAATATATTACAACAAATGAAGCATGTACAAAAGTAGCGTGGATTTGAAAGTTGTTTGTAGGATTGTTTGACCAAGAGTTGGAACTGATGGTTATATAGTGCGATAATAAAAGTTGTGTGAAGCTTTCAAAGAACCCCATATTCCATGATAGGTAAAAGAATATTGAGATCAAGTACCACTACATCTGTGACATGGTAGGAAGGAGAGTGATAAGGCTCGAGTACATCTCCATTGATGACCCACCAACTGATGTTTTAATGAAGTTTTGGCCAAGAGAGAAGTTAATGTACTTCAGAGAAAAGTTGGGGCTTGTGGTGATTACCCTTCTCGTTGAGAGGGAGTGCAAATTTGGAACCAACATGGATGGACATTCTCCCGGCAGGGAGAAAGGGTATGAGAGGCCCAGAGTGCTCAACAAGTATAGTTGAGTGAGTGCCTATCGAAGGAGATCTGATCACACACCAGGAAAGGGTGTAATGATGTCCTTCAACATCTGGACCCGATCACCAAGCAGGGAAGGGTTGAGTGAGGTCCAGGACCCAATCACACACCATAAGGGTGTAGTGAGGTCCTTTAAACATCTAGAACCAATCACCAACCATGAGGGGTTGAGTGAGGTATTGGCCCAAGGTGCACACTAGGAAGGATGGGTGAATGCTAGCTAGTTGAGGTCTCAACACTTTTTGCCTAGGGAGAGGCCATGGGGACCAATCACTCTGGAAGAGTGAGTCCTGATATACTGATGACATTTCCATTGGTTTGGTAATACCCCGGATATGGCCACTAGTAGAGAGCTAAAGGTAGATTATGATGTTGATGTTGATGATTTGATTTTTCTTAGAATAAATTTTCAACTTGAGAACACCTATGACAATAGTTATGAATACCTCCCCAGTTAAGAGGGAGTGTTGAATTGTAACTATGGTGAATCTTCATACTGTATATTTGGCCACTTGATGTACTTTTATATATTGTTTT
The DNA here is from genome assembly GCA_031772625.1 of Pinus tabuliformis. Lineage (NCBI taxonomy): Eukaryota > Viridiplantae > Streptophyta > Pinopsida > Pinales > Pinaceae > Pinus > Pinus tabuliformis. The sequence goes on along the minus strand of CM062817.1, from coordinate 1,184,802,377 downwards.
AAAGCATATTTTAAATGCTAAAGTCAAAATAAAAATTATTTTGAGTCAAAGTCCCATTGTGAATGTTTAAAGAAGAAAAAATGAATTTTTGAATTGTAATTTATGGCTTCAAAGTTGTCAAGTCGGCCTCTCTCTAGGTGAAGTCAGCCTTGGGAAAATGACACACCCATTTGACCCAACAAAACACTATATTAAGGTAGTTCAATCTCCTCCACTTGGGAACTTCACATCTCTCACACAAGGCATCTTTTGGGAATGAAAGCAAGGATAAGAAGAAAGAATAGGACAATGAAGAAGAAAAATTGGTTCTATCTTTCTCTCTCTTGAAACTTGCACATGTGGATAGTCTCCCTTCTTTTTGGTTCGCAATTTTTATGGGCAATTTGTTGCAGGGGGCCAAAATTATGGGCAACTATAGGGGCCAAATTATGGTTGACTGGTAATTGCAAGAGGGCCGAAATATTGGGTTAGATCAGGTAGAGCGAAATTATGGATTTGATTGGGAGGATTGAATTTGAGGGGTTGACCATGTTTTACCATAGGTCTGGGTGTGTCTCTTGTTGAACTAAATAATTTATCTATTGAAAAGGTTGTTGGGTTTTCGCCTTGGTGGGTTTTCCTAGGGTAAATATTGTATTCTCTTGTGCATTATGATTTATACTATTATACTGTTCTTTTATATTTGAATTTTTGATGTATAATTGATGAATGATATATTGGAATAATTTTAAATGAAGATCAACATCAAATGTAGTTATCAATATTTCAGAAATGTTGTGCTAGTTTACATTTCACTTAGAATATCAACAGAAGAAGGATACCCCCACTATTAAAGTCATAGGGTATTTGGATGATCTCATGCTGGGGAGAGTAATCATCCCCAAGTACTTAGATCCTAGGAGCCTAGTATTTGATGTGCACATCAATGACATTATAATTCTAAACACTCATTGATCTGGGAGCTATAATCAATGTCATGAATAAGGAAATCATGCTCAAACTTAACCTCCAAAGCTTTCTAAGGAATAACTCTACTATGCTACAACTTGTTGATAGATCGACGATAACACCTGAAGTTATCATAGATTTCCTTGTCCTCTAGCCCAAGTCCAAGTTTAATGGCTACCCACTCAACTTAGGAACACACTAGTTATCCATTGTTGATGCATACATCAACTGTAGGGCTCAGAACATGACCATCACCAATGGGAAATCAAGAAAATAACTTGTATTATACCCACTAGATCAACCTCTTGTTGAGAATGTCTTTCTAACATGGGCATAGGAAGAAGAAGAAGAAGAGGAATCATTCCTCTCATCATCCTACTTTGTATGTATATTAGAAACCCCCATTAGCAACAAATAAATTGATGAAGATAATCGATTGATAAATTTTCTCAAAACCAATACCTCGTTTCCATGAATATGGATTAAAAGAATATTCATCTATGGGGTAGCCTAGCTGCTTTGAAGACAATTCATGGGCAGTTGATAACTGTTGGTTCTAAGTAAAACAATGTGAAAAACATAGATATCAACCCCTATAAAACCCTAAAAATTAGTCGCTTTCTCTCAGTTGATCAAGAGGACCAATTGCTCACTATATTGAAACAACATGTTGATGCATATGCATGGGACTATAAAGAGATGAAGGGGGTACATCCTTCTGTATGCACTCACCATACAGAATACCTGGTCCAACGATAACACCTAAAATACTTGTTTAGGCCACCGGGGCCAACAATACCACCTGGAATACCACTATTGGATTTACCCCTTATGAGTCAGTCTACGATAAGAAAGCTTTACTGTCAATTAAATTTTATTATAACACCTTAAGGATGGAAACCCAAATTGATATTGATCTAACTAAAGCACATGATTAAATATTGCAACAATTGAATACACTAGCTGAATATAGAATGCATGCCTTAATGCACATTGAAGTAGTCTAACTGTAAAGAAAATTATGGCATGACAAGAATATCAAAACTAGAACCTTACAAGAGGGTGATTAAGCCTTCTTGTATGAATCTAAGTTTAAATATTTCAAGGGTAAACTCATGACCATATGAATGAGGCCTTATTTGGTTGAAAAATGCTATGATAATGGTTTGGTCAAAATCAAGACTATTGATGAGGAACGAGTTCCACTCTTGGTAAATGGATACCGGTTGAAATTATGTAAGAAGCCTCTCTCTAGGTCTAAATTTACCAATTCAATAAGCAAGGAAATGAATCCGTTTGAGAGCATCAAGTATCCCAATCCATTCATTCCTTGACTAATAAAAAAAAATAAGAAGAAGAAGAGAGAAAATAACCTCAACAAAAGACAACCTTTGAGGTAGACTGACTGGATGGAAACCTCCATGAGGTAGCTCGTAACTCTAAAAAAGAAGAAAATGGAAAATATAAAGAACCCTAGGTGAAAAACTCTTGCAAGGAACCTAGGGAAAACCTACTGGTTGAAAACATTTATGAGGCAGCTAATAGGCCTCAGAAAAAAGAAAAAAAGAAAAAAAGAAAAAAAGAGAAAAATAAGAAAAAGACAAATTCTTTTGTCTCACCTTAACTTGTGTCTAGGTGTTATAGGAAACGAATAACAAATAAATCCAGTTTGAACATTCATCCCAAGACATCAACTCTAACAATCTAAGTGGGCCTAGATCATTCTTCCTGCACTATTTTCCACTTACTTTCATCATCCACCATACTAAACTCCGACATCAATTCTTTACCATACATTTTCTTCATCTTCCCTGAACTGTTACAGGAAAGTCCTATAATGCTACATGATAACCCATTTTCAAGAAAAATCTATAGGTTGAAGTATTTCTTTGCATCTGAGGTAAATACAAGCACAAAGGACATCCTAATATCTAGCTTCTCCATCACCATGCATCATGTGCTAAATTCCCCTTCACTGTTTGTCATTTCTAGCCCTTCCAAAACAAAATTGCTTGTGTTTTCCACCACAACTGCAATTATATCCTTCTTCATCAACACTAATATCTCCTCCATGAATTATCAAGTCCTCATAAAATTTTGAGAAGGTATTTTGGTGAGAATGAGGGACCTCTATGACTGCTATAGGAGAGTACACAATCCTGTAGCAGCCTACAGAGATCCTACAGACTCAATCAGCAAAGAAAAAAACAATCATGATGAAGAATGAAACCACCAAAAATAATATCAACAACCCTATCAGCACTAGTGCAATCACTTGCTCCTGTTTTAAAAAATGAGCTGGAGTAGCTACAATATTTCTTGTAAGCTACTACAGGACTGTTTGTTCGCTGCCAACACCCTACAAATACCTACAAATTCATAGAAGCAGCGTCCAACGTCATGAAAATGTAAAACATCAGGTATGAAAACCTTTTGAAAATCACCATACAAATTCATTTCAGCTTAACCAAACATTATTTGTGCAAATGAAATTGGTTTTATAACTAGATAAATTAGCAAAACACTTGTACAAGTTTGGTAGGAAAACTCCAGTTTGTCTAAGCATTCTTCCCACATGTGGGAGGGTGAATGAGACACATTTAGTGATCATTGGAAAATGTGTTCATCATTATATCTTGATAGCAAGAAAAATTGGAATTAAAAGTCACAAAGGTTGATATAGGTAGGTAGGGTCGGTTCAAATAATGCGTGTTGAGCTCTTTTTCATCCACCGCTTTGAATCACTTCCACTGAAGTGAAATATTAAGTCAGAGTTCACCTCTTGTTGTCATTTAAACATCTTGAATGCAAACACGAGTTAAAATTCCCACGATAAGGTTTCCCTCACTACAGGAGACCGTTACAGGGTATTGGGTCTAGAATTTCAAAGCTATAGGAGTACACTGTAAGCAACTATAGGAGGGATCACTTTTCTATATAAATAATAAGGCATCACTAAAAACACTCACAACGACCCCCAATAAGACTACAAAGGTTGATTTTAGTCCAAAAATTGTAAGTATAATCTCTTGCCCTCATTTTCATTCATATTTGGCATCATATTTGTTGCTTAAATTGTTGAAATTACCAAACATCAAATTTTATGTGTAACAAAAAAAAGTGAATTAATAGAGGAATAGTTAGTGTTTTTTCCTCTCCATCTTTCTTGCCTCCAAACATATTGGGTATTATGAATTGGGGAGATAATTTTTTAATTTTGAATCTAATTGGAGGATTATGCATTTTTTTCTTTTCAAAGAAGAATCTTCTACTGCCAAAATAAACCTTGTTTCCTGTAGAAAATCATTTCCCCTTGCCTAGAAATTTGTCCAAACTTGTGAAAACAAATGGCAGGCCCCTGTAAAACTTGTTATACACCATGGGAGGTGGATTCAACCAAAGAGAACTAATTGATACCACTAGGATTCATCAAGATCTTGAAGTTATGACCATCTTAGTAAATTTCCAATGGATGGGATTCTTTGAAAAGTACACATGATATGATGATGAAGTTGCCTTAGAGTTTTCCATGAACTTACAACACCCTGAGGGCCAATAAGTAATCACTACAGTCAAAGGGATGGTAATATACGTTAATGAAGACTCAACTAACATGGACACCACCCATCCAAATGGGGTATGTTGGAGTAAATAAGAAAGGTAGGAAGTTATCAACGCTAAAAGAGGATTTTTCCTCCCTAATGAAAAACTAGATGAGTATAAGAATGGGATCAGAAAGGAAATCTTGCCTTACCCTTAGGATGAGATATCCTACCATGTTCTTAAGTACATCTCTTGTGAAGGAATGTTAAGCATAATTTATGGTTACCAATTTAGAATCCTCTACCAGCTAATATTTCAAGTTGATCTACTAAATCATGAGCGGTTAAGCATCCCATATTTCCTCCTCTAATCCATAAAGGAGATAAAAACCAAGGTCAAGGTGAGTAAACAAATTTTTTTGGCCCATCATGACCTGATTAGATTAACATATTCAATGCTCCATTCCCTATGTAGACTTTGTGGATATGGACATATAGGTCTTCTTAGAGGCCCATGATGAGTTATAAAAACCTTAAACAAAGTTGGTAGAACCTAAAAGAGAATTGGCAGAACCTTAGGAATAATCGACAAAACCTAAGGAAGAGGTTGAAAAATCTCAAAATAGGCCAAATAAGAAGAGGAAAGAAAAGGCAGTGGCAATCCCTATTGAACAAAGAGAAGGAGAAGAACTCTTGGAGGAAGAAAAGAAGGAAATTGCAACTACATTGGAAACACTTAGCACTTCCACAAGCCAAAGTAAGGTAGACCTACTCAACATATTTTTTACACCAGGAGGAGAATAAGCACCGGGGTACGTGTTGTAGCTGCTACGACAACACCCAATTCTTTTGTCCTAACACCCAAATTTTGGGCCCCCCTCTACTTTTCAACTTTTAAATGGTTATGTCTATGATTGATTAGATTTTTCAATGACCTTATTGCCATCAAACCTTAAGCTTGTTCATGCTTTCATGATGCATATTTCCCATGCTCACCTTTCTTCTTCTTGAGTCTCATTCTAGTGAATGCATTAGGGTTTGTGTAATGGTTGTTTTATTCATGCACCTTCAAGCCTTATGTCTCCATGGTGTGCATTGAAAATTATAGGAAAACATATTCTGTTGCTGGCCATTCTTTACTTGGTTTTCATTCTCTAATTTATGTCTTTTAGCTTAAATATTTGTCATCATATTAATGGAATTTTCATGGTAGAAATTGCATTGAATATCAATGCCATGTTCCATCATTAAATTGATTTATATGATTGAATGTTAAATTGGCTTCAGGAAAATTTAGATCCTTTATGCATCTTCAGATTGTGCATTTTGCATTGAATTCCCACTAGAAGGATATCTTAATGGTAGGCTAGTGGCTCTAGTAGACTTAAAGCTCTTCCCATCGAAGATGTTTGAAGTCATCTACCTTTTGGACTTGGTGGATCCTGTTAGAGTCGGTCTAGTAGCCCTCCATCAGCGATCAAAACTCTTTGCATTTGCATAAGTAGGTGTCTCATCAGTGTCATCTTATTGCATTCCATTAGGCATGCCATAACCCTGATGGAGGAGCTGATGTCTTTATTCCCCTCTTGGCATTGCTGGATCAAGTCATTTCAGTCCTTAGTCACTTTCAAGCTTGTCTTGTCATGTCTTGAGGTCAAATTCCTAGGTCTAGGGTTTTGGTCAAGTTTGTTTACAAGGTCATGTCTCTGAAGGTCAATAAGTGCTCAGCAAGCCAGAGGGATGATTTTAAAGGTGTTTCTTCGCAAATTTCTATCTTGTACAGTTAATTTTCACCTTGGATTTAAAAACCCTGTTTTTTTAAAGCCAAGGTCATTTTTCAAATTTTTGTAAAAAGTGATGAAATTTCAAAAAAGCTTCCAAGGACAACATGTAACCCTGGCTCCCTTGCCAAGATCCCTCAGATGATATCCCTGCAAAAAGTATCGAGCAAAAGCATTAAATGAGTCAATTTCAGGACAAAAGGAAACCAAAAGACAACAGCATTCAAAGTTTAAAAAGTGTCATGGAAAAACATTAGAAAGTGAGTTGTGACATGAAATTTATTCAAATCCAAGCTATAAAGGCTCTATTTCCCTCCATCGAGCCTCATTGTGCATCTAAGTCATTGAGCAAGTGATTGAAAGTGAGTTGGAGGCGAATTTGTGAGTTGCAGAGGCGCGCGACCCGTCAGACCAGGCGCGCGACCCGTCAGAGGCGCGCGACCCGTTCTTGCTTGCCATGGTTAAAGGAAATCATGATTGCATTCTCAAAGGCCTTCATTTGCAAATGAAAAGCTCCACTTTGCTTTGGTTTAAAGTTGTAAAAGGCTGTTTTAAGGTATTCCCTTGTAATCATTTTTTCCCCATTCCCATTTCTTTTTCCTTGACATTCCATGTAAATTTCCCTTGCAAAATTAGTGAAAAGCCCTAAACCCTACCCCTCTTCCCTAACAAGTAAAAATCAAACCCTAACCCTACCTTCCATAACATCCTTGCAAATGAAATTGTATGATGATGTTGATGTCATGATTCCTCTCTTTAACCCCTGTTTCATATAATTTTCCCAATTTCCCCTCCAAGTCTCCCTTCCCTAACATTTCCCTTGTGCTACTTGTCCCCTTGAAACAGCAGATTTCAAAGCAGAAGCAGCAGTACATTTTAGCCACTTTGCCCCTGAAACCATGTCAGAAACCAAAACCGACTATGAGCAAAATGATGACCATGAGTCAACACCAGAAGTTGAGCCTGCTCCGGAACATGAAAAACCACTATTGGGCCCGAATGCACGTATGCAAGGCAAAAATGAAGGTGCTCCAAAGGCGGTTGGCCAAGGCACTAAAACGACGAAAAAGGCCTGATCCCCTCCAAATTTTGGCCAAAGCCTCTTTGACTAAGCATGGCACTAAATAGCTCAGCCCCAACACAAATCCCAAGAAATTTTGAGCATTTTGGGTAAATTTTGGTTTTTTCAAGCAATTTATAGGTTTTCTCCATTAACGGGTCTCACCCCCCGTGCGACCCTTCATCCTGGCAACTCCATTTTGCAAAAACTCAGCATTTCCAGATTTTTCATGAGAAGTTACATATGCTCATTAATGGACAAGAGATTTTATGAAGTTTTGGGCCTCCATAAAGTCAAAAAACAAGCAAAAAATGACTTTCTGCAACATTTTTCAGACACAGAAAGCAGTCTTGGGAGATTGCAATTTTGGAGGGGCAAATGACAACCAAATTCAGAAATTTTAGTTGGGTTGGAAAGTAGACTCACAGACCTTTCCAACAAGCCTACTCTTGCCTCATTTGGACACTTGGAAGTGCCCCAAAAGTGGTCCCAAAGGCGCGCGACCCGTCAGGCAGAGGCGCACGACCCGTCAGGCAAATTTCTCCAAATTTCAGTGTACAGCTCAGAAAAACGCTGTTTGACCCTGTTTGACTTTTTGGGGTGGATTATTATCTTCTTTGATGTAATTAATGTACTTTTATGACAATTTTACACTTATGTACCTCTTCTAGAAGATTCATTCATGAAATAGGTGAAAACTAAATGAATGAATTGGTTTCCTAGCTTATAGAGGCAAGTTGTTTTGACTGCCTAGTTTGTAGTGCTTAGTTTAGAATTGGTTGAAACAGCTCCTAGAAGGATGAGCTCGACCCCTAGAGGCAAGGAAATGTGTTAGCTTGCCTATATTATGTATTTTCTTAGTCATTTTCAGGGGTTGGAAGGTTGGACTCTTGAGGGAAAAGCTATCATTGTATTATTCACTGTATCTCTGCAATTTTTGGCTAAGGAAGACCAGGGTTTTGCAGTCCTTTTTGGGATTCTTGTGGTTACATGTATTGATGGTGTGTTTCTCTATGTACTTGTAAGTGTGTTATGTGAATCATTTCCTTTCTTTTCCTTCTGCACATTAAACAAATGAAGTGTTAAAGTAGAATTCATGACTGTCATGCTCTGCTTTTAAGTTTGTTTAATTTCAATGTTTTCTACTGTTTAAGAAGAATTCAAAGTTAATGTTTGCTCTCCTTAGCTCCTCACCTGTCTTTCTCATCCATTCACCTCAATCTAAGGCATCAATACTGTCTCCTATCTTGCCCCAAAGAACCCCCTGCAGAAACTGTGTCCAATCCCCACACCCAAAATTGCCATTTCCTCAATTTGCCACCAAAAACCCTAAAAATCCCAAATCAACCCTTTTGATCAGTTTACTAGCCTAAAATCAGTGTTACCCTATTGGTTATCTCGCCCATTGAAGATCTTTGTCGAGATAGACCGGAGAGAGCCCTCTCCTGCCCCGTAGGGCTAGCTACGAGGCTAAGTGGTTTGATGTTGCCTTGAGGTTTACCTTTCTCAGCCTGAGGTGAAATTTCAAGCGCTAACAGATCCTTTGAAGATATTGCTACCATTTAGTTTTTTGTAATGAAATTTGGGCACTACCAAAAAAAGCCAATCCTAGGCTTTAAATTTTATGATAAACTTGCTTCAATCTCTACTCAATCTAAAGGGAAGTAGAAAGACATGAAGGAAATTTTAGTTCGATTGTTGTTTCCTTTAAATGTTTCAAAGGAATTCATGGACTAATTTATAAAGTTCTATTTCATTTCCATTTCAATCAATTTTTATATCATGCGAAATGAGATTTTGAAAAGAAGTAAGATAGTTCCAAATAAAATTTAACCTCACTCCTCAAATGATGCCATCTTATTTATCATTGCTCATTCCTTTGTTCTCTGACATTCAATGAAACATTTTTTTAAAATTAAGAGAACAAGTTAGACTTTAATTCTTGAGTATGGAGTAAAATCACCTTTGTATTGGAATGAGAAAATTATTAATTCAATATCTTTAATAAAATATGAGGATCCTGAGTTTTATTGATTAATTCAAATTTAATGGTTTGGCACTCAAGGCAATGCTTCAAGGCCTAATTTATTTAACTCTTGTACAAGGATCTTTCCTACTAGAGAATGAGAATGGATCCATCATTTTGAATGGAGATGATCAATTCCAAAGGATGGTGGGGATATCCTAAGGTTGTACACTTTAGGGTTTGGGCCTACCGTGAATATTTTGGCAACATCTCTCCCAATACATGCTATGAAATGAAGGGATATTAAGTTGCTATGAGACAATGGAACACAAGCAATACAATGCAAGACAACACAATGCAATGAGCCGCATTTCAAGGATGATAATAAAGTGTGTTGGAAGAGGATATACACAATGCAATGAAGGCATATGATAACAAATGTGTTGAAAGGAGAACATTTTCCGGAGAAAAAATCAAACTTTTTATTAATAGGTATAAAAAGTTACATAGTATATGCGTTGAGCATTCATTTTACTGTATGATTTTCTGATCATAGAGTTTCCAGGATGATGTAAAGAGCTGTCATCCTTCAGACCTGAAGATTTCACTGATTAGTTGTTAATCAGGCCTCCTCTTTAAGAGGAAAACAACCCCTTTGATCAACTTTTACAAAAAACTCAAAATATGTCCAAAAGTTTCAGCATCATATCTATTTGTTGAGTCACCCCTGGACCTCCTCAATGAGGAAAACAACCCAAACAGGAGTGTCATCAACTATAAGTCTAAAAAGTAAAAGCAAAATAATAGTAATGTTTTGAGCATACATATATGAAAGTAAAACAAAATCGCTATATGATATAAAGACAATGTGACAGCAACAAAAGACTATTCATATGGTGGCTGATCCGACACAAGGATCTCGCCCTAGTCCTCATCTTCTATCCTCCAACTGCCCAAATCTTGTTGCAAACTCATTTTAGAAAGCTGGTCTGCTATAGCATTGCGTTCCCTGTAGATATGGCATAAAGAAAAAACATTAAAAAAATGCTTTAAGTGTTTTGTTTCTTCTAGTAAAGGTGGTAAAATGTAATTCTGACATCTACTCTCTCCATTGAACCATTTAATGATATTTAGAGAGTCCCCAAAGATCTGAACCGAGAGAATGCCTAAATGGGTAAGCCAACAGAGAAGTAGTTTGAGTGCTGATAATTCTGCAAAATTGTTTGTTCCATTCCCCAGTCCCACCAAGGCTTTAAGGCACCTGTTCTGATTTATGTAGATTACTAGGCCCGCTCCACTGCTATTATTTGGGGATGCCCCATTGAAATATGCCCAAGGGATTCCTTCCTTAATATACTCCTCTCTTACTGGTCGTGGGATGTTCTCTCTATTTGGCTCGGGAATACTTGTGTAGACTGACGCACATCGAACTGCAATAATCTCACAAGGAGAAGTCTGATCCATAAATATACAGTTATTCCTTGCTATCCAAATTCCCTAAGCGATAATAAGAGGAAGTTTTTGCATGTTTCCTTCAGGATATAGTTGCCACCATCTTTCCCAATCTTACAGAATCGATCTCCCTTCCCATGTTATTGACTTCTGAATCAATCTTCCTACCTCCATCCACACCTTCTTAGAGAAAGGGCATTCAATAAATAGGTGTTGGATTGTTTCTAAATCATTTTTGCATAAAGCGCATCTCCCTGGGCCTGTCTTATATCTAGCCTATAAGATGTCCCAGGTTGGCACCTTCCTCTTGAGTATGCACCAGAAGAAAAGTCTAGTTTTTGCTGGGCATTGTAACTTCCATAATAGTTTGGCCCACCAATTCGGATTCCCCCATCCTTTCTTAGACATGAGGAACTTGTATCCATGTTTTGGGGAGTAGGATCCTGAATTGGCGTGTGCCCAAACTAGCTGATCTGGTCTCTCTCTCAGCCGCACATTGGATCTGGATAGTTCCTTGGTAAAGACATTCCATTCTTCCCACCATTGTGGCATTAACTCTAGGTCCATCCCTGATAGCCAGGCTTGTCCCCAAATGGTGGAGTGGCCTTGTTTCCCAATCTGGTTGAGAAATAGGATGCCTTTGGATTCGAGGCGATTGATGAGAGCTGGGGATAGGGAAAAGTTTTCATTGCATACTACCCACAGGTCCTTCCCTATCCTAATTTGCTCCCCGTTCCCTACTTGCCAGGATAACCCCTATTCTATGATCTTGAAAGCATCAATGGTGGCCTTCCACACTACTGAGGCATTCCCTTTATTTTTGTTGGGGCTTCTTATCCAATCTTCCAAAGGAACAAGGTTGATGTATTTCCGCTTGACCATCATCGTCCGCAAGTTCTCCTTATTACTAATCCTCCATCCTGATTTCGCTGCTAGCGATGGCCCAAAGGCTGTGATATCTTTGATACCCCAATTGCCCCATTCCTTAGGCCTTGCCACCTTCTCCCATGCCACCCATGGGAGAACCGATTCTTCCTTAGATCTTGCCCATAGGAATTTGCTGCATATTCTCCTTATTCTTTCCAGAATTCCTTTCATTACCCAAGTCAAAGCTGCCCAATAAATTGGGATAGCCAGGATTACAGATTTTATGAGAGTCAACCTTCCAACTCTTGAGAGCCATTTGAAGCTCCAGTGAGTAATCCTAGCTTCAATTTTTATTAGAAGCCAATGCCAATCCTGCTTCCTATAGACATTTGGTTTTAGCCAAAATCCCAGGTATTTGAAGGGATCATCAAGTTTCCAGACTTCAAAGACAAGGCTACTGAAATTTGATTTATTTCTTGTCTTTTGAAGCCTTCCAAAATCAGTTGTGATTTGTCTTTGTTCACTTGCATTCCTGTAGCCTTCATAAATAGGTCCAGAATCCTCTTTAGTTCCCTTATTTCACTGTTACTTCCATTGCTGAAAAGCAAGATGTCGTCTACAAATAAAAGGTGAGATATGAACAGATTTATAGCTACTTCCAGCCCTTTTATGGCCCCTTTCCTTCTAGCTTCTAGCATTAGCTGACTGAGTCCCTCAGCTGCCAACAGAAAAAGGAGAGGTGAGAGGGGGCACCCCTATCTCAACCCTCTTTTCCCTTGGAAAAATGTAGAGGCAACCCCATTGATGATCACCGCAAAACTTACGCTAGTTAAACATCCCATGATCCAATTTATGAATTCAACTCGAAATCCCAGGTGAGTAAGCAACATACGGATATACATCCAACTTATTCTGTCGTATGCCTTTGAGAGATCTATTTTCACTACTGCTCCTTTTCCCTTCCTCTGCTTAACACTGTGGATCATTTCCTGAGCCACCCCAATTGCTTCATGGATCTGTCTCCCATCCAAGAACCCAAACTTTTCTTTTGAGATATTCCTGGATAATATTGGTTATAATCGGATAGCTATCACCTTTGCAATTATTTTGTAAATACAATTGCACAAGGAAATTGGTCGAAAATCCTCGAAAGAGACTGGTTCTTCCTTCTTTGGGATGAGGGCTATGAAGGTTGCATTAAAGGGGGCATAGATGACCCCTTTCCTTGACCACATCCGCCACCTCTTGTCCAATTTGTTCAAAAAAGTGTTGAAACAAGTCTACTGTCCATCCATCTGGGCCGGGGCTCTTGTTCCTTGCCATAGATTTGATGATGTTCTCCACTTCCTTCTTCATGACTTCTCCCATGAGTTCCATTGAATTTTCATCATCCACATAACGAGGGAAGCTTTGGGCTATCTTGATTACTTCAGCCAGAGAAGCTTCCGCTTGTCCTGTGAAGAGGTTTTTGAAATGACTTATCCCCATTTGTGACAAGTTCTCAAAGGAGCTAGCTTCTCTTCCTTCTTCATCCCTCAACTTCCATATTGTATTAACATTCTTCCTTCCTCTTGCATAATTTTGAAAAAACTTAGTGTTCTCATCCCCTGCCCTTAACCAGATGGCTCTACTCTTCAAGCGCCATTGTTCTTCTCTTGTTAGGAGGATTTTTCTCCTTTGACCTTCCAATAACAATATTCTATCCCTTTTTTCCTGTGTTTCATAGCCATCAGCTTCAGGACTTTCCAGATCTTGTAACTCCTTCCCAATTTTGATTAACTCTTCATCTTCTTTTAGTCTCTTTGCCTTAGCCCATTCCACCGTTGATTTTTTCAGACGTTTTAGATTCTCCATGAAAAGGAAAGCTTTGTCCTCTGTATCACTAGCCCTCACAGGTCTCCAGGTTTCTTTGAAGAGGGAATTATATGAATCCTCCAACAGCCAGGCAGGGTTGAATTTGAAAGGGGTTGCCGGCTTTTTGGGAGGTTTGGTGAGTTCTAGCAAAATTGGCAGGTGGTTTGAGTTCCCTCCAACACCCACCCACTGCCGAAAAGCTGGAACCTTTGCTGCGACCTCTTCACGTAAAAGAAACCGATCCAATATTTTTGCTATCCGATTTTCCCATGCTCTTCGATTCCTCCAGGTGGACCTTACTTTCAGCAGCTTTATATCCAACAATTTGTTGCTACTGATGATGTTAGAGAAAAAATCGGATAAAGAGTCTTCTCTAGCAGAGGGACCCCATATTTCAGCCGATCCAATAGAGAAGTTTAGGTCTCCTCCTATCACTAGGTTTGGATTGTTCATTAATGATTTGGAAAACAGGGATTTCCAAAACAATGCTCTCCCCTGGAAAGGCCCATATATGTTTACAATCAGTAAATTGGAACATAATTCTAAGGAATAGACTTCCATTCCCATTACTTGATCCATCCCCCATGAGTTATGGACTTTAAACTTTCCTTCTCTGAATCCCATAGCTAAGCCCCCAGAGTGACCTTTTGCGTCCATAGCCTGAAAGCTCCACCCCGACAAAAGGATTGACAGGGAATTTGTGACTTCAACTCCCCTGCCCAGGGTTTCTTGAAAAAGGAGGATATCCGGGTTGTATCACCGAATTACCTCTTTTAGAGCAAGTTTTTTAGGTTTAGTGGCTAAACCCTTACATTTCTAGGATAGAATTATCATTTTTCAACCGCATGGAAGGGCTTCACTGCTCTAAGCTCCCCAGAAATTGGCATTTGTTTCCCATATGCAATATCTAATTTTGTTCGTAACTGAGCCTTTGATAGATTAGTTTTCCTTCCTCTCGCCTTCTGAACTAATTTGTGATAGGTGCATTTCAAGTCCCCCCACCGCCACCCAAGGAGGTGGTTTTTTCTCTCGTGGTTTGAGGTTATAATGGTTTGAAATAGAAGGAGTGTCTTCCTTCATACAATCTCCTTCATCCCTAGCCAACTTACAGTTCAGATCCAAGTTTGGGATAGATGTAATAATACTTGCCATTTGTGTGTTATTAGTGCAAGAAATAGGAATTACAATATTCTGAGATCTGGATGGACCAGGCAAAAAACCAACAGATTTTAAGGAAAAAGCAGGAGAAAGAGAAGGTATGGTTGAGTCCAGACCCGTACCCTCAATGACGACTATGCAGAGTTCAGCAGTGTTCTCTAAAGTAGCCGAGACTTGTGCTTCCTTTTCTTGCGACTGAACTGGAAAATTATCAAGTATAGGTTCTTCCTGCATCTCCTTGCCTTCATTCGTGACCTCCTAAAGCCGGTCAATATCCATCTGGTCTATCCCCTTGTCCTTCTTCAACTGCTGTTCCTTTGTTACCTCCATCCCAGCAATTCCAGGTTCAGCCTTCCTTTGCTTCCTTCGTCTTCTATACCCCAGTGGGCACTCTTTTGCCAAGTGTCCATATACGTGACACCTGTGGCAGCGAAAAGGCAGGTGTTCGTAGTCTAACTGCTGAACATATGAGTACTCCTTATACTGGAGCTAGATCTCTTCTGCCAGTCCAGCCCACGGAGTTAAACTTACCAGTATTCGTGCCATCCCCATCTCCTTCGACTGCACAAAAGACATGTCTGTCTCCAGATATTTGCCCAGATGGTTCCCAATCGCTTTGAAAACCGATTCCACCCAAAGGAATGGTGGAAGCCCTGGCATATGAACCCAGACTGGGATCTCATCCACCCTCTCTCTCTGCGCGTCAAACAACGAGTTCCATCTTTTGAGCAGTATTGGATGTTTGCTGAAGGCCCAATTCCTTTCTAGAACCCAGTCTGTTGCTTCTTTCTTCACAAACTTCACCATGAACCAGCCTTTTGCCATTGATGTTACTTGGAATTCCTTATCTGGTGCCGCTTGCCAATGTTGAGAGGCCCAGTCCTGTATGAAATGAGCTGAATATTTTTTGCCCCTTGCCCTTCCAACCAAAGTTAAATCAGCCACTTCAATGGCTTCATCAATTTTTACATCCATACCCAGAACCAGATTTGCAACTACCTCCTTTTTAATTATTTTATGTTTTTTCCTCTTCTTCCCCGCCTGCCTCTTACTTGGCCCTTCCTCCCTGTACTGTGTGGCTGCTTCAACATTTGTTGGATCTTCCTGGAGTGTGTTGACACTCCTCCTTGCTGCAATAAGTCATCTTCCTCCTTCTTCCTCCCTTCCTTTTGCTGCCCCTCTGCCATTCCCTTCCTCTCATCTTGCCAGGTTTACTGCTATTCCTTCCTTTCCCCCGCATCTAGGTCTTCTTCCAGACTCTGCGACATCCTCCAAATTACCCAAACCCCCTGCAAAGGCTGAACCATAGACCAGGGATTGGTGGTTTTGCTCGCCGGGTTTCCCTGGGCCCTGTGATTCCTTCTCCTGTCCTGGTACCAGGAACTGCTCCACCTCAGCAAACCCTAGATCTGCCACTGGCCCAAACCCTAGGCTCCGCTTCTCAGGATTCCTCAACCCACAACTTATTACTATGTCCTCAAGCCCTCTAGAGTAAAAATGACTAAGGGGGTGAGGAGGATCTGTACTTACTTGAGAGATTCTTGCTGCCTCCGCTTCCGGTGCCGTAGCCATCTGAGGCGACTTCCCATGGTTTTGAAAAAGAACCGGATCTTTCTGGCTGCTCAGAAACAAAAACCCTAGACTCTCCTCCAGCAACCCTAGGGTTTTCCTATGCTTCCAAGCCAACTCTGAGCCTCCTTTCCCCTTCCCTGAATGTCCAGCTAGATGAATATACTTCTCTATGTTTTGATCTGTAACCTCTAGGCCCCAAACCGACAGAATCTCACCAGGTTCGGGATCTAAATCAACAGCATCGTTTGGTTTGACCATTTTTTTATCTGGTTAGAGCTTGGTAATGCTAAATCATCCTTGGTAACTGCTTCCCATTGCCTTATCCTTCCACCGTGTTGTTAGCTATCGCGTGTTGCATAGTAGAAGCGGCAATGCATATGAGCAAACAACCAAACCCCGTAACCACTCTGGCTTCCATTATCTGTAGGCATGCATGGGACGACTGCCTTGTTCCCAGAAGCCCCCGTCGCCGGTCACCTCCAGCTATCCCCTTCCGTCCACCTGCGCATGCCACCTCCTACCCTACCTCGACCATGGTCCCTGCTCCCGTACGCCTCCCTGTCCTGTTCATGGTCCCAGTGCCCTCCACCTGCAGAGCCCTAGGCCCCTGGGCCTGTTCCCCATGCAGCTCTAAACCCTAGCTCCAGCGCCATCATTAGTCCAACTTTTTTTATTCATTGAAAGGAGAACATACCAACAATAAGTTAAAAGCTAATACCAACAATGCTTTGAAGCAATATTATTTTTGCTGCTTTAAGACAATAAAACAATTGCTGCTTTAAAATTGATAATACAATTGCTAGGGTGAGTTAAGAATAGAGAAACAAATGCGTTGCATAAGGGACATAATACAAATGTGTTGAAGGGAGTATATGAAACTTGCACCAAAAGGAATACATTATAAGCTGCATCGAGGAGGATATTATAAGGACAGATTAAAGCAGTGAGTTGGAATAATATATTAGAGTGCATTGGAAACCTTGTTGAAGGGATATAACTCAACGTTAAAACCATACAAAGTTGAATATGTAAGAGGTTTTAAATATAAGCGCATCCAAAGATATTTTAAATGTTGCAAAGGTTTATATCATATACTACCCAAGGTCATACATCAAATTCATGTAGAGATAAACCAATGCGTTGAAAAGCTAATAATACAATGCATTGGTTGAAAGAATAATAATACAATGCATTGGTGAAAGAATAATTAATACAGTGCGTTGGTTGAAGGAATAGTTGAAACTACATTGAAGAAATGTGCCAATGTGTTTAAGAAGAGAATTTGAAAATATTGCAGTGCATGCAAAGAGTATTACAATGTGATGCAAGACAGTGTAATACAATGCTATGGAAGGAGTTAAACATATTGAGTTGAAATTATAACATATTTGTTTTAGATTAGAAGAAATTTCTAGAGAAATGGGACTCATGGAAAGATATTAAAATGCATTTTTTGAAGTGTTGAGGGAAATTGCAGCACTTGAATAAGAACATGTTATTTGAACAACAATGGCCAAACCTAGACATGTTTCCATTAAAGTGGCAGTTTTACTAATCATACACAAAAATCAGTGAAATTGATGAATCAACCACGATAACAAATTGAATTTGAATTTACATGGATGAAAACTTCTTCAAACCTATTAGCATTAGTTTGGGAAATATCAGAATAACTTGTTACATGTTTTACTAATTTCTCATTAAATACCTCCATATTGTGCCTTAATGGTTGGTTATTTGTTTGTAGGAAAGGAACTAGTTGGAAGCCTACTGAATACATAAATTCAGATCATACGACATAAATGAATTTGGTTTTAATTGTTTTATTAGAATTATCATTGTTCTTTAGTGGTTGATTTGAGAGTGAAATACATTTAATCCTAAAGAGAATAGGCAAAGGAGTGTATTAAGAAAATGCAGAGGCCTTAGAAATCATATTATTTCTTTGAAAATGACAGTGAGGCACTTTTGATATATTCACCTTAGCATGTGGCAATGGTCATCTTCATGACCTATTTTTCTTTCGGAATCTAAGATTATGGTTTGTTCATTTGTGAAGTAGTACTATGGGCATTTCAATGTAGACTGATACAATATTAAATGAAGCTTGGTTTTAATTACAAAAATTAACAGTCTCTTTTAATCGCAAGAGTATTGCAAATACCCTATGCATATGGCTTGAGTTGATATATTACAACTCCTACTAACAAGCTTAATAGTGTTACAAATCCCTGGCAAAATGAACTGAGTACCATTTGGAAGGCAAAGCTGCTAGGATGATTGTTAGTCACAATTATTTACATGTTGAAGCTTCAAAGTGTATTTCATTTCCTTTATTACATTATAATATTTTATGGACATAATAAATAATAAGGGTCATCCAAGAGTTACTTGGAATGTAAAGAGTCATGTATGTCGAATAGATTTTGATGGGATTTGTAAGGTCATGAGAAAGGTGAATAATCACCTATCCACTTGCATAAAATACACTCATGCCTCATTCGTAAAGGGCTTTTGGCATTTGGATATTAGTTTAGCTATAACATTCAAGGATTTGAAGTGCATATTCTCTTGGTAGCTTATAGGTTAAGCGATTGTGAGGCCAGGGTTTGTGCTTTAAAGAAGATATGAATTGATCTCATCCCACTATTGGGTTTTGACAAGCTTGTAATACATGTATTTGATTGTGCAACAATATTAATGGGAATCTTTTCATTTCATGCATTGATTTCCGTGCATTCCTCTATTTGTTATATTAGCTAAATTGTATTCAAATCATGTATGCATGTGTGTTTACATAATGGTTACATGTTAAGGAACTGAATTGTTGCATGCAACTTGCATGTTTACTTTGAATATCTATTCTTCATTCCATGTAAATATTAGTAATTGATTGCGAACTAATCTGGAGTTATTTTCTAGCACTTTTGTATTTATTTATGTTTTAATTGGACTTAGCTATCCGATTTTGTCTTAAGGCATACTCTCCCTCATTAATTTGTTGTTACCTTCTTGTATTATGTTCTATTAGCCATCAATGGAGAGTTGATTTCTTCCTCATTATTTAGGAATTTTACTCTTGGTCTCACATTGATTTCTTTGCATTTGAAAGCCAAGCGTAACCCACACACATGGTGGCAACTAGACCCACAAACTGGATGGGGCTCCTACCCCAAACAACGTGAGGTCTAATTGGGACTTAAAATAGGGAGACCCCTTAATGTTGGCGAAACATTCTAAACCATCAGAAATACAATATATGGCAAGCCAAGGCATCATTCTCCCACTTACGTCACTACTGAAGAGACCCCTAGCCCAAAAAAAGAAGATCTTTTGGATGTGAAGGAGCACAAATTAAAGGCACTAGAGGTACACGTAATAGGAATGAAAACAATTCTTGAGGATGTAAGGCAACAAATACAATTAGAGGGGGGAAGATGCTCAAATACACCAATAAGTTGTCCACCTATAGGAACAATATACCCTACTATAGAAATAACCCGTAGAAATGCAAGAGACTAAATGGACAGTGAAGAAACTAGCCCCAAGGAGACCCTCTTCCTTTTTCTCTTGGAGTGGTGTAGGAAGGGCACATCCTGTGCACCAGGCACCAAAACTATTACTCGACATAGAGAATGAGAAAGTTGAGACTTACCGATGGAAGAGGATCACACAATCCAAAGGTGTCACTAATATTGCCAAGATGGAAGATGAGATGAAGTGAAAGAGAGAAGAAATGAAATGATACTCGTAAGGTTTGATGAAGCAAATAGGATAGATTACATCAAGAAAGAAAACTAGTATTTGAACATATAATTACAACATACACAAATATTTATACAAGCAATGGATACTCAGGTTGCAACCTTGGAAATAAATTTAGGCACCATGGCATGCATCTCTTTAGATGCAGTCAATTGTGGGAAACCCCAAAATAGTTACTCCTTATTTTTGAAAGAGAAATGGTGTCAGCTTTAGATAAACATGCTTGCACAAAAAGGGTATATCCCCCTGCGAGAAGTCAAGGAATTCACTGAATTTTTCCTACTATGCAGTATAGAAGACAAGTCCAAGGTTGTTGAATTTTACCTTCACAAGCTTGTGCTTCTAGATATGGCCATATGGGTCCCGAACCCATATTTGGGAGATGCACAATTATTGGCACTAGCATCTTGGCTAAGACATGAGGAGGCATGAGATGAAGAAGTAAAAAAGACCATGGATGGGGAGCAGAAGGAGCCACCATGGGTTAGACCTAAACACCTGAATCCATCCCTCCTCACCTCCACTCATGAAATCTTGGTAGAGGATTGTAAAGTAGTGGAATCTTACAAATAAAGGAAAGTGGAGGTCATCCTCCACTTTGAAGATACTTTCCAGTTGTTAAGAGAAGAGATCTCACAAGCTTTCCAAATGAGATGGAAAACACTACCTCATAACATAAAAATTAGAGAATACAATTCCCTTGACATATTACAAGCCGCACTTTCCAGGAATCCTTTGTATAAGAGGATTATTTAGAGGCTTGGGGTCTAATGGGTTGGAGTTAGATTCAATCCACCCTCGTTTCTAGGAATTTAGGAACATCAGAGTCAGGAAGAGGAGCCCAGAGAAAATGTCAAATGGGTTGTCAAAGAAATGAATGAGTAAGAGAAGAGGAGGGGGGGAAGAGTAAGTTGCTCAAAGGGTGAGAAACAATTTCAGTAGGGGGTATGATGGGCCTCCCAAATAGGTAAAACATAAGGCCCATATAACCACTCCTAGGCACATAAAGGCTACATTAAACCTTCATTTTTTCACTTAATAACACTTTCCTAGCTTAATGAGTTCTTAGGAGGGTCAAGGAGATTTTTCATGCTTTATGTGCCTAACATGATTATTGTGTAGGATATTAAGGGGATTTTGCATAGATTTTGAGGAGATCCAACCAGATATATTCAAGGGGCCTTCTCCCTGTTACAAAAGACTTCCAACTTGGCTAATAGAGGATAATAAATACTCCCTACTAATGTGTGGTGACCTAGGAAACATGATCAAGATTTTTAGGGATTTTGGAAGGAAAGAAGTTCTTCCCTCAAGGAGGCTTCCTTATACCCATTTTGTGTAAAAAGAGGGCTCAAGTAGCCCAATAGAACAAATAGAAGCAAGAGAATAACATAAATCAGTAGGAGTTTTAGACTTCAAGTTCTGTAACTTTTTTCCATGTACAAACAATTCTTCAATTAATGAAAGTCATATTTGGTTTCAATTATTAGTTTTCTTTTCCTTTAGTGTTCTAAGCTTCCTTGGGTTAGGGACCACCCCAGGTGCTCAATATAACTCTTGTACTGGTCAATACTATTTATACATTTTTTTGTCTTTTCAGTTTATTTTTGAATACTACTTTATGCATAATTACTTAACTAGTTTCTAAAGATTTCTTTCTTGCACAATATATGATAATTAGATGATAACATTGGTAATGGTTATATTTTTCAAATTAAATTCTTATTTATTCATTTAAGTTCACTTTGATTACTACTATTTATTTTTTATCCATTATTTATTATTTTAATGTGTTAGTTCAATCCCCTGTTTTGCAGCTACAAGAACCCTACAACCATGTATATTGTTAAATAAACCATACTGCCATTGATGTGATGACTTGGACATGAGTTCCTTATCATTTCTTAGCCCTTCCTTAGCTTTTTTTTTCTTTCCAACCTTTCCTTTAACATGTTTTTCTGCTCGTTGGACTGTCTCTTGTAGAAAAACAAAGATTCTTGTAGCAGTTCACAATTCACCTTTGATACTCACTAGATTTGCATCCAACTCATGATTCACCTTCTTTGATGTATTACAACATCCCTGGAAGCCTGAGAATGGAATTTAGAATTAAAGAGACCAAGTAGATGCCTTGACCTAGATTATTGTAAAAATTTCTTCTTTCTTACAGAGTTAGGGTTTACTTTTTACAAGATTTTACTTCAACAATGTGTTTGCCTTCCTTGCACAATAGAATATTATGCTTTCATTTCATTATAGCTAATATGGTTTTCCTGATTTCATTGCATTTAGCATATGTTTTCTTGTTGTCTTTCATTCCATGAAATTTCAAGTTTTTCCTGCAACATAGAACAATTAGAATGGTCTTTGTGTAAATAAATTTCATCTCAATACTTCCACCTATATAAAAGTCAGCAAAAGAAAGAGATAGTGCTTGCTGCACATATAGTTCCGACCCCTCTTAATTTTTTATGAACCTTAGGTTGAAAATTAAAGATGATACCCTTAGGAGTTGCAACATTGTTGCTGCAATATTGAAGGCCATCATTCATTCATATTTGTTATTATTAAATCAATATCTAATAAAAAAGATGCATTTTTGAACAAAACACACATCTTTCTTTTGACTTAGGCCCCCATAAATTCATCACCTTTTTCCTTTTCAATTATAGGCCATAATTGTTAGGTGTTTTCTTTTCATTAGTTGTAAATCCCTTTAGTACCTTCCACTTTTCATTGATAAAATCCACATATACAATCTCATTTGTACACTCTTTGGGATAGTGCATGTTATGTAGGTCAATACCATATGTGACATCACATGTATAGGTCTCATTAATTCCTAGTGATATTTGCAAAAACCACTAGTTTTTTCTTTTGCAGGCCTTAGGCCTTATTATGCCCTTCAATGCTTCTACATCCAAAATATTGAGTATGCATGTGTTCCCATGTGTAAAAGTTTGGATCCCCTATGAGGATGAATGAGAGCTATTAATTTCTCTCTGCTAAAATGATTTCAATATGTTCATAAGAATAAATCCCCTTGTTAAGGTATTAGAAAATTAAAACACTGCATATCTTCTCTGTGATTGTTCTCTTTCTATCACATCAATTGATCCCTCTTTTCATTCATTTATATTTTGTCCCACATGACCAATTTCAATCTTGATTAACCCTCAACCCTCTATGTTTTTACCTAATAAAATAGTTCAACTAGTGTTTCTAACCAATTTTTTTGACTTATTCTGATCCCGCCATACTCTGATCCTCATTTAATTCTAGTTTTAGTTAAAACTCCATGTGCACAATATTTTCATAGAAATAATCATAAAGTTGATTTAAATGATTATTAAAAAACCTATAATAAATTCGAAATGATTTAATCAATAATATTCCTTAGTAACTAGAAAATATCCCAATCTTCTTGGTACATTTCCAATAAGTATAGATAAGTAGAGGATGAAATCACTAGATTTCTTCATGAAAATGAAACTTCTCTCCAGATGTAAGAACATCTTGTTATGGGCCTAATGTGAAAGTCACCATGAATAATGAAAGCTCCACAAAGTTCAAAATATGTTACTAAAAAATCCCTTGCGTAGTCTACTTCGCCTAGGAAAATGTTTCCACATGGGAACATCTATGAAATTCCCCTAGAAACATTTACGAAAGATAAAAACACGACATATTCTTATAAGAAAATTTCAAAAAACTTATCAATTCCAACATTTATAAAACTTTTTGATATTTGTTTTTCAATAGTGGGTATTAATGGGATCCACCGATATATACTCGTGATAATAGTAGGATGAATTTTGGATCTTAGATTTCGTTTAGAGCCTCAATGTTATGTATTTTCTCTTATATATTTAAGTTGATGTATCTCAAAACTTACATCATATTAATGTAATTTTTCTATTTGCACCCATACATGTAATATAATAAATAAATTTAGCATATTTTGTGTTGAATGGTTATATTAATGTACATTTATTTATTTTTATAATTTGAACTTGAATATTTTATGTATTTTTAATTTTATTAATTCCTTTACCAATGCCAGTCTAGTTCTAGTTTGGGTCAAAATTTTTGGCCAATTAATTCTACTCTAGGCCTAAGGATAATAACATTGTTGAAAATACCCAAAAATTATTAATCTAAATCGCTCACCATAATACTTCTCCAGTCATGATTTTGTTGGGTGTGGAGCCTGATTATCTTCCTGATTGTTCAAAGATTTTTGTTTTAGTTGTGTTGGATCCTTGCTCCTAACGGGGTAGCAACGGGGCAGCAATGTCGCCCATTTAATCACTATCAAGGGGGTCTAGGGGGGTGGCGACGACGACTTTTATGAGCCCTCCCTGGTGGGGGTTCAAAGGGCAACACCCCAGAAGCTAAAAGTAGATGAAAATTTTCCTTGTAAAATATTGTAATTTCATAGTCAATTCGGGTCGTTCATTAGGCAGATGATCTTATGGTAGAAGTTATGTTAATTTAGGGTTTTTTGCCCTAGAAGGCAACCATCAGGCTATATGAGGGAATTGTATTGTGTCTGTGTATAATTATTCTAAGTGAGAGAGAGAGGGAGGAAGTCGTGTGAGAGAGAAGAGGAAATTACAATGGATTTGTTGTAGGTTGTATCTCTTTATTTTGCTAGATAATATAAAAGGAAGGACTTATTGCTTCTCTGTGGACGTAGCCCAAATTGGGTGAACCACATATATATGTGTCTATCTTGTTTCATGCATTTTTGTATTAGCGTTTTTGCAATATTTTGTGTATTTCATTGCCCTGTTAAATAATTTGTAACAACTGGTATCAGAGTCGAAGGTATATTTGGCTAATAAACTCATAGGAGAGAAGGGTTCGTGGTTCAAGTGAGAGTAATGGTAAAAGATTGAAGGTTTAGGGTCGAGAAATTCAACGACCAAAATTGCCAGCTGTGGAAGATGCAGATGGAAGATTATCTGTATCATAAAGATCTGTACCTACCATTGAGCAGAAAAAAAGAAGTTAACTATTATGACAGACGCAAAATGGGAGATTCTTGACAAAAAGGCACTAGGAATAATACAACTGTGTTTGGAAGCGTTGGTGGCATTCAACACTTCAAAGAAAATGACAACATAAGTTTTAATGACAACATTGGAAAAACTATATGAAAAATCCTCAACCTCAAATAAGGTATTTCTTATGAAGTGTCTATTTAATATGAAGATGCCAGAAGGTGGATCTGTTGCTAATCATTTAAATGAATTTAACATGGTTACTAGTTAGTTAAGTTATGTAGGGATAAATTTTGATGATGAAGTTAGGGCTCTGTTGTTTCTATGCTCATTCCCAGAATGTTGGAATGGCTTAGTTATGATTATCAATAAATCTATCTCTGGACCTAGTACTTTAAATTTTGATGATGTTGTTGGTTCTAACCTTAGCGAGGAAATGTGACAGAAAAAATAAGGTGAGACATTAGGTAATGATTTGACTGCAGAGACTAGGGGAAGAAAAATGGAAAGAGGAAGGAGCCCAGGAAATCACAGTGAGTCATGAAAAGGAAGATCCAAATCCAGATCAGGGATAGTGTGCTAGAAATGTAGGAAGAAAGGACACTTGAAGAAAGACTGCAAATCTTAGAAAGGAAAAGAAGGAGATGGATAACAAGAGAAAAATAATGAAGCGAATGTGATAGGTGATGTGTTGCACTATGATTTGATTCTTTCATTAGAGAATATTATTGAACCTGGGTGGTAGATTCGGGAGCCTCATTTCATGCCACACCTGATAAGAAACATTTTCATGACTATGTTCAAAGGGATTTTGGACACGTTTGTTTGGGTGATGATAAACCCTATAAAATCGTTGGAATGGGTAAGGTTTTTATAAAGAAACAAAATGGAAACCAATGGCTATTGAAGGAGGTAAGGCATGTTTCAGATCTGAAGAAAAATATAATTTCAACAGGGAAGTTAGGTGGTGAAGGCTGTGTAACTACATTCACAGACAAAACCTGGAAGGTCACGGAGGAGCCTTGGTAATAGAAAAATGAGAAAAGGTTAGCATGTTGTATTTATGAAATGGTATTTCTAATTTTGTTAATTATTTAACCTTAACAAGAGCAGATATGGCATTTTGGCATCGTAGGCTCCTGTACATGAGTGAGAAAGGGATGCAGATTCTTCACTCAAGAAATTTGTTGCCAGGTTTGAAGCATGTGGATTTGGACTTTTGTGAGATTTGTGTTTATGGAAAATAGAAGAGAGTCAAATTTATATGAGTTAGGAAGGAAAGGAAGAGAGAAAAATTAGAGCTTGTGCATACATATGTATGGGGACTAGCTCAGGTATCATCTCTTGGTGTCTCTCTCTATTATGTTACTTTTATTGATGTTGCAACTAGAAAAATGACGATTTATTATATTCAGAATAAATTTGATGTATTTGATACTTTCAAGAAATGGAAAGATTTTGTTGAGAATGAGACAAGAAAGAAGTTGAAGTGTCTCAGATTAGACAATGGAAGTGAATGCTACAACAAAGAGTTTGATAACTACTGTTCATAAAATGGAATTCATAGAGAGAATAAAGTTCCAGGAACGTCACAGGAAAATGGTGTGTCAGAAAGGAATAAGACAATCATGGAGCGTGCAAGGTGCATGAGATTGCATGCAGGATTGCCTTTATAATTTTAGGCAGATGCTCTAGATACTACTGTTTATCTAATAAACATAAGACCTTCAAGTTCCTTGCATGGTGGTATTGTAGAGGAGGTATGGACAAGTAGAAAGGTAAACTACTCATTTTTAAAGACTTTCGGTTGTGAATCCTTTGTCCACGTTAATAATGAAAATAGAACAAAACATGGATCTATTGTAGGTTCTATCTCTTCATTTTGATGGATAATATAAAAGGAAGGACTGAATGTTTATATGTGGACGTAGCCCAAATTGGGTGAACCACGTATATCTATGTCTATTGTGTTTTATGCATTTCTGTATTTGTGTTTCAGCAATATTTTGTGTATTTCATTGCCTCTTTTTGAATAATTTCAAACAAATTTATAGTACCATATGTCTATATAAAGGAAATCACATCTACCATATACATCAAAATATACCTTTATCTTCACCATAGTTGTCTTCATCATTTTGTATCTTACCATCTCTATCATAATATTTGTTCCCTAGTTTTTGTTTCGCTTCAAGAGACCATTAATATTGTACATGTTTTTTGCCTGATATTTTAATTGAGACAAATGCCCCCAGAGACATTTACCAATGATGGAAAGACATAAATGATTCTAGGAAAAAATCAAATAAATTCTCAATAAAATGTTCCATTCCAACATATTTAAAACTTTTTTATATTTGTTTTGAAATGGGACCCACCACTATGTACTCATGTGATAATAGTAGGATGAGTTTTGGACCTTAGAGTGTATTTAGAGCCTCAATGTTTATGTATTTTCTCTTATAATTTTAAGTTGATGTATCTCAAAACTTATATCATATCAATGTAATTTTTCTATTTGGAACCTTACATGCAATATAAATAAACAAACTTTGCATATTTCGTTTTGAATGGTTTGGATTTATATATTAATGTACATAATCTATTTTTTTAAATTATAATTTGGATATTTTATCTATTTTTTTATTTAGTTGAGTCATTTACCAATGATGGCCTAGTTTTAGTTTGAGTCAAAATTTTGGACTAATAAGTTCTAGTCTATGTCCAATTATAATAGGATTATTGAAAAATGCCCAAAAACTGCTTGTCTAAACCATTCACCTTATTACTTCTCTAGTCACCATTTGTAGTACCATATGTCTATATGAAGGAAACCAATTGAAACATACCTTTATCTTCACCATGGTTGTGTTAATCATTTCATATCTCACTATCCTATTCATACTATTTGTCACCCAATTTTTGTTTCACTTCAATAAATCATTCTTCCTGCACATGCTTTTCATCCAATATTTACTTGTCCCTTTTATTAGATCAAATTAATAAGCCACAAAACTTATCACAATTTTCATTCACA
Source organism: Pinus tabuliformis (assembly GCA_031772625.1). NCBI lineage: Eukaryota > Viridiplantae > Streptophyta > Pinopsida > Pinales > Pinaceae > Pinus > Pinus tabuliformis. Next base: position 1,184,774,369 of record CM062817.1, on the reverse strand, counting down.
TTGTTAATTCTCTTGGCTTAGATAATTTCTTTAGGATTTCAGTCCTTCAATTCCTTCTATGCTATCCACGTCCAATGGCATTCCTTGGGTACTATTAACATCCCAAACTCACCATTCAAAATGAGAAGTCCCTCAAGCCATATAGAGAAAGATTGAAACATAACACTGAAGTTGAGACATAACATTGAAACAATACACCATACATACCTTGTAGGATTCATATACCTATGCACCTTCTTATTTGACATTGGTAGCGTAAGCACTTTGTCATGGACAACTGTAGCTATTATCTTCCTGCACTAGACATCTTTTCCTGCATCTCAGATGATCCTCAAGAAGGATCCACTTATCACATCTCATCAAGAAGTTAGAGGTATCCAAATACTCACATATACATGCAGGAAGTATAAGTCATAATCAAAACAATAATCAGATCAATAAGTTTAAACAAAAGTAAAGATATAAAGGAGCATCATAAATCATAAAGTACTTATCTTCAATGAGAGGTGATCATCTCCCTCTTGAACCAACCTTCAAGAGCCATCACTATCTGTTGTCCTTCAATATTTCTACCAACTTTATCAGCAACCAGGCCTAATAGAGATAATCCCATCTAGGGCTTCATCAAATTTGTCACAAGTACTTCATCATCTCCACATTGACCATGCTAGGGCTTATAGATTTCATATCTTAAATATTTTCCATAATCCGTGGTTTCTCTCAAACCCTAACCTCATAATATCCATCAAACCCTAATACACAAATTTCCTAGGGTTTCCTTCAAACCCTAGAATTCTTTTAGGTCTCCTCCATCTTCTCATGCTTCCATCAAAGGTGTCTTCATAAGGGTGATCTTCAATGACTTTTATTCAACCCAACTCTGAAACCATGTTAATTTTTCTTAGGGCTATATTGTTCTTTGCTTTGACTTCTTCATTTACACATTAAATTCACCCCAGAACATCATAACAATATTCATATTTACATCATTATTCACTAACATATGAAACTATGTAGAAAGAACAATGTCATCATCATCAATGCAGCTGAATATAAAGGAACAATAGAAGAAAACAATTCACACATAGAGATACTAGGATTGGTAGGAGACGAGGGAAAATCCCACTACGGGGAAAACCATTTCAAATTATTCTTCTTATTAGATTGTCATTGAATGATTTAAGAAAAGAGAGTAAAATGATCCATATCTTCATCCATACAACTATCCAACAAAAATCAACTAAAGAATATCCATGAGATGAACCCAACCATGCTCATACTAAAAAAAACTGATTCAAAAGCCTGTAATGAACTATCATTATCTATAATCAACTACCAAATACTATAGTCAATGAGTGAAAACTTTAGGCAATTGAAAAACCAAACCCTAGTTTTCAGTCGCATGGAGGACGTATTTGCGTGCAAATGAAAGGCTTTAGTCGCACGAATGAGCCGACCAACAAGCGGATGTAGATAATATCCCTCTGTGACATGCTTTCCACTGAGGCCCAACACCATAAAACAAATATGCGAGCTTTAGACCTTGCAATCTCACCTTCATGTGAACCCTTTTCTCCTTGGATCAACTTTAGACCTATGCGAGCCAAAAAAAAGAAAGAGAATAAAAGAATGTATCATAGTGATGTCCAAATGAGGTTAAGGTCACTTGTATTTATAGCCTTCCAAGGGTGTCTAATTTTCTTTAGGGCTGACCTGATCAAATATGCACATGTGGGCTCATAATTCAAAAATATACTTTCCCTTGTCCAAATTTGATGATCTTTAGGTTGATTTTAGTCCTCTCAAAAAAAGGAATTCAATGAAATCATCATCTCCATAAAATGAGTTGGCTAAAGTGGATTTTTTCCCTAGTTTCCTAATTTAACACTCCCTCTCAACTAGGGAGAATTCCACCTGTATCATGTCATGCGTATCCTATGATCAAATCATATCTAATATTAAGTATCTCATCATCATGTATCGTCAATTTTCATCTCGATTCATTTCTTTCTTATTCCTGCTTATCTCTTGATTTTCCATGCTCATATGCTAAACATTATCAAATCTAAAAGAAGAAGAATTTGACATTGGAGGGGAGCTCAATCTACCACCCTTTATCCATTGGGATCCACTGCTACCACCCCAAATCTCTGCCATCGAGGATCCCAATGATACCACCTGTGAAACGTCAACGGGGAGCCAAATCTATGACCCACATCAACATTAGAGAGATTAGCTCAATCAAAAACAACATCAGGGAGCTTAATCTCAACCCAGAAACATATCAAGGAGCACATATCAACCTGAAACCTCATCGAGGAGCATATCTCAACCCAAAATATCAAGGGGGCGCTAAACATCTTCAACCCCATATCTAGAAATAGGTGATATAGGGGAGCACATCTCAACCCATCCTATTTCCCACTGATATTCCTAACAATGACCCTCAAGATTCATTTGGTAGAACACCAACATCATAATCAACTTGGGTTGTACACCCCCAAGTACACTCTCAACTCATTGGCCAGATGGGGAGCATTATTCCCAACAAGCTCAACTTGTGTGTATAATGCCACTTGGGGTATAATCTGTATAGACAAGGGTAGGGGATCTAACATCTCTGACCCTATGGGTGACAAATAGGGGTGATATCCTATTGTTGAGAGATCCCTCAACCCCAAGGGGTCTCCATCTCAATTCCATACTCTGGGAGCTCAAATAGGGGGGAAGAGTTGGCTCAATATCCTCAATCAACAATGCTCTCTGTAGATCCGAAACATATCATCATGCTCATATTTGGTAATCATCATGTCTCAATAGAAGTTGTCTCTTGTTCATATAGGACATCAAATCAAATATCATATTAGAACAAAAACTATCTATATCACAAAAAGGATACCATATTCATCCTCCCTCTCATGGAGGCAGCAACCATAAGCCTAAGCTTGTCTCGTAGAGTAGCACTGTCTCAATAAATGAACACATCCCAGTCCTAGCTATATACGAGATTCTTTTCCAATTGGTTCCCACTCTTTTTCATCACAATATATCCATGTCATATCCAGAGCCTGCTCAAACATCTCTCTAAAGAGCTTCTTCATCCTACCTCATAGCTAGCCATGCTAGAAACATCGTACCCAACCTCGATCATGCTTAAAGCTACAGACTTCTTATCCAAAACATTATGGCAGTTCTCATACTAAGGCATAACCCAAATGTGCTTATCTCATCTACAAAGGTACCAAATAACATCAATACATCCATGCAGTCACATATCACCAGAAGAATGTCTCAGACCAAAAATAGATCATCCCAAGAAAATATCTTGAAGTGAGCTTAGCGGTAACACAATGTGTATGAAGCAGCTCAATTATGCATTGAATCAGAATATACAGACATGTGTTCACATGGAACATGAATGCTTCAATCAACTATAGGAAGCCAAGTTAGGTTCAACAATATCTTTTCATAACTTGAAATTTGATCGGAGTGTCCAAGGATTTGCATTTCCACTTTCTTTAATAGCTTCACTATATATAATTTCTTTTCCCAACTTCAGGATGTAATACATCATGCCATGATTCTTCATTTCAAACATCAGAGGCCATCTCCCTCTTACTTTGATCATCAGAGGCTCATTTCTTGTCAAGAAAATGGCATCAATATATAAAACCAAAATCAAAGCCATACCTTGGACCAATTTTGAAGTAGATATTTGGTTCGACATATCATTTTGGCTTCATCAATTAATTGTCAATGAGGACATATCAGGATCAGGGAGCTTGCTTCTTACAAATCATTCTAAAAACATAACACTTAACCAAATCAATATGTTTAGCCTTACACAAATCAATAATGTGCAATCAAATCAACTAAGTAAGCTGATCAAAGTTTATATGCCAGATCAAAACTAATATCAAAATCATCAATATCACTTTAACAAATTCTTTGGACCAGGTGACCAATAGAGCTCATATCCAAATTTCAAGTTACAACACCTTTTTATTTACCAAGCACTATCCAATCAAACTTTATCAAGCCATACTCATGAACATAGCATGAATAATTTAAGCTACTAAATATGAATGGATATGTTAAGGAAAACCATATAAGTTTCATTCATTCATAGTGAGATTGTTTCATACTAAATCACAACTTTTTATACTTCAATCAATGTGTCAAAGCTAATGATGTAAAAACATAATATCTATTGAATACCAATATAAGTCACTGAAAGTCACTATGCCCATATAGCATTGTTATCAAGGAAAATCATCAATTGTCAAATCAAATCATTAGTCATCAGGTCAAAACCCAAATTTTCTATCACAATGAGATCTATAGCCCAAAACATATCTCAACATCAAGTCAAAGTTCTAAATCATTATCAAGCATCATGTCAAAATTCCAAACATTGCTCATCTATATTAATTAGCAAAATATAGTTGAACCCTTGCAAATGTTATCAAATTCTGTCATACAAAAGCCTCAATGGTTAAATCATAATGACATATTGATACACATATTTTGGTCCCCTACAAACACAAGTTTAGTCAACACATTCACATTCTCTATAGTAAGTCAAATATTCAAAATTCCCTGCTCATAGAACTTTCAGTTGTCTACTCCATATCTGTAGGACTATCATACTCCTGGTGCATTCTTGATTTTATGCATAAAGATTCATATTTTGTGACCTGCAGGCATAACTGCACCATAGGCTTTCTTTCGTGTGGTTGTGAGGCTAAGAGCAAGGAAAATTCTTCCTTCTTAGACCAAGACTTTGCTGCAAACCAACAATATCAGATATTTGTCTATTCATGTCCATAAATATTACATCAACAATAAAAAAATCTTTTATAAATATAATGCAAATGATAATAGGTGTAGGGATATTATGGAGAGATTCTCCTTTTGAATGAGCAACCCCTTCAACCATTATTATTCATGTCATTAATTTATCTATCATAATATTATCATGCATTAGCAGGACTTTTACATCATGGAATTGAACTATATATGGTTCTAAAACATATATTCATCATGGTTATAACACGTCAACATCAATTACATATATGAACATGGCATCAAACTTTCATCAAAAGTTAGAGTCTTATGATTAGGGAAGCAAACAAGTGTAACATCATACTTCAAGGATCATGAACACAATAGTACTTTCATCAAGTTAGGTCATTCAATTTTACCATATGTCATAATTATTAAGCTCATCAAATGATCTGGATCTTCGGGGGAGGCCCCCAAGATATAAAGAATTGAAATGCCAGAAGAAAAGAGGAGCACACATAATATACAAAACCACATTTTTATTTTTTTATTATTAAAATAGAGAATAATTGTAAAAGCTACAATGTGGTGGACAATTTGTCATTTTACAAAATGTGGCTTGTTAATTATAGTCTTTTTTAGTTACAATACCATGGGTAAATTCCATGTGTGGGTAAATACCATGGGTAGATGCCACTTACAATACCGTGGGTGGATGAATACCATGGGTGGATAAATACTATGGGTGAATGAATACCATGGGTGGATAAATACTATGGGTGAATGAATACCATGGGTAGATGCCACTTACAATACCATGGGTGGATAAATACTATGGGTGGATGAATACCATGGGTAGATGCCACTTACAATACCATGGGTAGATTTCATGGGTGGATGAATACCATGGGTGGATAAACACCATGGCTGGATGAATACCATGTGTGGATGCCACTTACAATACCATGGGTAGATGCCACTTTCCATTCGAATCATTCTTTCCTCCTTAAGAAACAATGGTCCCCATTGCGTGAACTTCCCTCCTGAGAAGTCTTTGTTGAATATGAAGAGTCACTGAAGAGAAGGATTTTGTGTGGTTAATCCATAATCCTAATGAATGAGGATCCAAGGATAGAGATACCTTGTAATGCTTGTGACCAACTGTGGTAGTGACAGTGTGCGGCATAGCAAATGGACTTTGATGAAGTGTGGGTTTGTGTATGGTCCATAACCATGACAAACAAAGATCCGAGGATAGAGATACTCTGTAATTTTTGTGACCAACTGTGATACTAACAATGTGCGACCTAGCAAATGGACATTGATGACAAGGATTTTGTGCAGTTGATCGATAACCGTGATGCTAACCGTTGATGAAGTAGAAGGTGCCTACATAACCTGGGGTGGGAGGGAACATCTCCAAAGAACCCAAGATGTATGCTGCTATTAAAAAACTATTGAATTTGAAGCAGGTGCCTACTAAAGCGGGGTGGGAGGGCATGTCTCCAAGGGGAACCTGCTCTAAATGTTGCTCCAGATATAAAAACTCATGGATTATGGGTGGGGCACAAAACTAGGACAAATGCGAGATATACCTGAACTATAAACGTGTTGGATACTTGTAACAAATGTGGCCACGAGTGTCGTAGATTCTCCTATCCAATGAGATGTTGTAAAGACTTCTTTCACATTATAGACCTCTTGCTACAACTTTGTTGATAACTTCTGCTACAGGTGATGAAATAAAATTATGTCAAAGACCCATTTGAGGTGTTGAAGATATGTTTCCATTGATATAAGACATTTGAAATTTCATGACATGGGGAGTGAGAAAATGATTCCAGAAACTCATGGTAGGCGCGGCCACACAACGTTTCAGACATGTATAAATTCAATTGCTCATATCTCTCAAACCGGGAAACGAAATCAAATTTCTTAAAAACCCATTTGAGATAACAAAAAACAATTTGAAATGAGATATTTTAAATTTCTAAAATGCTCTGTGGAGGTCGTATAGCTTGCATGAATTTTTCTACAAAATGTTGAAACTGAAATATGCTTCAAACCCTCATTCCCATAGATTTATAACTTGAATCTGATACCACTGATCTGGATCTTGGGGGGAGGCCCCTAAGATCTAAAAAATTGAAATTCCAGAAGAAAATAAGAGTACCCACAATATACAAAACCACATTTTTTTAATTAAAACAGAGAATAACTGTAAAAGCTACATTGTGGTGGACAATCTGTCCTTTTACAAAATGAGACTTGTTAATTATAGTCTTTTTTTAGTTACAATACCATGGGTAAATTTCATGGGTGGGTAAATACCATGGGTAGGTTCCACTTACAATACCATGGGTGGATGAATGCCATGGGTGGATAAATACCATGGGTGAATGAATACCATGGGTAGATAAATACCATGGGTGGATGAATACCATGGGTGGATTCCACTTACAATACCATGGGTAGATTCTATGGGTGGTGCTACTTACAATACCATGGGTGGATGAATACCATGGGTGGATAAATACCATGGGTGAATGAATGCCATGGGTAGATGCCATTTTCCATTTAGATCATAAATGCCTAACCATGGTTGACAAGAAAATCATGAATATCAATCTCATTGTTACACTTCTATCATCATGGTTATCGTGCTTATCACATTCATTAAAACAACCATATGAAAAAAATAATGAGCTAACCTTCTTATGAAATCCATCATGCCTAAGATGTGAGATTCTTTTCAAAATGTAAAGTATATCAATATATTAAAAATCATTGTTTCTATGTAGCTTTATCATGACTTAATAGAATTTAAGACACTTGTCCAAGAGTCAAGTGCACCATCTTATCATAAGTACCATGAATCAAACTTACTTTCATATGCATACATGAGCCATTTGTGAAAGTGGTATACTCATCATATATTAGGGCTTACCTCGCCATCCAATATTACAGTTGAGACATAACATTGAAATAATACACCATACATACCTTGCAGTATTCATATACCTATGCACCTTCTTATTTGACATTGGCAGCATGAGCACTTTGTCAACTTCTTTGTTATGGAAAACTATAGCTCTTCTCTTCTTGCACTAGACATCTTTTCCTGCATCTCAGATGATCCTCAAGAAGGATCCACTTGTCACATCTCATAAAGAATTTAGAGGTATCCAAATACTCACATATACATGCAGGAAGTATAAGTAATAATCAAAACAATAATCAAATCAATAAGTTTAAACAAAATTAAAGATATAAAGGAGCATCATAAATCAAAAAGTACTTATCTTCAATTAAAAGTGATCATCTCCCTCTTGAACAAGCCTTCAAGAGCCACCACTGTCTATTTTTCTTCAATATTTCTACAACCTTTATCAACAACCAAGCCTAATAAAGACTATCCCATCTAGGGCTTCATCAAATCTGTCACAAGTCCTTGAGCATATTCACATTGACCATGCTAGGGTTTCTAGATTTCATATGTTAAATATTTTCCATAATCCAAGGTTTATCTTAAACCTTAACCTCATAATATCCATCAATCCCTAATACACGAAGTGCATAGGGTTTCCTTAAAACCCTAGAATTCTTTTAGGTCTCCTCCATCTTCTCATGCTTCCATCAAAGGTGTCTTTATATGGGTGATCTTCAATGACTTTTCTTCAGCCCAACTCTGAAACCATGTTAATTTTTCTTAGGGCTATATTGTTCTTTGCTTTGAAAATTTCATTTCTTCATTTACATCATTATTCACCAACATATGCAACTATGTAGAAAGAATAATATCATCTTCATCAACGCAACTGAACATAAAAGAACAATAGAAGAAAATCATTAACACATAGAGATGCCAGGATTGGTCAGAGACCATGGAAAAACCCACTATGGGGAAAACCCTTTCAAATTCTTCTTCTTATTAGATTGTCATTGAATGATTCAACAAACGAGACTACAATGATCCATATCTTCATCCATACAACTATCCAGCAAAAATCAACTAAAAAATATCCATGAGATGAACCCAACCAAGCTCATACTCAAAAAACCTGATTTAGAAGCCTATAATGAACTGTCATTGTCTACAATCAACTACCAAACATGCAAGTCAACGAGCGAAAACTTCACATAACTGAAAAACCAAACCCTAGTTTCCAATCGCATGGAGGACGTGTTTTGTGTGCAACTGAAAGGATTCAGTTGCATGTATAAGTCGATCGGTGAGCGAATGTAGCCAAGATCCCTCTATGAAATGCATGTGACTGAGGCCCAAAACCCTAAACTAGAGATGCTAGCTTCAGACCCAACAA